>CM060119.1:9696949-9832253 GCA_030522415.1 Channallabes apus
TTTGGAAACAACTCAAAATAACTGACTTCCTGTGGATTATACCTAATGACATGCAGCGCGAAACTTATTCAGCTCGATGTGATCTAAATGTACACTGGATTTTGTAAGTATACGTGCAAGTGTGATTGAGCTATGAGGCAAGATGTTCCAGGGGGCGCTGTGATGGGCGTGTTTGACTCCCAGGGTCTCGCCACACTGACGTCCTAATTGCCGCAGATTCCAACCTTTAGGTTAGGCCTTTATAATAGTGCAAAATAGAAAACTCTCAAGAAAAAGAAAACAGTGAAAATGGCGAGAGAGAGAAAAAAAGAATAGGGAAGAGATAAAGAGGGAAAAAGACAAGGAGAAGGAATGAAATTAATGAAGGAAAGAATGAATGAAGAATGAAAAGTTCATGCTTGCACAAAAATTTTTCACTGGAACAGGGTGGGCTTAAACAACGGAGAGAAAGAGAGAGAGAGAGAGAGAGAGAGAGAGAGAGAGAGAGAGAGAGAGAGAGACTCTGTGTGAATAAAGAAAATGGAATCCACAAAAAATCCAATTAAAATGCAGTCTCTCTGACAGACACACACACACACCTTCTCTCTCTCTCTCTCACACACTCACGCAGAGGGAAAGGAGCTGAGAGCAAATCGAAGGTGTCAGAAACACAAAGAGGGAGGAAGTGGAGATGATCTGAAAGGAGCTGGCCAAGCTAAAGAAATGCTTCCAGACCGGCGTCTGATCAGACAGGAAGCAGTGCAGGTCTGGACACACTTACTCTTCACCCCCTTTTTGCCCTTGCGCTCCTTCCTGTACTGCTCCTTGAGTTTGGAGATCAGGCTCTGGTCCACTTCCCAGGCCTCGGTCATGGCGTTCGGCTCCTTCTCTACATGGAGGATGGAGACAGCATTCAGTCTCAGAGCACAAAACATTGGAGACGGAGACGAGCTGCGCCGCGTCCACCGCAAATCTGTGTTTAGTTTCATTTAGCTGAAGTACAGTAACACCCTGGATGGACTGTAGGATCACTGAGAAATGCCTATTGTATAAAGTACTAGATTTTCTGGCATAATTTGTACTAACTCATTTCCTCATTTAACAACGTCCTCTTTTAATAAGTTTATTTAGGTTCAGATTAGAACTGGGTGACATGGGTGAGCCTTGGGTGCCCATGATCCTGTCACTAGTTTACCGGTGTATTGCTGGTGATCAGTGTTGTTCAGTTCACCTGGTGGTAGTGTTAATGTAATGGCCTGATCTTTTAAGTTTAAGTCCCGCCTTCCTGCTCTACAGTAGGATTGGCTCACGTTTCATATTTCACTGAAGATCTAGCCAATCACAGATGAGACCAAATTACTGCAACCAATTATGGCATAACTCAAAGGGTGGGATTTGTTGAAAAGAGATGAAAAACAGAACAAACCTAAAATAAGCTTGCTTTTGTTCTTGTTAATTTTTTTTTATTATTATTTGATTTATAAAGAAAAAAACTAAGCAAAATTCTAAAAACACCTAATACGACTAATTTCTTTTTCTTCTAGGTATAAATTTTTCTCCTCCCATCTCCCTGTAGGGGCTCGGTACGTACAACACAGTCAAGGCTTAAGCTTCATAAAGTGTAACTAATAACACATACAGTATGTATAAGTATAATTCAAGTTTCACACCACGCCCTTGTTTATTTTCTACATGTTGTTAACTCACAAAAGTGCAACACCAAGGCATCACGTGACACTTTCTGGACATTTCCCCCCAGTCAGATTATAACATTAAGGATATTATTATTAATAATAATAATCTGTGCTCTTTCCAGCCCTTCCTTTATCTTCAGCACTTCAGTTCTCATCACTGAGCCACTGCAGCAGTGACAGACTGAGAAGAATCAGTTCAGGGCTCTTATAGACTGAAGGGATAGATTGAGAGGCTTTACTGTATCTGAGTCACGTCACTGTCCAAATACACAATGCACAGAGAACAACACTCTTGTCTTATAGAAGACACATACAGACACACAAACAAACAAGAAATAACAACACCCAAGAAGACCGTGCTCTCCACATACAGTACATGTAATAACTTCATGCATGAACCAGTACAGTGCAAACCAAAGGGAAAACCCAGAACATAGTCTTTTGTAATAAATCTCAACTTTTAAAAAAACAGGATTTTAATAAGATATAAGCATTTTTATCATGCACTCTAGTAAATGTTAGATTCCTGTCTGGCTAGATTAGTTATAAGATTTAGAAAACACCAAATTAGTCTGAAGCTACTATAACCTGACCTAGCGATGTGTCAACTGGTCGTCTAAAAAAAAGATTTGTATCGCCGCAGCACCTCTGTGCATCCTGTAGGTGGTCTTACTACACGTTTTAAAGTCTTACCCCAGTCAGCTAGGTCTCCAGTCGCGGGAGACTCTGGCGAGCCCTCCATGTCCTCATTGCTGGCCAAGAAGTCAAACCCCTTCAGAGCCTCCTCAGTGTCCGGGTCATCACTCAGCTCAGCCGAGGAGGAGGAGGAGGAGGATGAGGAAGGAGACGGGGAGCCCTTCTTCCTCATCATCTGCCAGATAAAGAGAGAGAGAGAGAGAGAGAGAGAGAGAGAGAGAGAGAGAATGGGGTCTGTTGGGGTACATACTGTAATGAGATGGTAGTTATTTCTTTCTCCTTATTCGGTGTAAGCGCACTGTTGCCAAGTCAATGATGGTCTTTTCCCTCCCGTCGCTGTCTTCATCCTCGTCCTCATCGCTGAACTCTGCGGCCGCGCTCTCGATGAACTTGAACGCCTCCAGAACCGTCGCCGAGTCAGACATTTCCGGCTTCCTGAGAACAATGAGACAAAAGACAGATTTCACGTTATTAACAAAAACCGTCTCAAGAAAAAATAAGGATATGGTCCAGTGGGGAACTTATTTAGTATTTGTCTAGCTGTTAAATTAGTTTGAATTAGAAAGAAAATATGAGTTCACATCAGAACTCTTATGCTATGTAAACAGATAAAGTTAAAGGAAAAGTCCAGATAAAGTGGAAAGTTCTGACCATGTTATTTATCATGATGAAATTCTTTTCACCTTAACACTACCATACAGTCCACATCATTCTCCCATTATTGGTCGTGCTGGATGTCTGATCAGATTATTTATTAATCACCACTTCTTGTCTTTCACTCACTCACCCCATCATGTTGGTGGTGCTTTCCTTCAAAGACGAAGGCTCCGTGCCGTTCACCATGGGCTCTGTCCTCCGTTCTCCAGCTCGCTCCACACTGTCTCCCGTCAGCCCCAGTAACGCCTTCACCCTCTGAGACTTCACATCCAGGATAGTGTCCGTGTAGCCCACCTCCTGGAGGTACCTAAAAAGAGACATAGTGTTAAAATATCAATATTTAGTCTAAAGTGTCCTTCAGACCAAACACCAGTAGGCTGCGCCAAGAGATGTAAAGAAGGCTATAAATCATGTGCGATAAACAGGAAAAAATAAATAAAAAAATGCATTTCATGAAACATTAAAGGATTACTTCAGCAGGTTTTAACCTTTCATGTATATATCCATTGATGCTGCTGTATGGTTTTGAAATTTTACCCGTACATACAGTACAAAAAAAATTATCTGGATTTTTACACCAAACCAAATTATACAGTAACAAGCCACATGAGTGCGGGTGATCAGTTGCTTAAAAAAAAAGGTTATTATACATGACTACAGACTTTACCTTTGATGGTCTAATAGTGAACTACACTAACGATAGTCTTGCAAATCTATTGTATTCATGTACGGAATTCTTGTACGTTGCACAATCCTGGAGCAAACGTTTGAGAATCGATATGAACCCTGTCGAAGCGAGGCGGTGCACACACACCTCGAACATTACATTATGCATACCGTGGTAAAACAACATGCTAATAGTGTGCATGTCAGCTTCTTTCAGGAGAAATGAATATTTCAGTACTGTATATTTTGGCGCATACTGTATATCCGAATATCCAACACTGAAATAACACGAGAAAAAAGTTATTCCAGATTCTTACACTGAGAATTCTGATGTTGATGTTTGCAGACCAGCATATATTGCATTTTTGAGAACCTAATAAAATGTTCTCTTGTTAAGTATATTTAAAAAGGTTGTTAAAGAGTTTTCTCTAACAGGAATGTAATGAACTCTGGCATCTCCATCACCTTTTACATCATCATGCAACGAATTTTGCAAACACTAACAGATTTACATTTATTAAAAAGGTTTCTCACATCTAATCAGGTCACAATTTTGGGTGATGCATATTTTCAGATTCCTGGTTGAATAAGCTTCATTTTAAAGTTGATTATTGTATCATGTCCGGTTCCTGAGATACGGCCAATGCGAGTTTGTTTACGAGGAGAGGCTCAGAAAAAGAAGAAGAAAAGAAGAAGTTGAAATCCTGTTTTTAGAAGATTTAAATGAGGATTCTGTGACGTAGTAAGAAAAGAGGGAACCTCAGCCTCATTTTCACACCAGGATTTTCATGCTTCTCCAGCAGAGCGGTTTTTATAGAGAAAAAAAAAAAAAGCATGTTTTTCGGTCACAACTGGAACAACCAATTTTGTATAGTGTTCAATAAAGTAATATAATAAAACGTGCAGGATTAAAACTTCATCAATTCTGTCGAAGGATCGGAAGGATAAAATATTTTATCAACTTCATCAACTACAGCACATTACAGGTTATAGCACAAAAACTAACCTGTGCGACTTAATACCCGACTTTATATCCTGAAAATCCATTAAATTATTCAAATCTTTGTGACCAATCAGGGCTCAAAGAATTTATCATTGCTTTATATAATAATTATTCAAAACACCACCACCACCAAACCAAATTAAATATACAACATATATTTAGTGAATTAGGCAGCAAAGATATCATTACACGATTCATAACTTCTTATTAATACGCAGACACGAAACGATCCAATGAAAAAAAAAAAATCTAAACATATAAAAAAAAACTGAGAAGAGAGAACAAGCTGCCAAAAAGATGAAAGCAGCAGCTCACTTGAGATACGTCTGAGTATAAAGTACCATCCGCACCACATTTACATGAATCAAATCAAGACCGTTTGAACCACTCATTATATTTCCATCAATGAAAACTCGCATCATACCTTGTGATGGCTTTATCAACACTCCAAGAATATCCAACTACACAAACCTTTCCTAAACCTCCTACATGTACATGAACGTCTGCATATCTCTGAAGAATTTGATCGGAGTCTTTAAGAGTCAGCTTTAAGAGAAAAAGCAGGGAGGAAAAAAAAAAGTGAAAGAGAAAAGGAGGAGAAAGGGAAGCGTTCTGTCTCTTGCTGTACCAGTCTCTCCGGGCACAGGAAGGCTGAATGCCCTGACACAATCCACCATTCATTCTCCTTCACTGTCTCTCAAACTGTGTTTTCTCACACACACACACACACACACACACACACACAGAATGTTGCTGTACAGCAGTAATGGGACTGCCCTTCATGACCCTGTCTAACAGTGACACAATCCACCAAGTCCACCATCTCCTCTCAGCACTTAGAAATCATTTTTTGTGGCTTTAATAAACATTTTTAATTTGTGATTCGTTTAGATGTTTAGATGTGATTTCTTAAAGGGCTTAAAGTTATCTAATGATGTCATGCCTTGTTTTGTTTACTAATGCGTGATTGTTTTTTCCCCATTCCATTTGAGTCGGACTTCCTGATAACGTAGGATGCCTTTAAATCATCCAGTGAGGGCACTGATAATATCTTTTAATTATAGAATTAATTTAATTCAGGTTTATAAAAACGTCTGTTGGTTTATCAGCGCTTTCCGTTCAAGGCTACTTTCTCTCCGGCAGTAATGCGTTATAGTAATGCATTACGAGTACTTGGATTACCTTTTTGATGTAACGAGTAATCTAACGCGTTAGGGCCGCCATTTAAGTACTCAGTTATTTAGTTGTTTTTTCAAAAATGTAATACGTTATTCAGACAATTTATGTAATCAGTGATCCAACAGCAGTCATTCCCAATCCCTTAGTATGTGTCTGAAAGTCTTCCTACAAGCCCCGCCCCCGATAACACCCCCCCCCCCCCTCTGTTATTCCTGCTATTATACCCCTATCTCACCTATGCGGTTTGACTATGTGCGGGCCGACGCGCGGAAAGATGGAAACCTAATCACAGCGCCAAAATCATGATGAACCGTACTTATTGGCCACCGCGCGAAACTGCGTAGGTGAGATAGGGGTATTAGTAGTTAACAGGTTATAGGCCAAACTTCACTGAGTGATGATGGTAGAGTAATTATAAAGGTCTCGACTAAAACAACATGCATGAGGAATCACAAAGGAGTTTTACTTTTCTGCAATGGAAAACTCTAAGAACTCTAAGAAAGTAAAGCTGTAATATGACTGATTACATTTTAAAGAGTAATTTTGTAATGTAAATAGTTACTTTAAAAAGTAACGTCCCCCAACACTGCTCTCCGGTCAAGAGGCTAAACAGAAGCATTTGGATATCCGCGAACAAAATAGAGACTGATCCTCGGGAAGGTGAACGAATCATTAGGGGGACAAGACGAGTGATGGATTACGAGAGTAAACGGCAGCGTATGGAACGGAAACATCCTCAATCACCGACCGGGAAAAAGTTCAAAAGTCAACCATCGACTGGAAAATTGATGCTTACAGTTTTCTGAGATTGTCAAGGGCGAGTATTGGAACATTATCAGAAAAAAGCTTCAACAATCTACAACAGTCGTTGCGGTGAGACTCTTATTGAAGAGTTGAAACCTGAACTTTGGATTAAACACAGAGGACTGCTATCCAAGAACTTTGAGATCACGCATCACGATGTTCGTCCGTACACTTCAGCATATCTTTCAAGACTGCAAAAACTTTGTTTTTATGTGTTAAAGAATCCTCTCTATAGTCCTGATCTCGCACTACGAGGACGAAGCTTCACTTCTGATGAAGAAGTGAGGACATCGGTGCATTTGCGGATTGCAGCTCTGCCTAAAAATTTTTTAATAAGCTTGTTGACAGATGGACAAAGTATATTGAAAAGCGAGATTATTATTTTAAAACATATTATGCTAAACGTTAATTAAAAGGGGAATCATCAAGGTCACCATACTAGAGCACTGTTGCTGCTCCTCATTGCTTATGTGGCCTGTGTGACACCAGATGCACTGGCTTGTCACAAAACAGAGATAAAAGAATATGACAGCCTGCTGTTAGCTCTCTGTGTGCTGGCTCACTCGTTAAAAAAACAAAAAACACCACCACACACACACCGACCCGTTCCTGTGAAGCACTTGTTCACGTTACATTAACCCAGATACTAGCAGCTTCTCTGCACTATTGACCAAGAACAGGAAATCAACGAGTATGTGCTCTAATAAAAGCAGCAGGCTGTAACAGACCGGATTAATGTTCATCTCGTTCGGCAATGATGCGTGACGGACGGTGGTGAAGGGCATTCCCGTTCTGCCGCCAGTGCTGTGGCGCGTCCCTGTAAAACAGCCTGATTAAACCGACCGGACCTCTTTCTTTACACCAGCGCCCACAACGTGGCTCTGACCAACCAGCCTTTGCTTTAAAACTCAGAAGAGATATTGATGTTGATTTATGCACTGAAGTTTTTATTTGCTGTGCAATCTTTACTTTCTCTGAGCATGTGTGCGTGTGTGTGTGCATATCTTCCAACATTACAGATATTAATCATTTACCCAGCAGGCATCCAGATGCACTACGGCGATTGAGACAGCCAGCTGGGACCGAGTGTCAATGCGGGAGACAAATTTATTTTCTTTCCTACATACAACGTGCAATATATTAATACTCTGATGGCAGATTTAACGTCCGCTCTCTTTCTGAGACATGACTTCTGTTCAATTCCATCAATCCCAAATAACAGGGGTGTGTCCTGTGAACACAAAGTGGCCTCCGAGTTTGAGAAAAAGTGCTCGTCAATTCCGATGGAGGAAGTGCGGCCTCTGTGTGCGTCAGTTCCAAAGGAAGGGGTGTGGTTTTGTATCTGTCAGTCATAGTAGGGAAGGTGTGGCCTCTGTGTCTGTCAGTCCAAGCTTTGCCCTGTGTGTCTACACAGTAATGGAGATGGGTCATGTCTCAGTTAGTCCTAGTAAAGGATGTGTGGCTTTTGTGTCTCCCAGTCCAAGTGAAGAAGCTTTGCCCTGTGTGCCGGCCAGTACCAGTAAAGGATGGATGTCCTCTGTGGCTCTCAGTTCATCCGTCTCTGGCTGCGAGATAAAACAGCCCCTGTGCCGGTCAGTACCAGTATAATAGGCGAGACCCCAGTGCCTATCCCAGTATAGGAGGTGTGTCCCTACAGATAGAAGCACAGCCTCTTTGCTTATTGGTCCCAGTAGTCTATTTGCTTGTTAAAGAGACACACACACAATCATTTGTTGAGAAGTTGACAAAGCTTTTCCATTTTGCCCGCCACTCATCAGACGAGCCTTTACACCAGAGCTTATTTTTGTACCACTTGTTAGATTTAAAAAAAAAAAAAAAAAAAGAGAGATTTTACACTCCACAGGCGTGACGGCGTCGAAGAATAGGAACAATCGGCACTCGTCATTATGTAACGAGCAAACTGCTTTAACTGCCTACCCGGATCAAGGTCGTTCGCCGAAGCCCTGCCTACACCCGAGTGCGCTTCAAAGTGTGTGTAGGAGTATGTGCGATGCTCTGCATGCTTCTACAAGGGAGTGGACTTATCCTATATGCCTGGGTCTGTATGTGAGTGAGTGTAGACAGAAGTCTCTGTGACGGTCTTCCTTGTTTTTGTGTGTGGGTTTGATGTATGTATGTATGCATGTTTGGACGGATGGATGCATGCGTCACTCACTGCCTCAGAAGCTGTCTTCCTTGTTTCCAGCTCAGCTGGCTGTTCGGTGGTTCTGGAAGAGCCTCATTTTCATTGCCCTCATCTGTGGGGAACAATTAAGCTCATAAGTAAAACTCAGACACAAGTTCATTATCATCTCAGCTAATGGAGTTTCATTCTATCGACATTCCTTTCTTAACCCAAACCTAATTATAGTCATGAAACTGAAAAATAAAAAGAAAGTGACTCATTTATTGGTGCATTTCGCATTGTTGGCATTCTCCGTCTCGACGGTTGACCCTAGGAGACGCACATAACCGCGCGGTGCGCAGTAGCAACTAACCCATTCTTCACAGCTACCTGAATCATAGCTCGGTGCTTTCATGTCTCCCTGCAGGAGTTCAGTCCCATACTTCAGCTTGTGGTATTTCGCCCTGTGGAAAGAACAGAAGAAAAAATGTAATAAATAAATAAATAAAAGGTTTTCGTGCTTCTGTTGCCACAGTTACTCGGTGTTACCTTGAATCCGGAGCTGATTGAATCTGTAAATTGCTCACATAATGTGATACGCATGGCAACCCGATCTAACTCGGCTGGAAAGCAAGCTGGGTTCATTAGGGAAGTAATTTTACAAAGCTATAGACGGACAATGTCTGACAATAATGGCACCTAAGCTTATAGGCATCATTATATTGGAACCGTGGCTTTCAGCTGCTGGTTAATGAGATGACTAACCCTCGGAATCCTGCGGAGGAAAAGAATGACAGAGCAGCGCACCAAGTAACACAAACCATTAAGCTCGAAAACAACGTCAATAAGGTTTTACAGGTTTACATACTGTACATTTACAGTACAAACAAGTTACAAAGATGCTTTGAATTCTAATTCTGAGGTGCAACAAGCAATTTCTCTCTGGGATTTATAAAGTTCTTTGAATCTTGAATCATAACAGACCAGAAACTGGCAGCAGATTAGAAAAAAAAAAAAATTATAACACACACATATATATATATATATATATATATATATATATATATATATATACACATTACATTGTGATCAATAGTCACATGTGCATATACATCATTGCATAACAGAACCATGGTGTATTCTGTATAACTAGGCAGGGATGGGAATCACCAGTCACAACCCGATAATATTATCATAATATCAAAGTTCTGATTAAATTAATATCATGATTCTGAAAATATCCCGTTTTTATAAATATGCTTATTCGATGTTATTTGTCTGGTTTTGTTACAATTTTAAGATCTAGAACCTTATTAAAAAAAAAAGTTGTCATAACTCATAGCTATATGCAACAGCTTCACAACTGAATTAAACATGTCTAATTAAATGTAGTCCATTCCTTATAACATTAGTGTTCTCATTAAAGAAAATAAGTATTCAAACAATACAAACTACAGTGGAACCTTGGATTACGAGCATAATTTGTTCCGGAAGCGGGCTCGTATTCCAAAACACTCGTAACAGTCCAGCCGTAAACCAAATCAAAGAGTGGCTCAGTTGTGATCACGTGATGCTTGTCAAAACAAGAAGCACATGCGTGGTACATGATACTCTGTACTCGTAAACCAAGACAATGCTCGTTTTCCAAGTCAAAATTGACTAAAAGTCTTTGCACATCTTGCGGAACACTCGCAAACCACGTTACTCGCGATCCGAGGTTCCACTGTAGCTGTAAATATACAAAAGTTTAACATTTAACTTTTAACATTAAATTAAACACATAGCGCCATTATTACCGAGCAGCAAGTGTCTCTGTCATCCTCCACACTTCTTATCTCTAAACAAACATAGCAAATAATTCACTCATATCACATGGAATGCCAATGTCTAAACTGTTTAGAGCGCCACCTGTAAGATTCTAAAGAAACATAGACGTTTACTCCCTCGAAGTTTTCAAATTTGTGAGCATATGGCTGCCTGCAACTTCTAAAGCACGCGGTTCTGTGACGTCTTGAGACTGCTGCTGTAAGAGCGCAAGAAAAACCGAGGGTCATTAATATGTGCAACTGTTGAAAAAAACAAACAAACAAAAAAAAAAGCATTTCTGTTGCACCACTCAGAAGCTCCTACTCTCTGCACAGTATCAGCTACGTCCAATGTGAGATCGGTCAAGGCTGATCAAGCTGAAAAACAGACAATTCTGGTCACTGGCAGATCGTTCGGTGGATCTCTATTATAAATGTAATGAGATCATTTAAAAATCGATTTTGGAGTCGGTGTGGTGAATCGACACACAAAATAATTGTGATTCATAACCAAATCATAAATTTTCTCCTCTGTCTATAACTCAGTTATAAGTTTTTATACTGAAATCATGTTTACATGTGCTCTGATTTCTCCCTAACAGCCAGAATAAAAATGGACTTTCCTCAGTTAGAACCTGATCAGAATGAGAAAGGTGGTGTAAACATTTGATAGGTAAATATTGGCCATGTAAACACCTGATCTGATTAGTTCTCTCTTGTTGAAATAAATGAAAATCTTCTGTGTATGTGTCATTACATTAGGCGACATAATGAGTTTCCAGGTGGGAAATTCTGCTTCCAGTAAACAGGTGATCAGTAAACTCCGTGAGAAAGTGTCCCCAAACTTTTCAATGGTACTGTATACAGCATAAGTCCAGCCACCCTTTGAATCCAAGCGGAGAAATGATAAACATGTGATTTTATTTATTTATTTTCATGTGAACCTATAAATGCTTGTCTTTATGGCTGTTGATCAGCCGGGAAGGAACTGGTACAGTAGGTGTTGTATCGCTTCTGAATCCACCACTCCAAAGGTTTATGATAAGATCTGGACGAACTGTAACGTTAAAAAGTATTTCCACTTCACTGTCGGCAAACACACATGAAGGAGACTCACTCACTCAGTACACCTGATCTTACGTCATTCTTGAGTCACTTGAGCTAACAGTTCATTAACGGTACACCATCACTAGGCTGGGGTATTTTCCCTTTCTTGCTTGAACGAAGATATTTCTGAATACGGTTTTCGCGTGGACAAGGTAAAAACTAAATATTTAAAAACATCAGTGTTTGTGTGGACAGGCTTTGAGACGCCACCATGTTTTTAGTCCCCAGATGTGGAACTGAGAAACGGCGTATACAAAATAGACCCGTTTTAGCGAAAGCATGAAGAAGCGGTAATGTGTTTCTGTTTTTCTTGACAGGCCCTGTTACATGAGCTCGGTTTCGTGGTCAGTGTTTTCCCAGTTTAAACTCTGAATGACAGGGAACATGTATAATTTCAGCCTGACCTGGGAGGAAGAATGACTCATCTCGTCCTGAAAACAAAGTGAGAAGAAAGATAAAAATATAGGGGGTGAGAGAACTGATCCGCAGCGAATAATAAAAAAAAAAGCTCGAACAAAGGGTATAACTGCCAATAAAGATACACCACACTCATAAAAACAGGACGAATACAGGAAAAAAAAAAAGATGGTGCAGTAAAAAGTATACTGCTTACAGACTATGGTATTAGCAGAAGAAAAACAGCAAGTGGGCAGCACCGAATCGTTAATGTCCGCTGCAAGGGAGCACTTTGGATTCCCTAGAAGTTCCCTAGAACGCTGATAGATAGCGAGTGCTGGACAAAAACATTACAGTGTGCTGAATCTGCTGGATGTGCAACAGCCTCGCATTAACATCACATCCACGCATCTGTCACGATCAATAGATAATTCTGAACGAATTTACAACTCTACGTCTTACATTTATAACCGAGACAACAGAAACACTATACAATTACATATGTAGAGGGTTAAAGGTCAAGTTCAGGGTCAGGAACAGTGGCTGCTTGATAGTGCTGGGATTTGACCTCATAATCTTCTGATTATTAAGCAAAACCAAAAAAACTTTAATGTATTTATTTTTTGAGGGGTTTCCCCCTGATTTTCTCCCTAATTTTGGTTGTATCCAATTCCCACCTGTCGCTATGGGTCTCCCACATTAAAGCTACCACTCAATCAGGCAGGGCCGAAGACCATCACGTGTTTCCAACGAACTGACCGCGTCTTTTCAAACTGCTCACTCATGCACCGTTGAGGGGCGGCGTAACAGACTCGAAGGACAGCGCTATCCGCTCCTTCCGCTTGCGTGACGCCCATGATTTGACTGTAGAGCCGAGATTGATTCACTCAAAGTGCCACCCATCCCATTCCGCTGAGAGAGCTCGGCCAATCAGCTCTCTTCAGGCCCTCAGCAGCGAGAGGCTACAGCATCACCCGGGGATCCAATTAAAAAAAATTAATAATAATTATTTATACGTTTGTATTTGTGGTGGTAAAATGTTGCAGTTCCTCTATAATCCTGCAGGTGGTGCACTCTAAACTAGTCACACATTACAGCATCCAGCGTGGTTTAGAATTGCACCAAAGCTTAAAAAAAATATACATAAAATCTGGATTTTTATAAAATCATGATACTTAAAGAATTGCAATACAGATCGAATGGGCAACCAGATATCGTGATAATATCGTATCTGGTGGTTCCTGGTGATTCCCATCTCTATTATTTTGTATGAAATTATCACACTTTCAATGATAACAGTAAATATAATGCAATATAGCTTTACAAATTATTTATTGTACAAATGGACATGGTGATGGGAGCGTGTGCTGGGTTCAGACCTTTCCTGCTTCAGAGCGTACTCCAGCATCTTAATCCTCCTCACCAGATCCTTCTTCAGGTTCTCCTGGCCTTTCCGCTCGCCCTGTAGGAAGGCAATCTGAGCCTGAAACACACAGACACATAACACTGTTAGCACTCGAACCAGGTGCAGGGATTTTTTTTTGTTTTGTTTTTTTGGAATTCTTAAAAAGTACAAGAACTCGTCCACACATGAATAAACAGAACAGGGCTGAAGAGATGACCCTGGAAGTGACTGTTTGTTTAAACTTGGGTCCAGATCAGAGATGAACATAAACACAATCAGCTATCGTGCTTCTATCCAGACCACTGAGGCCCACTAGTTCCTGTTACTGCTGAGAAATAAAACATAATTAATAGAAGTGGGTAGAAATTATATTTAAATTGGAGTCAATTTGATTTGTTTTTATTACTGATGATGAATAAAAGTATTTTGATAAGTATTGATTGTTTAATCAATCATGCCATGTCTCAAAAGTGATACAAAGCGATTCTGTTTCATTCTCCAGTCCAATAGGTGGCGGTATTTCACAACTGCTCAAAAGAAAGAAACAATAATCTCATAAAACACAAGTATTTGTAGAAAATGCAAGGTTTGTATTTTCTGCAAAAAAAGTAGTATATTTTTAAGTATTTTTTCAAATTTAGACAATTTAACCTTTGAAAGTTGACCTAAATAATAATAATAATAATAATAATAATAATAATAATAATAATAATAAAGTGAATCGATCTTTGAAACCAAAACGGATTAATTGTTTCAATTATCTGAATACACCAAAAAAAGTTTAATTAAATCTCACAGAACTTAAATACAAAATAATTAATTGATCGAGACCAGTGCATGCTTACAGAAATTAAACTTCGATAACATTTATTCATTCATCTTCTATACCGCTTATCCTGAACAGGGCTGTAGGGGGCCTGGAGCATATCTCAGGAGACTTTTGGCATGAGGCTAGGTGCACCCTGATCATGCACTCCACGTATACACACCCGAGGTATTTATGGCATGTGGCATACAGTAGGTGAAAGCAATACATGTTAGTTCCTGACTCGAGAGAACATCCAGCAACAGAAAAATATGAACCTAATGGTAATTTGGACATCCTAACTTACGGAAATCAAGCCCCAGATCTCAAAAGAGTGCACAAAAGAGGGTTCTGGTTTGCCTGGAACGACCATGAACCAGGTTTTACAGACAGCAACGTGTTGTTTATGAACATCTTCATTGTAGTCCAGGTTATGCAAGAAGAAAGACTGTAATACATGTATGAAGATATACATGTACTCTGTACTGAAAACTGGCACACACACATACACACACACACACGACTGCTGGAATGCTCTGACAAGCATCAAAACAAGAGCGCCGCGGTGTGGGAAACACGCCCCCACTCCTTACATAACAGAAATATTCGCTTCTCGACAAGTCGGAACAGGAATTAAAACAGTCCACCACGTTTTCTCTGATATATTTAGGGTTTAATAATACAGGCTCACGATTAATCACCGTTATCAGCGTCGGGGTCTGAACGTGCGAGGATTTGCCTTCTGTAAATATAATCGGTCGTGTTCAAAAATCAGCGACACACACACACAGTAATCAGAACCTCCTGAGGTCTCACTCTCGCTTGCTGTTACGTGACTCGATGAATGAGAGCAGGAGCATCGATTCGTCTTTCTGGTTTAATCTACACGGGAGAATGGTTCAGGAGAGAGGAGATACGTGAGAAGTAAGGTTGGGCACCAACTTCCACAATATGACCACAGAGAGTACGACTGCTTCATTGATTCAAATTAGAGACACTGGAACATTATGACACAGTAGCACCGTGTGTCAAAGAAATGAACGATCGATAATTGATTGATCATTAGGGATGGACATTTCTGTTCATATTTCATTTCGAGTAACCCACAGGTTTGAGAAACGAGTACTCGATTAATTGGGGGTGGAGTTTAAGCAAGGGGCGGGGCATTTGCGTCACAGTATACAGTAAACATTTAAAAGAAATAACAGCAAGAGGTGAAGCTGAAGCACTTTTTCTACATGACGCATTGTATATAAAATTAATCACATAGCCTAGATACATAAATATGTAAATGTTTTATTACAAATTGTATTTATCTTCGGGCTGGGTGATAAAACGATAACGATATGTATCGTGATATACACATGATCGATATCAATAAAAAATGTGTTCGATAAAACGCTCGATAATTTTTATTCTTCGGAGAATACAGAGGTTGCGAAGCTAGTTTGGTTGCTGTCATTTGCACTTGTTCTGATAAAAGGAGACAAGATGGCGCTTCACATCAGTCAGTCATTGAGTCTACACATGTGAGTGCTCACCATTTTGGGTCCAATTCCTGATTGAGTGTGTGTTACTGGAACGCGGGTTTACAGTAATTGTGTAAACTCTTGCTCTCGGCGTGAGAGAGTTCTTGGTCATCCTGCCTGTTCACGCTATTTCCGCGTTTGGGTTTACGGTCCACGCTACAAGGGCTAACTGCTAGTCTTCTGGTCCGTCTCCGGTTGCCCGTGACAGTTGCATTAACAAAGGCACTCGCTCTCTGGTAACCTAGCAACGTAGGGAGTGATACGCTAACAGCCAATCATGTAACACGCATCACGTTTGGTTGCGCCATATCGTTGTCTCGTGCTGGTCTGCTGGATTCATCTTCATAAGTAGAAAATGCACTTGCACTATTTTATTACACTTTATTAATAATTTCTTACATTTTCTTTCATTTTGCACCTTAAATGTTGAGATAATTGTTAAGTGTTCATTGTGACTTTAGACTTATGTTTACATTTTAATTATTTGAGTTTTCCATGGTTGTTGACATTTCTGTCTTAATAACTGAGGGGACTATGATCAGAGTAAGATTAAGTTTAAAATAAAAATGTTTCAATGTAATATATTTTTCTTCTGGTGCTTATTTTAAATAGGTCATAAATATCAATAATTATCGATATTGACCCGATATGAAACACTGATATCGTGATGCACTTTTCAGCCATATTGCCCAGCCCTAATTTATCTACACAAAATGCATGTGAGCTTGAACTACGTGCCAACCAAGTCGTGGATGCGCTTCTCCTGTTACTTTAAAACAACGGCAACTGAAGGGATCCCCTTGTTGGCGCTGCGGAGTTTCCGGAACAGGGACGCGATCTCGGGGTGGTCTCCTGCTCGCTCAGTGTGATTTCGCTGCTAAAGCTTTCACTGCTAGATCACAAAGTTTTAGCTCTGATGAAGAAGTGAAGACGGTGGTGCATTTGTGACTCGCAGCACAAACATTGATAAACGAGTCTTTGTTAAATGTTAATTAAAATAAATGCTACAGAGTGCGAATAATGTTTGCCTCATTCATTCATTTTTTTTTTTGTAAATTAGTCAAAATCACATGCAGAGTATTGATTCGCTCAGCATACATCAATCATTAACTCTGAGATTAAGTTTCCCATCTTTACTGATAAATCCCACCTTCTTATTTATGGTCCGTTACAAGAGTTCCGTCTCATCTGTGATTGGCTGGAATTTGATGCGTAGCATCTAACCAATCAGTGCTACTTACTCAGCCAGAGACCCAGTGGATGAATATCTGAAATAATGTCCCATCATCTAAAGTTACCCACACATGGGACAAACATGCACGGAAAGAATAAGTTCATCCTACTGTACATCCCTCTTATTCCGGGTCAGTCTGTTCTGATTGACGCGTGTACACGCTGCACTGTTATTCTGATTACTATTGGAATACTAGTGGAATATTCGGGTCCATGCAAACGCACTGGCCGATGGAGACGAGGACAGAAGAATTAATAATGAAGTTAAACGCAGGCAATTATAATATGATCCTCTCACAGACTCGCTGTAGAAGTTGATAAGGCTCCATCTGAATAGACGTCAAAATAAATGGCGTGCAGAACTGTAAGAAACTCAAACAATCCGTTTATCCATTTATGCCGCACCATCTGGCATTCCAGACAGCCATTTATTTTATTTCACATTATTTTTACTGGCCTTAATGTGCACCGTCTCTCAGCCCCTTCTTTTCACTGGAAGACCTAGAAGAGTTTCAACAAGGCCGAACAGACAGTGAGATCAAAGCCTATTCAAATGGCTGTGCTGCTAAGGAGTAACTCTGCTTCACCGTAGTAAACTATTCTACTGGATGAGTAAATGCATACACATGCACTGGCCACTTTAAAAGGAACATTTGTACACCTGCTCAGTCATATAATCCTGAAATCAGAACTCCTCATGCAGATGCAGATCAAGAGCTTCTAGATCTTTTAGACTCCAGTTAATTTCGGCAACAAAAATAATGGCGGAGAAATAACTGAAATCAGCGAACAGTAACACGTGACGAAATCAGCATGCAATATCGTTGATGAGAAAAGACGAGACTAAAATGTGATTTAAAAAATAAAAACTAATAAAACATCGGTCTTTATTTTCGTAAACATTTAATGTTCGCCACAATCCGCTGCGATGCGGTATTCATTCAATATGTCGCGAGCAGTAGTGTTTGAATAGAAAGGCGCAGCAACTTTTCTTTGAAGATAGCGATTGCGTCATGGGGGCAATCGTGGGGGGGGGGGGGGGCTTTTGGGGGATGGAGGTGTGACTGTATCAAGAACAAGAATCTAACGCTGCTACAGTAACAGAATAAA
Source organism: Channallabes apus (assembly GCA_030522415.1). Classification (NCBI taxonomy): domain Eukaryota; kingdom Metazoa; phylum Chordata; class Actinopteri; order Siluriformes; family Clariidae; genus Channallabes; species Channallabes apus. The sequence goes on from CM060119.1 coordinate 9,715,143, forward strand.
ACGCATGAAAGCTTTTCAAAAAGGTCAGTCGACGTTTTCAGCGATTTCTGAAATGCTTGACAACTGGCACCAACAACCATCGCATGGACAAATTCACAGAGATTATACTTCATCCCGTTCTAAAGTCTCAGGTATTTCTATAAAAGGAGCTGCTCGGTGTATAATACATCTATTAAAATGTCTTCCAGCTTAGTTATAATGCCTTACACTTGATGAATGTGATTCTAACGCAACAATCTTCCTCGGCTTTGCTGCTATAATACACTCATAGCTCTGAACGTGAATAAGACTCATCCCATTAGGGATGCACAATTAATGCATTTTAATTATGATCCCAATTTTTTTTTACCTAATTAAATACAACCAGCTGCAATATTGATGAGCTTAGCCAAATTTAGCTAATGTCGGTTTCAAGTCACTTGTGTGGATTAAATCATGTGCTCCCAATTCAAATATTATAATCGCCTATGTTCGGTCGGTGGACCTAATACTTGTTTATTTATTTATTTATCTAATCGTGTTCATACTTTTCATGTTAACAGCAGCAGTAAGGTGGCAAACGATTTGTTCCCTTCGATTCAGATTTACGTGTCAAAGAATACTCGCTTCCATGTACGATAATAACGTGCAGTGTTCACAAAATGGCTGAATCACAGTGATAATTATTGAAATATTCAGTAGGAATAATTAGAATGATGTTAGATGAGGCCTAGATTCGCGAGCCAGACTTCTGTTGAGCTTCCTTCATGATCACGGCCAAGAACCACCTACTTCACAGGAGGTGACTGACATGGCGGACGACCAAACGTAGACACCTGGAACCCTTTCAACACGCGTATGAGGTACCGTTTTTACTCACCGTCATCTTCATCAATCAAAAGTCACTTACTTTTAAAACTAGGAAGGCGTAATTGTTTGTCACTCCAGTGACTGTGGCTGTATTTATACTTGGCATTCATTTCTGAGATTTCTTATTGGTAGAGTTAGAGTACTGGGTTAATTGATGACGGCCATGATTTAACAGCAAAGAGGAAAGCAGCTGCTTTTCATTGCTTTCGTTATCTCATTTCTCAAGCATTTACCAGTGTACCAAAGAATCTGAAACAACCCATACAGGTATATGAGAAGATTTCACAAAACATCTAAGAACAAATGACTTTAATAATGATCGCGATTGGTGACTAGAGATGTGTACGGCCGGTGTAAATGTGGTTCAGCTGTTGACTCGTCATTGAAACGATCAGGATGAATATAAAAGTACAATATGTGAACACGAAAGTGGTGTCATTTCTACCGAAAAATTATGAATATGGTTGAAATCTTGAATGGAATCGCAGCGAATACAACCTACAGGATTCTGAAGCCTGTGGCCAGAAACGTGAACACCACAGTCAAGTCCACGTATGAGGCGTTTGAAAGTGTTTTCACGCTAGGAACTTGAGTACAGATCTGAGTTACAGGTGACCGCAAAGTCTGATATTTTGAAGTTGCGTGAACACCATATCTGGATATGGATCAGCACAAGTTCAATAATTCCAATCAGGTGTCAAAAACATATGCAATGTCGTCAACAACACTTATAGGCAGGTGCCATAGATCCGAACAACCTTCTTGCCCGCCTTCCTACTTTATCAACATTGATGGGTATAATGTGAAGTTTGACTGTTGTACTCATCTTTGTGTTTATTGGCGGCTTACAAACCAATTATGCGCATATTGCAACCTGATGTATCAGAATTTGTGGATACGCAAGCGTACTCTGGACTGGAACAATATACAGTAAGTAATGTAAAAGCTGATCAAGAGCGTGGAGGGCAATCAATCTGAGTAGGGGTGGGCTATATACCGGTATAAATGGTTAATCGGTAGAAATTCGTCAACCGATAAGAGATTTTGGTCTATCATCTTAATCGCGGTTGAGATCAGGTTACGTAACCACGCAATACACATTCACTTCTATGGGAAGCCAAACACATCTAAAGTGGGACGAAACCGTGGCACCCGATTGAGCCGGCGTGGGCAGACCAAATATCCAGACCCGGTGGATCGCGCTGCTCGAATCACAAACCTGAACAACGCTGAAAGAAATAGGCGGCGCCAACCATCAAAATACATTTTACCCCGCTGGGATGCGCATGTACAAACCAGGCATAGCAAGGCAGAAACAATATTAAACAGTCCTGACATTTAAAAAAAAAAAAAAAAAAAAAAAAAAAAAAACAGTGGGTCGCGCAGCAGCGCTGCTCAAGTTGGTCCACGATGCGCGATCCACCGGTCTGCGCGAATAAACCAGATCGTCTCTGCGCTATTCAGATAGTCGCGCTGCGCTGTCCACTGGGCCGCATTTTTTGACTTTGGCCATATTCGTTTGGAAGCAGATATTTGGTTCAATCGGGTGCCACGGTTTCATCCCACTTTTGACGTGTTTGGCTTCACATACACTTCGACAATGGAAGCAGTGAGTTTGCTTACATGTGACAAAACCAACAATGAGGAGATTGTAAAGAAAAAAGGTGCATCATCTGTGTGGTGGAATTGGTTTGGGAAGAAGAAAAGTGATAAGAATGAGACGAACGTGATTTGCAAGGTACGCAAGCACTGTTTTAACAAGCGGTGGAAACACGTCAAACCTTTTCTATCATCTGAAATCCAAGCTTCCAAACGAATATGGCCAAAGTAAAAAAATGCGGCAAACCTCAGCAATTGACAGTTTAAATAAAATTACATTATGTAAAACAGTTTCTTTGTGTTTGAAATTTTATTTATGCATTTTCAGATAGAAATTGCTATATTGTGATATATATCGTTATTGAGGTAGAAAATTGCTTCTACCGTGATAGAAGATTTTGGTTATATCGCCCACCCCTAAATCTGCGACTAGATCTAGACTACAGTCTGAAAGCAACTACAGCTCGACAAACATCTCTAAAACCCAATGTAAAACCCTAAAGGTCACTACAACTACACACTGACTGGAACGCGGACTGCGATGCAAACAATACGAGCAATTCTAGCGTCTCTGGTTTTGGTCCCTTACCTGAATCCCAAATAAGAAAGGATGTCCAAACCAAGCAAACATGGGCTAGGTCCTGTTGCATTTTACACAGCCATTTCAAGCTATATGAAATATGCACACACAAACAAACAGAAATCAGAAGATATTTAAAAGGGAACCTCCAGGAAGAAGGAGGCATTGTGGCCTAGATGCAAAGGAAACTGGGTAACCCAAATGCTGAGTATCCACTCGAGTTCTTGCTTTGATGCCTCTGTGCTGTTTTATTACAAAGTCTCACATTTCCTTTTAAACAACTTAATACTGTATAAGCATATATACTTTGTGATGAAATTTCTTGTGAATGAAGGGGAAAAAAAAACGACATTTATAGCAGATTTCAAGCACAGTATGGTGATGAGTAAAACGGCTGATCCTTGAAAAATCGACGAATAAGTTGCCACCAACTTGCAGAAAAGACAAATCCATCTGTGTGAACTATCCGCACAAACACCTCCTGCACATAACAGGAACTGGGAGTTATTGCCTCATCCCTCACATAGCCCAGACCTCTCTGCAAGCCGTTTCGTCATATTTGGACCATTTTCACCACCCCAGTGAGGATGGGTAGTTGCATCTTGCTCCTCCAAAGGTTTCGTTCTATTGGCATCTCAGGGAGCATTTTCTTGCCACCGTCACCCTTGACTTCCTCATCAGGGACAATCTGATGATTTCCTAACAATTGACTAAACAAAAGTCATTTCCAGAATATTTTATTCTTTAAAGCTGCTTTATGACAATGACCATTATTAAAAGTGCTATATAAATAAAACTGAATTGCAATTAAAGGAGTTCCTGGAAGGCCAGCATTCCTGACAAGAAGAAGGCAGTCCTATCGTGGCTCCAGCATACTGAGAAAACTTGATGCTATCTAGGGTTGAGAATCGTTTGGGTTTTTTATGTGCCAAATCGATACTTTTAAAGCGATGCCGGTGGCTGAACATATTACTACTACAATAATTTAACACCAATAACAGCAAAGTAGTTGGTATTCTTGGTATGCTACAAACCAGCTTCACATTTCAGCAATACTTTTGCATAAATGTGTCCATATTTGCCTTATCTGGAAAAATATGACAATTTAAGTGTGTTTAGCTTAGCCAACTAACTCAACCTGCAGCCTTCAGAGCAAATAATTACTACGTGCAAGCGGATGGTCTCATTTCCCAGAGTCCCCATTTTTCTCCATAATTTAGTCGTGTCTAAATTCCTCCCCGTCACTAGGGGGCTCCCACATTAAGCTACTAACACTCAGTCAAGAGGGCCGAGGACTATCACGTGTTTCCTCTGAACCACGTGACGCTAGCCGACCGCATCTTTTCGAACTGCTCGCTCATGCACCGTTGGGGGCGGCGTAACACATTTGGAGGATAGCGCTATCCACTCCTTCCGCTTGCGTGACCTCACAGACGCCCCTGATTGGCTGTAGAGTCGTGATTAATGTGGGAGCACTCAGTATCGCTCATCCCGTCCCCTTTTTAGAGAGCTCGGCCAATCGGTTCTCTCTAGACCTCCGGCTGTGGGAGGTTACAGCATCACCCATGAATCGAACTCGCGATCTCCAGATGATACCACTTTTTACCACTGCGGTACTCGGAGGCCCCCAGAGTGCTCTTAAATCGGAATGTGAAAACAACATGGACACTCGCGTTAATATAAACATTAGCTGAATTTGTATTATTAGAGCTTTCCAACTCATGAAATCTGCGCTCTGATTCTAGTACATACCAGTTTAATAGGTATTGGTGCCATATTGGCACCTCGTTTTGGTACTTATGCTCTCTAAGCACTTGCTTCCACAATGACTTCTCAGAAAAGGCACTGACGTGTTGCTGGTGTGTCGTAGACATTTCTGTGGGTTTTCCCACATGTAAACCTGCATACTCGTAAGCAACTTCATTCTTTTTTCTCTGTAGAGTTCCATTCTAATTTTCTCCTCTTAGGAAACTTAACCGCATCAATGACTCCTTTTTTAAAAATTTATGTCTTTTATATATTAAAAAAAAAAAAAAAAAAAGTTCTGGTCGCAACCAAAACAGAGCAGCTTGACTTTGCCTTCTTTTTTTGAAATAAAGAATAAAAGCAACAAACAACTCATGAGGCATAAGCTGGATCACAGAAGATGGATGGGTTCAGCAGGAGAGAAATGAGAAGGATTCTCTGAGGTTTCACAGCATGACAATTTGCTTTGCAGACAACTGAGGAGACAAAAAATGACAAACTGCTCTTCTGATGCTTCAGTTGGAAAATAAGCAGATGACATTAGGGGGCAACATAAAACACGCTTCCCTGTAGGGATTATGTTTTATTCAGTGTGAAGTGTTCTACTGGGAGGCTGAACGTCTGGTCAGTGGGGTAAAAACCATTGCACCAGTGGGTGTTAATGTGTTGCCTTAAATTTGAGTGTGTGTGGGGCACTGGAGATTAACAAACGCCATCACTGATACACACACACAAATAAAGTAGTGGATTCATTCAAACTCCCGGAAGGTCCCTCGAAGGAAATCACACGCTAAATTATTTGCATCACCACTGGTGAGTCGAGATGAGTTTAGATAGGGCTGCACGATATTATGAAAATATGCGATATCGCAATATTCAACAACAATATCGCACAACGATATTTCTTGCGATATAACATTTTCCTAGAGAAATGCATTTTTTGTTATTATTATTATTATTGCCTTTTTTTTTATGTAATGATCATACTAAAATAAACAGGTAATAGATATTCATCTGATGTAATTAAATCTAATTCAGGCTAAAAAGAAACTATATGTCAAGGAAGTTGCAAATATTTAGACTTCAAAACACTATGAATGACTTAAACCCCTCAGCAGATATTCTGATTTCTGGTTTGCTGTTACTATAAACCTGCCAACACAATATGAATTACTTTCAAACATTACTTTTTATTTACGTGTAACCATACACTCATCAATAGTGTCTTAAAACAAGAGCATCTTTTAAACTAAATATTCTCTTTGGCTTGCCTGTTTTTTTGTTTTGTTTGGTTTTTTTTTTTAAATAAAAATAAATATTATTAAACAAAAATTAAATTAAAAAAATACTATTTGTCACACACACACACACACACGCACGCACGCACGCACGCACACACACACACACAAACACGCGCGCGCGCTCCGCGACCGGCACTAGGACCCGGAAGTAATGCGGGCGCGAACCCGGAAGTATAAGAGGAGTAAACAAATCATTACATACAGCTTAGTCACTGAGCTCACGCATGTCGGTTCAGATTGTTTACTTTCTGATTTGAGTGTGTGTTTATAGGACGCGGGTTAAATGTGTGTTTTTCCCTTGCTCCCCTTCTGTGAGAGTCCTTAGACTAATTCGCGTGGTTATCCTGCCTACTTGCTTGCTTCGGCGTTTGGGTTTACCGTCCACGCTACAAAGCGCTAACGGCTAATCGCTAAGTCTTCTGATCATCCGGGGTTAGTTCGCGACAGAATGAAGTATAAAGATACAAATAATATATATATATATATATATATATAAATAATATATATATATAAATAATATATATATATATATATATATATATATATATATATATATATATATATATATATATATATATATATATATTATATTATATAAGTGGGTATAAACATAGTAAGGGCCCATCTGATTGGTCAAATTTAGACACACAAATGCTTGGAACAAAGTATTTATCGCAACTCTCTGCGATATGGTTATCGCGCAAGCCATTATCTCGATAACGATATTTTTTCGATATATCGTGCAGCCCTAATTTAGATGACCTCAATAGTACTGTTCCCTCTCCCTCGCTCTCTCTTGTACGTTTCTCATTGTCTGCCTCTCTCTGTGCCCGTCTCTTTCTCTCCATCAGTCTTCCTTCCTGTCTCTCTCCATTTGTCTTTGCCCTTATTTGGTCTCTCTTTCTTTCACTATCACTTTATTACTTTCATTTTGTGTCTCTCCTCTCTTGTATTTAGTCCGTTCTCTGTCTGCCTGCCTTTCTCCCTCTCTAGCTGTCTGTCCCTGATCCGTTTGTCTCCCTCTGCCTGCTGATCCGTTTGTCTCCCTCTGCCTGCTGATCCGTTTGTCTCCCTCTGCCTGCTGATCCGTTTGTCTCCCTCTGCCTGCTGATCCGTTTGTCTCCCTCTGCCTGCTGATCCGTTTGTCTCCCTCTGCCTGCTGATCCGTTTGTCTCCCTCTGCCTGCTGATCCGTTTGTCTCCCTCTGTCTGCTGATCCGTTTGTCTCCCTCTGTCTGACTGTCTTTTTTCCTGTCTTTTGTACACTATTCTTTATGATTGTCTGCCCCGCCGTCTCTTCGTCCCTGTCAGCCTGCTTCGTCCCCCTCAGCCTGCTTGTCGCCGTCTCTTCGTCCCCCTCAGCCTGCTTGTCGCCGTCTCTTCGTCCCCCTCAGCCTGCTTGTCGCCGTCTCTTCGTCCCCCTCAGCCTGCTTGTCGCCGTCTCTTCGTCCCCCTCAGCCTGCTTGTCGCCGTCTCTTCGTCCCCCTCAGCCTGCTTGTCGCCGTCTCTTCGTCCCCCTCAGCCTGCTTGTCGCCGTCTCTTCGTCCCCCTCAGCCTGCTTGTCGCCGTCTCTTCGTCCCTCTCAGCCTGCTTGTCGCCGTCTCTTCGTCCCTCTCAGCCTGATTGTCGCCGTCTCTTTGTCCTTCCACCTTGCTGTCTCCCTGCCTATTTGTCCCACTTCATATTTGTCACTTGTAATATCTCTCTAGCTTTCTCTCTCTCTCAACACTGCGCAGAATTGATTGACGAGGAATCTGGAAGCTCAGGTTTAAATTCCTCTTTAAATCTTTCTCCATGCTCTTGGGAGAAAAACAAGCTAATTTTCTATCTAATACATCTAAAAACTAATGCTGATGAAAAAATACAGCAGGAGAATCAAATGCAACAACCCACTAGCTCACAATAGATGCCTTTAAATAGCTATTTGATCACAGACTCGCACTAATAACTGTAGGAGGACGAGCAGCATGCAGATTAGAGAATACCTTCACTCTGAATAGGCAGAGGAACAGACAAAGTGGGAAAAAAAAAAAAAAAAAAAAAAGATCGAGCTGGATGAGAAAGAGAAAAAGAGAAAAAACATGGGTGAATTCAGGAGGAGCAGGAATAGCACAGTGACGTAGTCCAAGCCCACGCGCTTCCCAGGAGAATATCTCTGACAGGCTTGCCTTAGAGGGGAAAGGCTTAAAGCGCGCACACATACGCACACACTCATCTATGGGACAGAAGCGGAGGCACTAACAGAGACAAGAGGCAAAAACAGCAAGGAGGAAATTCCCTCACTGATTTTAGGATTGCTACTCAGACAAAACTGTTACGTACAAATTAGAAGTGTTTGATAGATATCAATAGAGGGTTATTTAGTGTTTTCTTCATTTTGGCCAATGCTGAGCTCAGGTTACTGTCTGTGGCGACTCAAGAACATTGTGGAGAACCAACCTCTGTATTCTTGGGTCGCCCCCATGTTTGTGACATTGCCACAGCCATTCACGACTTGGAGCCAGAGGAGAAAAATTGGCTGTGTTCCCGGGTAACTCTTATAGGAGAATGAAACATTGGATGGTAGGTTAAAAAACAACAACTCTGGCCTTCAGGAGGGATGCATGAGGTTCCTACTGCTGATTATAGGCGTCAATACCAAACTAGTTCCTTTGAATGAAAGCAAACCGACAGGAATGTTTCCCCCCGCCCCTTTACTATCCCCAATTCCAGTTACCTTTTTCCACAAGGTGCATGCTAATGAAAACAAAGTAGAGATAAACATGCTCTCATGAGAGAACTAACATTGGAGACTCCTTCCATAAATCTCATTGAATAAAAGTAACCATAACAACAATGAAACTATTTTATGGGCACTGGTTACTGTCTGAGGCGACCCAACAACATTGTGGAGACCCGCACAGTGCTCTTGGGGTTGCCCCAGTGATGTTGGGTCCGCCTCCATGTGTCCTTGGGTCTCCTGTGAGATCTTCGTCAGCCTCCGTGCTCTTGGTTCGACACAAGTTTGGAACCAAGTTTGAAAGCATGAAATAACATGCCATTGATGGCCATGAATATGCCATTAGGTAATTAATTAACCACATCAGTCAGCTGTTATTTTAAGACATGAAGGTCGGCTGTTCTGGAACGGTTCTTGCAAGAACAGTATTGTCAAGTGCATTCGTAAATAACATCAAGCACCATGATGAAATCGGCTCAAATGAACTTTTCTAGGAAAGGAAGACCGAAAATGTACCTCTGCTGCAGAGGAGAAGGTCATTTAGGAGTTACCAGCCTCAAAAATCACCAATTAACAACCAGGACTTCAGATTTGAGCCGTTAAGAAGGAGAATAAGTAGCAGAAACATCTTGATATTAAGTGTTCAGAGTACAGTAGATTATTGCATATTTTGGATTCCTTGTTGCATTATTTTACAGTGTAGAAAGAAATAATCAGGAACGACCATGGAATTCGAAGATGTGTCCAAACTGACTGGTAGTAAATGATTGTAATATCTGTAATTTTGGTCAGGTTGAGACAAGCTTCCTGACTGCAGTGCAAAATAAAGTACAATTTACTTGAACCGATTACTAAAAATGCTGTGATCAGTATAAAAAAAAAAAACAGGTAAGGCAAATGAAAACCATCATACTTTGGGTTTACACTGAACACACTCCTGCTATTGAGGATGTGTTTGATGAAATCCACAGCACATCTGCCCTGCATGTTTGGCTAACTTCTCATCTTAATGAATCCATTTAGGTGAAACCGGTGGGAGTTAAATACTAAAAAGCAGTCGTTTGTTCCAGCAGGTGGTTATTTATGTGCCCCCGTCACATCTGCATGCCGTCTTGCCCCTCACGCTCATCAATAAACGGGCTGCGCGTCGGTTCGTGAGGTCTCCGTGTAAAGTGTTTAGAGAGAGGTGAGGTGTGGACACACAGCGCTCCACTGTGTAGAAAGGGAAAAGGGACGTGTTCCAAAAGCAACACGGCACAGCGAGGGTGTTGATCCAGTGCAGACATGAGGTGGTTGTGTGAGAGTGAGGTGGAGGGCAGAAATGAGCCGTACACAGAGGGGCGTGAATTCCTCACGGACTGGCAGCTATTTCACGGTTTGGAACAGAAACTCTGATTCAGTGCAGCTGATCTTAAGGTTCTTGGAAAATGACAGGAATGTTGACTTAAAGAAAAGGTCAAATGAACTAACGCAATAAAAAAGGTCAAAATAACTAATACAATGAAAATGCTGACCTCCAACATTAATAATAAGACAGTAAATGAACTGAACTATACCAAAGTCCTAGAGGTTTGAGGAAAAAAAAAAAAAAAAAAAGTAAGCTTTTTGAAATAATTTTTCTTTTTACTAATGCAGACGTCTATTTGACCTTTCTAATAGGAATGTCTAGGAATGTCTCTCTTCAAGGACAGCCCTGGCGGATTTATCGAGTGTTTCACAGCAAGGCGAAAAAATAAAAAATAAATAAAAAAGTTTTATGCTTGGTTTAGAGATTAGACTTGAAATGATGGCAGTAGCTCAGTGAGGGCCTGAAATGAAAAACAGTTATAAAAAGACAAGCAGTACCGCTGTGCCTGCGCTGTTATAAAGTGAGGTTTATATTACACTCTGCACATTAGAGATTGTTTTTTCTATTTCTTAAAAAATAAACACAAAAATTAAAGAAAATTCATTTAAAGAAAATTTTCCTCTTTCTTTTTTAGTGTACACAGAGAACCATGGACAAATGAATATATTAAAGATGTATAACTCTGCTGTATCTAACCTCATATCTAACCAAAACATCAATGCTTTACAGTAATGGAGTCGGTTAGGGAGCGTCTAAAAAGTGCCCTGAGAAATGCCAGTGTGTATTAAAACAATGTAGATACAGGGTGGACATTACCAGTCAAACGTTCAAACACACCTTCTAATTCTATAGACTTTTCCTGATGTTTATTTCTTTCTCACTCAAACAATACTGAAGACATCCAATATATGCAATAATATTCTTTGAACAGTTAATATTGAGATGTATCTGCTACTGATGCTCTGTGAAGCCTTCAGAACGGCGCCGTTTGTTTAATTGGTGATTTCTGAGGCTGGTGACTCTTAATGAACTTTACCTCCGCAGCCGAGGTAAGTTTTGGTCTTGCTCTACTGGGATGGTTTTCATGAAAATGAAATAAAAATAATAAAATAAAAAAAATTTGAATTTGAATGAGAGACAGTTTCATTATGGTGCTTGATGGGTTTTGCAAACACACTTGACACAATACTGTTCTTGCAAGAACTGTTCCAAAACAGTCGACCTTCATGTCCTTCAGACCGTCACCTGACTCCCGTAGTTACTTACTTACCTAATTATTAGGGTTGTGTACCGAACACCGGTGCCAAGACGGCACCGGTACCTATAGAACCGGTATGTACCGGACCGAAACAGAACGCGAATTTCGGTGCCTCATTTCGGTGCCACTTAAATGCCTGAACTGTCGATTGAAATATTTGTTCTCTAGATTCATATATTTTTGTAGATTAATAGTTTATTAGATTAAATTAAAGAAATTAAAAGCACAAATCATCCGGAAATGAGAGACCGTCCGACATGCGCGTGAATGCAGTAACTAACGTTACACTCGCTCTGACGGCAGCAGGTGGTCTACCGATAGCTTAGCATACTAAATTAAACAACTTTCGTTAAAATGCCTAAAACTAAACGCTCGAAAGTGTGGCTGTATTTCACAAGAAAGGATTCCGCCACCGCGACGTGCAGCAAATGTTTCACAGCAGTTGAAACATTCGAGGGCAGACGGAATAAAGTTTAAAGCAGACGGAGGCACCGTGTTTTCTTGTGGACAACAGCTGGCGCTATCAGTGTGGACGACCCTCAGTCCCAGTCACACCAACCGTAGCAAAAAAGGAGTCACCGATTATGATGACGTCAGCAGCCTTTCCACAGGTTAGTAGTAGGATAATGTAATGTTAATAGCAAAATGCAAATCTTGCATTCATGCTAACAAATAGTCAACCGATTTGTAAAAAACTAATGTAACATGGATTCTGTTTATAATTATGGCTTTCCAGCCTGTACTAGTAGCACTACAACAGTGACCCATTTACTATTGTAAAGAAGGCTATGCATGTCCTGTGCAGGGCAATAAGTCAGGAAAGAAGTCGTATTTTGACAGAAAAGGCAAATATGGTGAAATTTCTGCAAAAGAATTGCTAAAATTTGAAGCTTACATATTCATATATACTTTAAACTTTTAATATATTGTTCAATTTTAAGCATAAAATTTTTTGTTCAATAAAAATTCATTCTTGAGTCATCCACTATAATTTTGTGGCTTAAAAGTATCGGTTCAGGCACCGTTTTGGCACCGGTACCGTTTTCAAAGTATCGATTTGGAACCGGTATCGAAAAAAACCCAAACGATAAACAACCCTACTAATTATGTAACACAATTATGATATTTTGTACACACACACACACACACACACACACACACACACACACACACACACACACACACACACACACACACACACACACACACACACACACACACTACCGTTCAAAAGTTTGGGGTCTCTTGCAAATTTCTTTGTTTTTGTTTAGTGATTTATCTCTACAACAATCTGGGGATTTCAAAACTATTAAATAAAACATATGGAATTAGGTAATTATGTAACAACAAAAACAACAGTTAGTTGTTATTTTAAGACACAGAGGTCGGCCTTTCTGTAATAGTTCTTGCAAGAACAGTATTGTCAAGTGGATTTGCAAAACCCGTCAAGCACCATAATGAAACTGGCTCTCATGAAGGCCGTCCCAGGAGGACGAGACCAAAACCTACCTCTGCTGCAGACGAGAAGTTCATTTAGAGTTATCAGCCTGAAAAATGACCAATTAACAGCAGCTCAGATTAGAGGCGTTATGAAGTCTTTACAGAGCAGAAGTAGCAGACACATCTCAATATCAACTGTTCAAAGGAGATTAATGCATTTTTGGACGCCTTTAGCAAAACTTTACAATGTAGAAAGAAATAAAAATCAGGAACCATCATGGAGTGACCCCAAACTTTTGAACGGTAGTGTATAATAAAACATAAATATAGAAACATTGAATTAGAATGTGTGTCCAAACTTTATAATGGTACCGCATACAGCATACCACCCTTTAAGTCACATGTACCAAAGGAAAATTGTAAAAATGATATACAGTATTAGAAAAATGTAACTGAAAAATTATTAAAAATTTTTATTAATTAATTATTTTTTTTAATGTGAATGGAAAAAAACTGGTCTTGGAAAACTGATGTCATGTTGTCACCTTGGACATGACCATTACGATGGATCATGACTGTTGACTAGATTGATCAACAGTTCAAAAGTTCAACCAGGAAGGACTGGTACATGCTGTACTGCTCCTTAATCCACCACTCCTGTTATTGAAATACATAATGCAGTATGTGTTATTTCATGTCATTTGCTTTCTGCATGCAGAAATATATATTAGATTTCATTATTGCTATGAAGATACAGCTCGATTAAAAACAAACTATTCTAACAATATGACATAACCCAGTCCTAGATAATGATGTCTAATCAGTCTCATCAAAATGTTGCGAGGGACAGTATCTCACCAACTAATCAGACCTCTGCTAGAACACGTTTATCAACATAATTTCTCCAACCCGTTTCCCCCCCCCCCCCCAACTACAGTGTCTCTGGCTCACTGAGACGGTATTAAAAAGTATCACAATTCATGACAGTATTGGTCCAGAAACAACAGATCTGGTATCGTGACAACACGACACTGAGTTGTGTCAATATGCTGGCATGATTCCTCAGTCCTTAAAGGAATAATCCAATATTTACCAGATCTAAAATAAAAAAAGTCTAGCAATTGTCACTGTCAATGTCAAGGTCAAGGTCAATACAGTAGTGTGTTATTTTCACATCTAATAAAAGGATGGGCTAAATGAACAGAGGGACAGTGAACAAAGTGGTTTTCATTCAAAACAACTTGTTCATAATGAGTAAATCCTCCTAATGAGCGATTTCATAATGCCGCATTGGGAACGCACATCAAAAAAACAACAAAAAACACAATGATGGTTTGTCAAATGAGACTTCTGTAACCAATTCAAAGCAGCTCAGACAAGAGACAGAAAACAATCCCATCCGACCTTTTGGCCTACAGTGTTTTAATTAATTCTGTTTAATAGCCTGAAAAGCGTCAGCCTTTTTTCCCTTGCAGTTGTTACTGAAAGCAAAGCAGAAGCCAAGGGCACTCCTTTAGAAGAACAGGAAAATAATGATCGGCGGATCACTAACACGGGACCGGTTAACACGCTAAACCCATGCTCGCATGGAAACACAAGGTTACTTGGATATAGTGCTAAAACAAATGGAAAAGTCACACTTGACTAGTTCTAATGCAATCCTTGTCCGGCTTCAACAAATGCCACCTTTTTTTTTTTATATAATTCCTCTCACTGAATTTCTGTCCATTTCCTCATAATCTCAGTTGTCATTATTTAACCTAATCAATTGAGATTTATTCCAATTTATCAGCATGTCATTACTGTAACCTCAACTCAACAAGAGAATGAAATGGCATCAGAAGGACGACATTACAGTGGTGTGAAAAACTATTTGCCCCCTTCCTGATTTCTTATTCTTTTGCATGTTTGTCACACTTAAATGTTTCTGCTCATCAAAAACCCGTTAACTATTAGGCAAAGATAACATCATTGAACACAAAATGCAGTTTTTAAATGAAGGTTTACGTTATTAAGGGAGATAAAAAAACTCCAAATCTACATGGCCCTGTGTGAAAAAGTGATTGCCCCCCTTGTTAAAAAATAACTTAACTGTGGTTTATCACACCTGAGTTCAATTTCTGTAGTCACCCCCAGGCCTGATTACTGCCACACCTGTTTCAATCAAGAAATCACTTAAATACGAGCTACCTGACACAGAGAAGTAGACCAAAGCACCTCAAAAGCTAGACATCATGCCAAGATCCAAAGAAATTCAGGAACAAATGAGAACAAAAGTAATTGAGATCTATCAGTCTGGTAAAGGTTATAAAGCCATTTCTAAAGCTTCGGGACTCCAGCGAACCACAGTGAGAGCCATTATCCACAAATGGCAAAAACATGGAACAGTGGTGAACCTTCCCAGGACTGGCCGGCCGACCAAAATTACCCCAAGAGCGCAGAGACAACTCATCCGAGAGGCCACAAAAGACCCCAGGACAACATCTAAAGAACTGCAGGCCTCACTTGCCTCAATTAAGGTCAGTGTCCACGACTCCACCATAAGAAAGAGACTGGGCAAAAACGGCCTGCATGGCAGATTTCCAAGGCGCAGACCACTTTTAAGCAAAAAGAACATTGACGCTCATCTCAATTTTGCTAAAAAAACATCTCAATGATTGCCAAGACTTTTGGGAAAATACCTTGTGGACCGACGAGACAAAAGTTGAACTTTTTGGAAGGTGCGTGTCCCGTTACATCTGGCGTAAAAGTAACACAGCATTTCAGAAAAAGAACATCATACCAACAGTAAAATATGGTGGTGGTAGTGTGATTGTCTGGGGTTGTTTTGCTGCTTCAGGACCTGGAAGGCTTGCTGTGATAGATGGAACCATGAATTCTACTGTCTACTAAAAAATCCTGAAGGAGAATGTCCGGCCATCTGTTCGTCAACTCAAGCTGAAGCGATCTTGGGTGCTGCAGCAGGACAGTGACCCAAAACTCACCAGCAAATCCACCTCTGAATGGCTGAAGAAAAACAAAATGAAGACTTTGGAGTGGCCTAGTCAAAGTCCTGACCTGAATCCTATTGAGATGTTGTGGCATGACCTTAAAAAGGCGGTTCATGCTAGAAAAACCTCAAATAAAGCTGAATTACAACAATTCTGCAAAGATGAGTGGGCCAAAATTCCTCCAGAGCGCTGTAAAAGACTCGTTGCAAGTTATCGCAAACACTTGATTGCAGTTATTGCTGCTAAGGGTGGCCCAACCAGTTATTAGGTTCAGGGGGCAATTACTTTTTCACACAGGGCCATGTAGGTTTGGATTTTTTTTTCCTCCCTAAATAATAAAACCCCCCATTTAAGAACTGCATTTTGTGTTTACTTGTGTTATCTTTGACTAATAGTAAAATGTGTTTGATGATCAGAAACATTTTGTGTGACAAACATGCAAAAGAATAAGAAATCAGGAGGGGGGCAAATAGTTTTTCACACCACTGTATAGTCTGGGGTGAGAGTGGGTGGTGTAGCGATAGAAATAAAAACGCCGGTAAAAATCTGCCAAGGGTACAGATTTTCAAAGTACAGTTTCTATGGCGATTGAACAAAACTCCACAGGAAGACCGATGCGTCGATAGCACTGCACATGCTGCCGTGGAGTAGCACAGACTCTCTCCATCTCTCTCTCAACTGATGTTGATTCGACAGATAGCAACCATGGAGGCTGTGAACACTCTCCTGCTTCCTCAGAGATACGTGACTCCAGCATCATTACAAAATACCAATGCATCATAATGAGTGAAAAGAAAGGGCTATAAACATGAGTCGGTTAGTTCGTGTTGTTTGCAGTTGTTCATAAATATATACATTTATGAATTACAATTGCAAATTTTTATGGTGTTACATTATCAAAAGTCGCGCACGTTAAAAGCTGTCGATCTGGCTTTTTCTCCAACCTCTGCGAGCAAATTAGTCTTTAACCCACTCATTACACACACTTACACAAATCTCAAAATAAAGTGTTTTGGCAAATTAGTCGGAAATCAGGTCCGTTAGAAACTCTGCATGCCCGCATTATAAGCCACGTGTACGTATATGCTCCAAGCCCCTCAACCTGTGCACACTGAGTTTTGAGACTTTGGATGTGTTTGAGGAGGTAAAACATCAAGTTTCTTTATAATCCTAAAATTATAACAAAAATAACAAAAAACAAACAAAAAAATTAATGAATGAATGAATTTCTAAAATCGTGATACTATAGAACTGCAATTTTTAACTGAATCTGCACCTGGGTATCATGATAAATTTTCACATTTTGTTTTGCAGTACTAGAAAGTGCAAACACGGTCGCCACTGGCTATATGTGAGGTTGACTGATTCAGGTCATTGGCCGAACAATTTCTCCATATCACAGCTTTTAAAACAACAAGGGACATGTGAATTTAGCGTTCAGTTGCTTTTGCTAGCCGTGTA
The DNA here is from genome assembly GCA_030522415.1 of Channallabes apus. Classification (NCBI taxonomy): domain Eukaryota; kingdom Metazoa; phylum Chordata; class Actinopteri; order Siluriformes; family Clariidae; genus Channallabes; species Channallabes apus. The sequence goes on from CM060119.1 coordinate 9,732,433, forward strand.
CTAGCTGTTTTTGTCACATCAATTCACTGATATTTCACACTGATTAGGCCATTAGGCTGGGGAAGAAAAAAAAAAAACCAAAGTTCCTACCTTTGCACTTTAGGATTAGACCTTACACCATAGCCTGTCAATCATAGACAAACAAATGCTTATAACCAATCATAATGCAGAAAGTGGGATTTATCAGATTAGTACATTATTTTTACATCTTACTGCATCTCGTAATGCTAACAAGCCCAGTGCTGTCAAATACACAAATATTTGAAAGACTTAAATAAATAACTGGCACGGCTGATCAGTCTCGGTTGGTCCATCACAACGTTGTGTTTGATGCACTATGCTGTTTGCTCCACCATATAAACTGTAAGAAATCTGTGGGTGGGTTAGCTGCGATCTGGTTACTGTTGTTTAAACCTATTGACGGTGTGTCGCACACACACCACGCATCTCAACGCGTCAAACCAACGTCTCCCTTTGACAAAGATCTTGTCTCCCCGTCACTAACTCTGTTCCTGGATTAAAGGTGCAGCAACAACGACTACTAATTCCGCCTCCTCTCCTTTATTACAAAACGCTGATGCTCAACAATGGCGCAATATTCCCTACACGAACCAGCTGTGTGTACGGTACTATTAAAAAGTAGTTAAAATTTCTTACAAAAGATACCATTTTCTCTCATGTGGAACACCGGACCAACAGTGTGCTCCAAAAGCACTGAAGTGCAAACACACCTCCTGCAATTAACATGCAGAAAAACACAACTGGGGAAAGTCAGTCCAGACGTACTGTATGAGAGAAACAGGCGTACACCAGATTAGTCTCACAAAATGACCTTTGTGCTTTCTCAGTAGGGCTGAGGAGTTGATTACTAACTAAAGCCTTCGTCAGGAGCCCTGTTTATAACTAGAAAGTCTAATGTGTATAGTTTTTAGCTTACCCAATAGGGAACAGTATTAGAATTTCACCCCTAAACCCCCCATCACCTCCACTTTAGGACACTTTAGCGTTGAGCTTACGGACACAAACGAGACAGCAGACCTCTACGCCATCCAATCACCAGGATGGACTCAGTGAGAACGTGTACGTGCTGATATCACCCATTCCACCACAGGGCTGGTACATTCTCTACCCTGATGTGGTGATTAATCTTCTGTAACAGCAGGTCTAACAGTTGCAGCTGCAAAGCAAATCATGAGTTTATATTAGTGCACTCGTACTGTTTCTATGGTAACTCGAATGGACATATACGAGAGGCACGCCACACAATATATCGAACTAATTTAAAAAAAAATGGTTTCCTATATCTGGTATGCTATAGGTAAACTTTATGGAAGGAAATGTTTTTCATATTTCCGGAGAGATCATCTACATCCACACTTTTAGGTAAAGGTTTTATTGCACAATGAAAGTAAACCTACCAACTGTAAACCTTGTCCTTTCTGGTTTCTCGGTCATGTGAATTTGTTATGATGCAAGTAAGACTTATCTACATAGGAAATAAAAAATAAATAAGTAATATAAAAAAAACAACCACATGATTTGCAGACTTTGCATGACACATTGTTTTAAACTGGTTATTCTGTACAGGGAGGCGGGCATGCTGGAGTCTTATCAGTAGACTTTTCGTGCACAAGGCGAGGTACATCCTGGTGCCAATCCATTGCAGGGCATACACACGTTTTGGGCAATTTGGGAACTTCAATTAACCTAATCTGCATGTCTTTGGACTGTGGGAGGAAAGCAGAGTACCCAGAGGAAAGCACGGGGAGAACATGCAAACTCAACAGGCACAGATCCACGGCAGGAATCGATCCCTAAACCCTAAAGGTGCAAGGCCACAGTGCTAACCACTACGCCACCGTGAATTTAAACAAAGTGCATAAAATCTCTGGGTTGCAACGGGCAACATGGCTTATATGTTGTACCGACACAAGACTGTGTTAAAAAAAAAAGATAGTAAAAAATACCAAAGGATCGGAAAGCTGTAGATTTGTCACTTCAAGTATAGAGCTGTGCTTCTGATGCAGAACTCACTGTTGATCATTCTATATATCCGTTTTCTATATCAAATTTACTGATTCATTTTTAAGATAAGTAAACAGAATTTCTCATTCACTCATTGTTTGTACCACTTATCCTATTCGGGTTTGCGGGATGCCTGGAATATATCCCAACGCTGCATGTCTTGGACTGTGGGAGGAAACTGGAGTACCTGGAGGAAACCCACCAAGCATAGCGAAGAACCTGCAAACTCCACACACAGACCTGAGATAATCAAACCCTGACTCTGGAGGTGCAAGGCCACAGTAACCAGTTGGAAATCCACTGTAGTACATCGTATTTACCATATTAAATTTCTAATTTATGTTCAAAACCAAAACGCATCTTCTGCATTTCTATGATTGAGAACTTTTTGACCAGAATGTTTATACCCTTACATACATAATACATCCATCCAAGCTGCTCCGATACTAATAAATGGGTTGAACGCCAATATCAGTCAGTTAGAAATTCTTAGTATATGGTAGCTGCTTTTACAAAGGCTAGAAATCTTAAACAAGCTGACTCCAAGGTAGTGAAGCTTCCAAGGGCGTTAAGGAGAGGTAGGTTGCCCCGGATTGTGAAGTTGCAAGTCACCTGGAAAACGAGTACAATGGAGGCAATCAGGGCCAACTCTCGTTCCATGCAAAAATGCTTCCACGGTTCAGCTGTGACTCATATGACGCTTATGCAGTCCCAATGAGCTAAACAGATTTCATATATTTAGTACAAAGTCTTATAATTCCCTGAAAGTTCCTGTGAAAAAAAGTTGAATTTGGCCCCGATTACTCACGTTGTACTCATGTTCCGGGTGTTAAACTTCACGGTCGGTGTGCAGAGCAAGACAATTTTTATAAGCCTATCTGTCGCCACTGCAAAAACAAAAACTACAGTAAATTATCCCCAGCGTAAAGAACTCCCTGCCTGATAATTAGGAAATGTCTACAAGCTGCACACTGTAATACATGCCTGATATCATATCCACACAGGGTTTCAGTTAATAGTTTGTACAAAACACTGCCAAAAACCCTTCGAATTGTTGTTTGGATTGAGCTGCAGGATCTTTGGATGTGAACATGAATACTGTAGGGTCTGAAGCTTTAGTGCGTGGGAGGTGTCCTACTGTGTCATTTTTTCAAATAAGCGACAAAAAAATTAGACACTGGAGGGTACGCTTCTGCCTGACGGACCGTTTTGCAATTCAAATCCAACATTTTTGCGCTAAATGAATCACACCTTTGAAGACGGTGCCTACATGAGAGGTATTGAGGGGCGACTCCTGACGTGGGACTGCAAATGTTTTTTTTCCCCCCAAATATGCAGGAATTTCCAAATATGGATGGGGTTTAAAAAAAAAAAAAAGAAACTGTGAGGAGATTGGGCTCTCACTGAAAAATCCTTTAGAGCTAGAAATATTTCGATCTCCAGGTCACCATCAGACCGATTGAAAAAGGAAAAAAAAAAAATGCATCAACACAGGAGGATGTTCTGTTCCTGGACTACAGTCATCTGTTCAACCGCAGCCGTCTTTACAACAAGTCATCTGACCTCCTGTTCTTTGGCCTGAACTGGAGCTGGTACTGAGCGTGTCTGAAAGAAACACAAGCAAAACCACAAACACCCAAACAACTCTGATTTACCAAAAAAATGAACAGATCGCGATGGCTTGTGCACGTCACTGATTCGAAAGCTGACTATCTATGCTCACTCATCAGGGTGTAACTTCAGGAGAAACAGAACCAACGACGAGAGAATAGAGAACTGACTGTGTCTGTGCTCCATTAAGACCATGTTTATGTTAAACCGGGTAAATTTGTAATCCAGTCTGCTCGCTGTAAACAATGTCTGAAGCAGAAATGGAACCAATACATCGTGTCTTCTTTACTCCTTTTTTTACTTCCGTGTATCTGTCTGTAGATGTGTGTAAATGCAGAAATCAGCTGAAACGGCTTGTGTCATTTTTGGACCATGAAAGGTGTTTTAAAACATACTTTAAATGGCGTTTATTAATAATCCCTATGAACATTCAGTCAGTGATCACTTGTCACCAACTTGCAGAAGAGACGCATCTATCTGTCGACAGACAATCAATCACAAACATCATTTGCACATTACAGGAACTCGGCTGGAAGTTGTTGCCCAAACCACCTGTACAGTCTCAGAACTGTATTCTGTTATTCTACACAATCAAAAGTCCTGGTCTGACTTGAACAATTCTTTCCACTATTAGAGTAGGCTTGGTGTTTAATACCAAGTGTCTGCGTTTAATGTCACGTGTACCACATACGTCGGAAACACCCTGCATGAATAGCTTTCAAAACAATGATGGGTGAACTGAGTGTTGAGGTGCTCCCCATGCATACACATTAAATGCAGCGCTCTTCAGAGTGCTTGTTGCTTCCCAAGTTTATCGCTATTCCTTATTGAACAGCCGTTTAACTGAGCTGTCTTTAAGTCCTGGCTTTGCTTTCTAGCATTGGCTCCAGGAAGCATTCTCCAGTTAACTCGACAGGAAATTAATGCACCTTTTAAGCATGAAAAACAAAAGGAGATGAGAGAGTACTAATGTGAGTTGGACGAAGGAGGCGGAGTTTCCATGGAATCATTTCATATCAGAGAGTTGCATAAATGGGGACTAAAGTCCAACATGCTACTGGGGGAACACTTTTAAATGATATTTAAAAAAATTTTGTTTTTAAAGAAACGAGAGTTCTGACGATCAGCAACGGTTTAGAAGTAAGGCGGACGTGTGAATGCGCACACACACCCCTATGTGTTACAGAGATCATTACACAACATGGCTACCAGCAGGAGCAGTGTGTTTTTAAACCCTTCACACACTTAAATCTGACCAAACAGGTGCAGCTTCTATCCTGCAACACTCACACAAAACACTCACACACTTTATTTTCCATCTCTGGTATGACTAAAGTGTTCTCGCAGCAGAGCATAGCATTCCAGCTGATTCTCTCCACCACATTGATTCACAAATAGCTCATGACAGTAAGAATGCTAATAGCAGATCTGGAAAGCTAATTGGTGAAAAGCTGGAGATCAAAAAAAAAAAGGCTGAGAAAGTCAGAACTGCTGGGAAGCTAGCTGGAGCACGACCACAGAATCAAACACTATTTTAGACTGAGTCGAAGCTATAATGATCCAGGGAAGTCATTTCCATGTGTTAGGTTGATAGTTCCAGTGGAATCTGAAGAAACGAGGAACCGGTTACAAACGATGAGAGAATTTCTTAACAGTTCTTAAAGCATCGGTGGTTCCTCCGAGATCAACCTTTCATGATTGATTAAATCACTTTCTTTTCCTTTTCCAAAAAAAAAAAAAAAAAAGAAAATTCCATCAATAACTTGTAGAACTTAAAAGAAGGGATTTTTACCTGTGGTCTTAAATAAAAACAATGGATAATAAAAATCTAAATTAAAACATTCAATACTTAATCGTTGTAAAAGTGAAATCCTGTATGGGTTCTCTTTGAAAATCTGAGCATGGACTAATTTTTTATTTGTAAAGTAGGAAGAAAGTACTGATGTTATTCCTTTAAATGACAGTGAATTACTAAAAAAAAATCATCTGGAGACTTTATCATTTTGATAAAACATTAAGCTACATTTAGTGAAATAAATCAGATGCATATGTACTGTAACTGAATTACAGTACTATTTCTAGTACACATATTAGAGCTGTTTTAATCACAACACGCAGAGATTCGGTACTGCATACGGGGATTTTGTTAGTGTGATCTGGCAACACTTGTGAAAAAGCTTGAGCAAGTAAAAAATATTTAGTGTGTGAAAAAAATTTGCGTGAACAAAAACACAAGGCGTGCGTGTGGGTTTTTTTTCGCCTCAGGAATTCGGCTCAAATTGAACGTCATGCAGCGACAGTGAAAGTTTGTTATCCACTATGATGGTTGCACTTTGCGAGTAATCTGCATTTCACATGCATACCGAACCATTGAAAGAAATCTGTGCGAATCATGGATCAACTACTTTCTAGTACACCACTGACAAAGACTCATTAATTAATCATTAACATCTGGTAACTGCTGGTAAGAAAAAATACCAATTAAAAACAAATTAACTGATAATATTTGTTTTGGATAATAATACTCCGTTGCTTACATTACATTCATTTATATACCCCAAGAGGATGCAGTTGCAGTTCAAATTTTTAAATGATGACGGTATTGACGTTCCAGAGAATAAACACCCAATCAGAATTTATCATGTCCAGCTGTGCAAAGTTGAGCAAGCAGTGTTGCCAGATTGGGCGGTTTTCCGTTAAACGGGATACAATTTATCATCTTTGGATGGGAAAATGTGTTTTGGGGGAAATAATAAATATTAGGCTAATTTTAGTCAAAGAAGCATGCAGAAATAGTTGAGCTCCAAATAAGTAAGGATGACAGATCAACTAAGGTTCGTTACACCACAAGTCAGAATTGTTTTAGTATTTTCTTAGTTTGGGTGTAATTCATTTGTCTTGCATAAAAAATTTATTGGCAATAAAAATGTATGTCTTGTCACTATAAAGAATTAATGGCCGATTATTTATTCTTAATCCGTTCAACAATTAGTTAAAAACTAAATTTGCAACCCTAAAACACAAACAGTGGTTTTTCTGGAAGGTGGGAGGAAACTTAATACAGACTGTAAAACAAGCTCAGGATCAAATGGTGTAGGCGATGGCAAAGCTACCTGCTGCGACACCCGCCGTCACCCGTCATTAAAATTTAATCTGTCTCAAGTGGAAACTGTTTTGCTGTTTACCTTTCAAACTCGAGCACTGGTACAAAACATTCTCAGTGCGAGAGACGTAGGAACAACACTACGGATCTTGTGGTTATAGATGCTGCTCCACTCGCAACAAAAGTGCAATATTTTCATATTACAGCTCGATATGGAGTGTTTTATTCCACATACACCACAGCAATTGGACCCCAATTATAGCGTTTTGCTTATTATTAAATGCCATGATGTGTACTGAAACGATTCAAGTTTCATTCTCACCTACTATACACGACTGAGATAAACGGTCATTCCTCTCTCCGTCTTTAAAAACACAAAATGTTTTCCCTTAAACACATCGTAGTTCACTTCACTGGCTGTAAACCAGAGAAGACTCTGATCCCACTTAGCCTAATCTGCATGTCTTTGGACTGTGGGAGGAAACTGGAGTACCTGGAGGAATGCCACCATGCAAACTCCATGCACGCAGAGGCAAAAATCTGACCTGGCCGGGAATCGAACCCGGACCCTGGGTGACAATGATAACCACTAAACAACCATGCGGCCTGAATAATAAAAAAAATAAATAAATAAATAAAAAAAGCAAAATGATCCCAACACAAATCTAATATATATTAGATTACTAATAATGAGCTAATTTTATCATTTATTCATGGTACACGCGGAATGAATATACACACATTATGCATAACTTCCGACCAATCAAATCCAAGAATCTGCCACTCTGTGGTATAACAATGAACTTCTGCACGTATACAGAAATGGAATAGAAATTTTCTACAGCTTTACCACACTGAACAAGCAGAAAAAAAAATTACAAAAGCTTTTGGATAAGAAAGCTGCCACACACACACACACACAACTGTAGAATACCTAGATTAATTATGGCCTCATCTTTTAGACTCCTCAAAAGCTCCTTCGGGCTGTTCACACATTTTGAACTGGACAGAATTAAAATAAGGAGTTCTGAGATATAAATTATGGCCACACTGACCTTTGGCTAATGATTGACCCAGAACGATGGGTTTCTGGAGTCTACAGGAGATTGTAACACTCATCACTGACATCTACATGTTGTGCTCGTTTGCTAGTTCAATGCTGATAAGTTGCGCAACAGGATTCGCGGGATTGGAATTGAAAAGATCTCATCTTAAATCTGCCTGCTTAGAGAAAAAAAATCTTGATGTACAATTATTTTTCCCAATCAAGTCTTTCAAAAAGGTATAAATGTTGTTAATTGACAATGTGAATAAACACACATCAGTACATCTAGCTGGTGTGGTCTAGTTTCGAGTTTGTCCTGTTAGTGTTGCTGTATCCATCTTTGTTTGGATGATTTGATTAACTGAATCGATGTGTCCGTTTTCGATCCAGAGTCAATTGACGCTTAAATGCTCGGGGAAAAAATAAAAGTTATTTGAAAGTATATCACAGCTTTTAAAGAAATTACAAATTGCTTGCACCTTCGGCAAATTCCTAGCGAAATACTCTCCTTTTGCATGAGTATTCTTCTTCTTTTTCTTCTGTAGAGCTGATGAGCAGCCGGGTAACATACTGTACAGTCTTTGACTATTGAGCTGTTTCGCCACCAGGTACACCAGTGGTTCTCAAACATTTTCTGTCATTCCCCACTTAAGGGGGTGAGCGAATTTTCAAGCCCCACTTGTCAACAAAATAATAACGAAAACGGCCAAGTTTACTGTTTATTGAAATATCAATTTCTAAACCAATAAGACCAAACAACACCAAGTTAAAAACAGATAAAATATACGTGCAATTGTTATAAAAGACTTACGTTGTCACTTATCTTTGCACAATTGACCCCATGTTTATTAGCTGCTCAGCAATCGTTTGTAGTTTTTTTTGCAATGGCCAATTCTGTATGCAACTTTGAATGAAGCCATTTGTGCTTTGCTGTCCACTGATTCAGATGTTACCATGCGATTCTCCTGCTGTCTGTATTCTGCCAGCTTTCTTTGAAAGAAGTCTAGTGGCTTATTATCCTGACTGGAGTGTGTTGTCTCCAAGTGTCTTCCTAGTTTGTTGGGTCTCATGCGGTCTGCTGCCAGCGGTTTAAGACACAAAACACACACGGGACCCTCTTCTGCCCCCACCATCACCACCATGAATCCAAGCTCAAGATAGGCTTCATTAGGGGTGGGCGATATAACCAAAATCTTCTATCACGGTAGAAGCTACCTCGATAACGATATACATCACAATATAGCAATTTGTATCTGAAAATGCATAAATAAAAATTCAAACACAAGGAAACTGTTTTACATAATTTTATTTTTTTAATGTAATTTTATATAAACTGTGAATTGCTGAGGATTGCCGCATTCTTTTTACTTTGGCCATATTCGTTTGGATGCTTGGATTTCAGATGATAGAAAAGGTTTGATGTGTTTCCACCACTTGTTAAAAAAAGTGCACTTTCGTACCTCACAAATCACGTTCATCTCATTCGTATCACTTTTCTTATACCCAAACCAATTCCACCACAGACGATGCACCTTTTTTCTTTACAATCTTGGTTTTGTCACATGTAAGTAAACTCACTGCTGCTGCAGCGTCTTCTTCCATTGTCGAAGTGTATGTGAAGCCAAACACATCAAAAGTGGGACGAAACCGCGGCACCCGATTGAACGAAATATCTGCGCAAATACAGCGCAGCGCAACTATCTGGATAGCGCAGTGATGATCTGGTTTATTTGCGCCAATTCCAGTGGGGTAAAATGTATTTTGATGGTCGGCGCGGTCTTTTTCTGTCAGAGTCGCGCAGCGCTGCCCAGTAGGTCGCGCAGGTTTGTGATTCGAGCAGCGCTGCTCAAGTTGGTCCGACGTTAAACCATTGTTGTTGCACTATATGGTTCCATTTTTTCTCCCGGCCGACAACTGATGTTATTTAAAATTGACTTGTATTAATGATCCATTTATTTGTGTGTGATTGTTTAGTTTTGAGTGCATGATCTGCACGCGCGCACCTTCTACTGTACCATCGCGAGGTAGAAGCAATTCTGTTGTTTGGGAACAGTTTGGATTCGAAGAAGCGGACGTGGATCAAAAACATATTAGGTGCAAGATTTGCTACGCAGTTGTGTCGACAACTCCGTATCTATCCAGCTCAGAAAGGCACAAAAAAAATAACAGATGCCGTTGCATACTTTTTAGCCAACGACATGTGTCCTATTAGCACGGTTGAGAACGAAGGATTCAGGAAAATGATAAATACTCTGGACAAGCTTTATGCTTTGCCATCTCGACACCATTTCATGAGAGTTGCTCTGCCTGCTTTATTTGAAAAATTCCGTTCAGAAGTGGCTAATGAAGTATTAAAAGCAGAGTACTTCGCCACCACAACAGTAGAAATGTAGAATGTTGTAAAATGCTGTTTTGAATTTTTCAGTTTAAGGCACATGCGTGAGCAAATTTATTTTGGACTAATTTATTTATTCTTTTATTTAATATTCATATTTTATTTATTACTTGTTTTCAAAAGATTGTGGAAGTGCACTACACTGTTGATCTGGTTTGCCTTTATCTGTTTTATCTGTCTTAATCTGTTTTAAGGAGAATTCACTGTTCTGTTCAATAAATGCAACATATTTCCAAAGTCAATGAGTAATCGTGTAAAATAATCGTGATTATGATTTTTTTCCACAATCGAGCAGCCCTAACGTGATGTAACAAGTAACATGTGTACGTTTTGACTCTCCCCTTGTTTTCAATATCAGTGTAATGTATTTTAAGAAATGACTCAGCATTTTTTTCTGGAAGTTTCAAAATAAATATCTTAAACGGAGTATTTTGTGTGCGTCAGTGTCACCGTGTGTAGCAGGTATAGGGATACATCGTATATAAAGACTTTAGTCCTATGTCCAGTAGAAGTGCCCCGATTTTAAAGCACTATTATTTCAGACAGGGTACGAGCACACCAACCTTTACTTAATTTTAAGCAACCGGGTCGTCATGGAGTCGTATTTATGGATTTATGTTGAAGTTGCCACGGGTGACTAGCTATGAGCTCTCAGGTTCACCCTTGCCGTCTAAACAGGATCATTGATAGAAATGTGAGCGCACAGAGCAGCATCAGCGGGCGGGTCAAGGGACCTGCACCTCGGCGGTCAGGCAAACTTTGCACTCAGATAAAAAAAAATTTTTTTAAAAAGGAAGCATCTCAGTGCTCGCATAGCAGAGATGCTCTCATGCACAACAGTGTCACTGCGCGTTTGCTTCATTCTTAAATACCTTCGTTTGCGTGCAAATTACAGAGCCTTGCACCTCACCGATGTTTAATGGCCATGCCTGCCATCCTGCTCTCTATTGAATTTTTTTACAAGTATATTAAATGTGTTTTCTGCTTCATTTTAATGTCTGACCTATGTCTTTAGTATATGTTCTTTTTTATCTATTATTGATAGCATACAAAAAACATTTTGGTAAAAAATTCAATTATATGCATAAAATTACCTTTCCTCCAAGACTGCACAAGGTTACAGGACTTTCTCTACTTAACTGAAGAGCTTTTCGGTATAAATAAAATCGGACTGAAAATCAAAATTCAACAGGAAGCCCGGAGGTAATCATGTTCTTCCTCCGAGAGGTGAGCTTTTTAAATGGGAAAAAAAAATAATAATAAACGCTGCACAGGAACGCTGCACGCTGCATAGGAGGTGGGAATAAAGCAGCGCAGATGAACATGATCGTCTAGTCCTGAATCCTGAAAACATCCAGATACACATGGCTGTAGTGGGATTCAAACTTAGGACCTCTGAATGACAGAGTAAATACATTTCCTTTGCATCACTCCAGAGTGCAAGATCGTCATCAAATCAGTCAAACCACCAGTTGCTAATCAAGCTGAAAACCGGATGCTTCCAGAGGCTGATCGATCTCCGTTTATGGGGTATGCATCAACGCCGGTACTGATGTTGATCTGACATCACACTCCTTTAATTATACTTTAGAGATACAAACAAACAAATATAAATAAATTTCTCCTTTTTGTGCTCCTTCGGAAGCTCCGCCCCACAAACTCACAGACTTAGCAAACCAGTCTCACACATTACTGTTGTTGTTGTTGGTCTTTCGGCTGCTCCCGACAAGGGGTCGCCACAGCGGAATATCCAGTCCGCACAACAACTTGGCACAGGTTTTACGCCGGATGCCCTTCCTGACGCAACCCTCCCATTTTATCCGGGCTTGGGACCGGCACTGCATCCAGTGGCTGGGATCTCACACACTACTAGGAGTAAAAAAAATAAAATTTAAATTTTTTAAAAAAAAAACACAGTTACATGGTGTAATTCATTTGTGTGGCATTGCCAGACTCACTGGAAAATAGATTTTGTTTTTTAATGAATTATTTTTTTATTTACATTTGCATTTGATGTTGTAAAACGTTGCCATTCCTCTACAATCCTACAGGTGGAGCTCTAACCTATTAACACATTGGGAGGCAGCACAGCATCCTGTGTGGAATGAGGAAATTATTTGTCAAGTTTTTTTTTTTTTTTAGAATTGTAAAAAAAAATCTGGATATTTATATACAAGTTTTGACACTAACAGAATTGCAAAAACAAATCGAATCAGCACCTAGATATCGTGATAATATTGTATCAGGTGATCCCTGGTGATTCCCATCCCTAATTAAATAGACTATAAATAAATAAATAAAAAATAAAAAAATTATATATATATATATATATATATATATATATATATATATATATATATATATATATATATTTTTTTTTTTATTTTTTTTTTATGTAGCCTGACTTTTTAAAAATGTAAACATTCCTGAAGTAGATACAGCACCTACTGTACGGCTAAATAAGTGTCTAGAACAATTAGTCAGGAAAAATGTGGTACCATACAATCCGGTAATGAGTATATGTTTGCACACATGGGGAATGAAAATAAACACAAGCGAAAGAGAAGGAGAGAGAGCTAGAAACCTGTTGGAGCAGGTACACACACCCACAACGGTGGAAAACAAACTTGTGCTGAGGCTGGAATGCTCATTAGAAGAGCAGGGTGTTAGTCACGCCTGGGGCAACAGGGCTGTACATATCACACCGCTCTGACACCGGCAGCTTACATCACTGCACCATGATTCAAACCCACATGCAATAACCCTGCCTGCATATACAGTACAGTGCTCATACAGTACAACTCATCCGACTTGCTTAACAAAACCACTGTCGCGTACAGCTGTGTGTCTGTGTGAGTGTGTGCGCTCACTTTTATTGTTCCTGCCAAGTTCATTTCATTAGTATACTTTTCATTGCCTTGACATTTTTTTCACATCACTGACACTTTCATTTTTTAAGATACAACACCCGTATCTAATATTAAACATAGAGGAGATCCCAGATACTAAATATAGAGATCTCCAGACCAACAGTTGCTAGAAATGAAAGAACAACGTGACAGGATGACGCAATTCAGTTCAACACAAAGAGGAGTTACTGTTTGCACCCCGATGTGGATTATTATTATTATTTTCCTAGAACAGAGCATCCTGAAGTGGGACTTTTTGTTTTTTCAATAATCTTTATCTTTGATTGCAGCACACAATGTGTTGTCCAGTTCATGTGTGAAAATGATTCCTCATGCTCCTAGAATCACTCTTTCGAAATTTTAGCCCAGGAAAATGCCTCTTCCATCAAGGAAGGAAAAAAAGCGACGTTCTACGGATTAGAAACTGAAGAACAGACAGGAGGCAGAGTTGGAGGCAGCAGAGATGAAACTGTTGAGGTTCTCTTTGGGAGAGGCAAGGATGGATAGGATCTAGAATGAGTCCATCAGAGGGACAACCCATGTTAGATGTTTTGGAGATAAAGTCAGAGAGGCCAGATTGAGATGGTGTGGACATGTTCAGAGGAGAGATTGTGAATATATCGGTAGAAGGATGCTGAGGTTGGAACTGCCAGGCAGGAGGTCTAGAGGAAGACCAAAGAGGAGATTTATGGATTTATGGATGCAGTGAGAGAGGACATGAGGTTAGTTGGTGTGAGAGAAGATGATGCAGAGGATAGGGGAGGATTGAGGCAGATGATTCGCTGTGGTGACCCCTGAAAGGGAACAGCCGAAAGACAAAGAAGAAGCATCTCACTAGAAATATAGAAATCTTACTTTCACTATTAAACGTAGCTACGGATTTTACTGTTGATTTTTAACGATGCAACTTCACCAAGTGTTTAAGTGATCTCCATTCAGAATTTTTTTTTATGACCACATTCCTTAAAAAGTTCAGATAAGATCTCCACCCACTTCCTATATGTCTTTAGTTGCTTTCTTTTAATAATTTTACCCTTCTCAAATATATCCTGGTTTGTAGATGGGCGATAGTCTGAAATATTTAATTCCAAAAATCAATACATAAAATGTATTACAAACTCATAGAGTTTATAGAAAACCTGAACTCTGTCCTAAAACTCTGTTTAATGTCACAACACTGATAAAACATGTATATTCTCAATACATCATTATAATTCTAAGCCACGGACATCTGAGCTCTTTTGTTCACCAAATGTCACCAACACTGGAACTGTCCTACTGCTTATGTGATGTCACACTGGAAGAGAGAAGCACTATCTGTCCTCTTCTCCATTCGTCTTCGGCATGTCTCGGCGCTAACGCGAAAGTTTTTCTTTTTTCTCGTGCCACTCAGGACCTGTTTTCTGTGCGATGTGCAAATGTAAATCTTGCGACATGTCGACTTTCGTTTAGCAAGTGCTAATGACTATTTCAGCAAGGCCTGATTGAGGGTTTAAGTCTCTCAGGATGTGTGTGGGTTTAAACGATGTCGCCGCTGTGTGATTCCCGAATTCGACTCAGCTTCTCTCCTGCATCACTCGTCCTCTCTCTCTGTCTCTTACTGAAGGGGGAAAGACTGGCTCAGACGCTCCGTCTCTGTTATGTCTGGGCCAGACCATTGTATCATTGACAATTTTTCAGTAATCTTCTGTAACCCCGATGTCTTATCCCTATATATACTCCGGCGTATCTCATAACTGATTATCAGCACAAACGTACGTACTCGAGAGAAAGACGGGATGAGGGGGAGAGCGTGAGCGAGAGAGGCAGCGCGATACAGGAGGATGAGTCACCACAGAGATCAACTTGTAAATGCCAGCTTCTTCTGCTTTCAATCCTGCGCTGCAGATTCAATCCTAGAACTCCCTGAGAAAATCTACACGCCTCGATCTCACTGATCAGACGGACACGCCGATGATGCTCCGGCCCTCTTAGTACATGATGTCCTTTAGTCATCGCAGCACGACAACATTAACGACTACAAAGGCAGCTTTATCGCAATTTGGCAACAATAATAACAACCATCACTACACTACGAAGAACACGCAGCTGTCAGAAAAAAAACAGATGCCCTTATCGTTTCTGAGTTATGACTGATTGACTTCACACATAATGAGAAAATCGAAGGTACCACCCAACCCTGCGAGAACAAACTGATCTTGTGGGCGAGCGGGTAGGGTGTTAAAATTTGCTTGCCTTCTGAAGACACAATCTCATATCTCCAGTGCAGTGCACACGCAGCCTTGTTAAAAGGCACAAGGAACTCGATGGCTAAGAGAACAAATCATACACAGACACTCAAACAAAGGGAGAAAGCAGCAGCGGAACGAGGAAATGCATAGCAGTCCATTCCTCCCCGTCATCACCATCGCTCTGGAATTTGTCAGGTTTAAAAAAAAAAAGAAAAAAAAGAAAAGGGGGGTAAAAGTGGCACCCAATCTAGCCGTGAGTGACATGGATGAAAAAAAAACGAGGAGCAAACAAATCTAATTGTTCGAGCTACTCAGACTCAGCGATGCACAAGAATTACCAAGCAGTGCTACACATCATTAATTCCGAGTCGAATAAATATTTTGGTCTTTACTTCAGGAGCTCGCGTGTAAATCATATAGACCTCTGGAGTCCGCTCATGCCAACAGACATAAAACACTTTTACATAAGACTAAATGCTCCCTACAGAGCACGAACTCAACATCTCAGACAAGCTACGAAGTTATATCATCTCCAAACTGAGGACGCCCTAATCTGACGGAGTAGCGTGATCAGCCGTGAAGAAACACTGATTCTGGATCAGTGTGAAGCTGAAACGTGTCGATCCTGACCTCTGGCACCTTTTATGTCACAAACACACCGGATATGAGTAAGCATGGGACACTGAAAACGTAGTACAAAGATGTCACACCTGTAACATCACACAGATGTCACTTACTGTCATTTGTAAGCTTAATGAAACCTCTGAATGAAAATTAAATTCAGATAGCGTCGACAGGAATTCACTTCAGATGCATTAAGGAAAGCAATTACGTTGATTGGGTGAATGTCAGAAAGCAAGAAAAGCGGAGATGGTGTTTGGACTTGTCATGCAAAATATAAACAAATTATTAAAAATGATTTAATTTTTTTTTTAATTATAAACACAGAGGTGCACTTAAATATCCTGACACTCAGAGTAAAGCTCAAACAGAAAGGAAATACGTGATCCTGATTGATTAGTAGTACTTCTCACCATACGACTCACTAAAACGTTATTAAACAAACAAAGGGATGTGTTTTCGCAGTTTCAAATCGCATACACAACCAGATAAGTTTGGCAACCTATAATACATTAACCATCCAAGGTTTGACGACAAACCATAAATCCACCGCTACTATAACTATTTGGATCAGTCGGTCATTAAACCTTGCTAAATATTAACCTACACATAACATAAATATATATATATATATATATATATATATATATATATATATATATATTTTTTTTTTTTTTTTTTTTTTTTAATGGCGCTTTAGCCATCTAATCTATGTAAGTGCGTGATTGTCTTGCGTTATGATGGTTAGATAACAAGGTTACATGATTTTTTTTTTTCTTCTTCTCCAAGTCTAAAATATGGATGCCATATTAAACCATCATTCAAATGAATGCCATAATAAAGAAGGTAACAAATGCTGTGGATTTTAACTGGAAGACCCAGTTGGAGAGAAGATGCAGAAGAATCTGGAATGTATTCATGTGGTGGTGGAGGAGTTTTGGACCATCAGCCAAGTCAGCCATAATTGGACCCTCTATTAAACATACTGTATAAATGTTTTGTAAGGTTACTTGTCCATTGTAGACCTTCCACAGAGTCCGATTCGCTTCGACCGACATCATTAATCATGTATACTTTTAGATCATGTCATCAGGTTCAACTGGACAGCACTGTACACTTGGCTTGCATCACATAGGAGGATCATGTGGAGCTTGGGGACATGTTTATGAGTAAATGAGCATGACAACCGATACCTGTATCAGTATTGGTGTCTCCCTATTAGATATACAATCCTGATCCTGGAGATCCTCTTGCACATTTGGCATGCACTGACAGACATACTGTACACCTGTAGCACTGCTAAGACATTCTGTAGGCAGTTTTGATTTTGCTGAAGCACAGCTCTTTAATCATGGTCGTGCACTGCACAGATCAACACGTTTAGTGCATGAAGAGTCTGTGTGTGTGTGTGTGTGTGTGTGTGTGTGTCATCTCTCATGACAAGTTACACAGCAAGGCCTAACCTGCATCTCAACCATGCATATTTAAAAAACAGAGCAGTTTTTGGCAGTCAGATGACAGAGAATCAGGTTTGCAAATGCAAACTTCAGTGCTGCGTCTCCTGACGTCATTGCCCAGGTTAACGCTAGCGTGAGAGAAAAGTGCTGCTGAGTGCACGCGCGAAAACAAGCAAGGGTTTATTGCGACAATTAAAAACAATAATCCCCCGAAATAAATATCCACGTAAATTACCTGCAATTCGGCTCGCTCTACATCCCACTGAGCCCTCTCCACCTCGAAGCGGGCCCATTCATGCTGCAGAAAGTGCAGGATCCCCGGGATGTTATACTGCGCCCTGACCGCCTCTCCGCCTCCGTCTCCCGGCTGCTGCGCTGCTTTCGCTCCGCCGGCCAGAGCCGAGTTATTATTATTGTTAAAAAACACACCGGGGCCTGCCTGCTCGTCCATGGCCAGGCCAGGAAGGGAGATCCGTTCGCCCAGATTGGCACGACAACTCCGTCTGATGGCTTCTCTCTTTCCCTGTGTCTCTCACTCTACTTTACAATATCCGCTTTCAGCGAGGAAAAACAAGCTACCGATAGAGACAGCTCTCTCTACTGGGCAACTCATAACCAGGAGTCCGTTGGCTTACTCACAAAAAGCTCCGTGCTCCCTACAGACGCGCACTTCCTTACAGTATGTGACAATCCTAATCTTCCGCCTTACGTAGTGCACAAGCCGTCCAACAGAGACTTGATTTAGGACTTGGCCGTCGATCTGTAGCGTAGGCCGCGAGCCCACGCCCCCAAACAGAAGCGTAGAGCGCGCGCAGGTCGCGGTCGCTCGCTCGCTCGCTGTCAACATACTCCGCTCTGATTGGCTGTGACAAATCACTTCGATCCTAAACATCCAATCGAAGGTCAAATGCACTTGTTTGTACGGCGAAGCGCGCGCTGTGCATGATGGGACATGATGATGTTGGGCTTTCAAATTCAAATATATTTTTTACTAGTCAAATAAAACGCTGTGTAATTTATTATTTATAAACAACTATTACTACTAATAAAAATGCTTGAATGAGCATTTTCATTCTCATTAAATTAAGCATTTTGTATTGGTAGTATTAGATAATACTACCAACTTATAAATAATAAGTTACACACACCATAAAGCGGGTAATTTTGTTAGTATGTGTGTGTGTGTGTGTCATTTCAGCTCTCATCACAAGTTACACAGCAAGGCCTAAACTGCATATATATTACACACATACGCAGGCACACACAGGTCAGCTATAACATTATATATTGAGGAGGTCCCCTCTTTGCCAATATAACAGTGAGCTCTGTGTGTTCTGAATCCTTTCTATCACAACCAGTATCAATCATTTCATCAATTTGATCTAGACTAGTGCTTTTATAGGATCTGACTTACAGGGTCCAGCCTTTGCTCCCCATGTGCATCAGTAAGCCTTTTCTTCCTTGGGTTACTTTTTGTAGGTCCTGACCACTGCAGACTGGGAACATCCCACAAGAGCTGTAGTTTTTCCAGTTGCTATGACCCGGTCCTTTAGCCATCGCAATTTAGCTCTTGTTAAAATCAAATCCTTATGCTTTGCCCATGTATTTTGCTTTCAACACATCAAGTAAAAAAAAAAAAAACAGTTTCACTTGCTGAATAATACAGTATATCCCACCCACTTCCAGCAGCCATTGTAATGAGATTTTGAAAATGTAGATACTGTAAGAAGGGCCCAATCATAATGCCCCAAATCTCCTGGCACAGTCTCCAGGCCCCTGTAACCCTATATATGCACAGAAAAATTACATTACAACATTACAGGCAATTTTGGGCAAATCAGGCAATTAACCTAAGAATAATTTAATTGGACAGTGGGAGGAAACTGGAGTACCCGGAGGAAACCCAACCCGCCTCTATACATAGAGAAAAGTCCCAGAGGATGTTTACGGATGTGGCGAGAGAGGACATGCAGGAGATAATAATAATAATACATTTTATTTATAATGCACTTTATATTTGAAGCAAATCTCAAAGTGCTACAAACACGGTCTGCTAAACCCTAACAAGAAAAGAAGAAAAAGTGATGCCTGTGTCACTGTGGGTTCTTTCTTACATGGGCCAATTTGTGTTTCTTAAGGTCCAATTATACAACTGTAATCATTTCATCTCCATCATTAAACTCTTACTAAAAAATGAACGATTTTGGGGATTCATTTAGATACGCACTTACAATTTCTATGAGAAACTGAAGCCTCACCTCGCATCTCTTCCTTTAATTAGAATGAGACTTTTCTTATTCTGATCCTTCTCGGGTTCTGCAGTCTGATAGAGCAGGAGGTTCTGGGGGAATGGGGAAGGCTCACGCGCAGCTACGTCACCTGATGGCCGCTATTTAATTGGCGTTAGGTGCGCTGCAGGACTAATCAGTGTGACTGCGCGCGGATTAGAGGCTGTGGGAACCCGGCGCGGAAAAGTCGGAAAACATTAAGCATGGCTCCGTTCGAGAAAGTCCAGCACCCCAAGCCTTTCAAACAGAGGAAGAGCTTCGGTAACCCACTTTTAGTACATGTTAAACACGCGTTAAAGCGCGTCCCGGGTCTGTTCTGTCTTTCTCACTCGTTTCATCTTTGTTTGTTTGTTTGTTTGTTTGGGTGACGAACAGCAACACGAAAGCAGGAGGTCGCCGGAATCAGGAGCAAGTTCCCAACCAAAGTGCCGGTAAAGTCATGCTGACACTGTGGGGCTTTTTTCATGTCGTGCATTTTTATAAGAAAAATTTAAAGCTTTTATTATAAACGTTTAGGCTTTTCATGTAAAGGATGCATAATAAGATCCTCGTTCGTGCCATGATGGTGTTTTGGAAATAACCTATTTGCTGCTGGTGGTAACAGATTTATTTTATTTTTTATTTTTTTGTGGGTCACCCGTGTACATCCTGAGTTGGCCTTTAGAGTAAAATTGTCTTAAAATCATGCATCTAATTCCACTTAGTGTTACGCCATCAATAATGTACCATTTTGTATTTCTTGACCCAGTGAGTTGTGTAGGTCATGATTCTAAAACAAATGTAAGTAGTTTTCAAGGAATATCTGATTCAGATTTGTGCGGTGTCCCCCCCCCCCCCCCCCCCCCCCCCCCCCAAATAAGCAAAAAATAAGTTGATTTGACTGTTTAGTTTTGATAGTGTTAGTATGTACTGTGTGTATACACACTTGTGTTCATGGTGTATGTGTGTATATAACACATTTATGGACTAAAATGGATTTTCCAGAGTGAAAATCTACACGTCCACAAATCGGTTTACTGTAGAGGCCTTGCTTGTTTTGCTGCCACTACCTTATTTCCTTGGTTGTTCCAAAAATGTACACCTTACACTTGCATGTAGTACTCGCACTCGTCTTGATGTCCTAAGTTAAAGTAAATATTTTTAGAATTCTTTTTTCCCCTTTTAGATTTGTACATGTTAATCAAAGTTCTGATTTTGGCTTTCACTCATGAATCCTATAATGGGAAGTGTTTGTGGGCTTCTAATATGAAAATGTTTATGGAGTTGATATGTTCAGGTCTAATACAAATTAATATATTTTTTTGTATTGTATAGGTCTTCAATATTTTTAGGATGATGCATACAGAATTCCCCTTCCCCTTACAAAGTAGTTTACAGAGAGCTCAGTTTACATAGTGTTTGTGTTTGTTTAAAATGCATGCTGTAGCTTAAGCACTGTGTTCTTGTAGGTGATTATAGAACGATATCATCGTGAAAAATATCTTCCGCTGTTGGACAAAACAAAGTTTCTTGTTCCCCAAGAGCTCACCATGACTCAGTTCGTCACCATCATCAGGTGCGTTCTTTTATTTCTTTAGTAAGCTGTTCTTTTTTTAAAATGAGATTTATTCAACCTAGCGGTCTTTTAAATGCTTGTAACCTTGAATCTGTTGGAAAATTATAAAGCTCCAGTCCCCATAGCAGCTTTGGTTTTGTGCCAGTGCTTATAATTAAGGACCTGAGGAATTTGAGTTGGATAAAGGACAGGGATGGATTTTGGTGTTTTTGTGGGAGTGAGTTAAATTGAGGCTTGTCCCTTTTTACTGAATATGGAAAATGTTTTTTAAAATGGATGTTTCACAAAAGATTTGAATAAGGAAGTCAAAATGGTTAAAGGTTGATGAGCAGCATCAAAACTTGCCCGTGCCATGTTCAATATGATTGTCCTTCCCGTTTCAATGGTCTAATGCTAAATGCATTAATATTTAGCTTAATTGTAAGTGAATGCCATTTAAGTGTCAGACATGCCCCCCCCCCCCAAAAAAAAAAAAAAAAAAAACAGCTGAGAATCTTTTCGATCAAAAGTAGAGCAGATGTGTTGCTGAAGAGTGCTCCACAATGCACATCAGCACAGTTATTCTACATTATACATGGCTATACCATTAAATTGAAGTCATGTATAAAAGAGCCATGCATCTTCAATCTGGTGTTTTATTTAAAAATATTGTAAGAACAAATCTTGTATACACCATCTCCTTAATGGATAATAAGAGTCTGTAGATGATATCCAAGTATCCTTATGTAACTATTCATCACAGAAACCCTTGCTGATTCTCATATCCCTTAGTCACCATTTCCATATAACAAGCAAAATTCCTTAGCATGCATCATTTGATCACTCATGATGTACTTGATGTAACAGTGTCTTCTCAATTTAAATTCAGTTGAATTTTGTCCAACAAGCCCTTGGTGGAAAGTGAAGTGGGTCAATATAACTGTACATTTCAACAAGGCAATAAATATTTAACAACAAAACAAAGACTTGGTTATGTCACTTATGCCTTATGATGCAAAAAAAAGTATAAGCAGGAGCAACAGAACTGCTTTGGAATTCAGTATACATTTTATTCACCCCCACCTCCAATTTCTCTGATTTGAATTTCTGTTGCTTTGATTCTTGACTCGAGGACTTGACATGCTTCTCTTCTCCTTGTCAGAAACCGGATGACGCTTATGCCCAGCCAGGCTTTCTACCTTCTCATCAACAACGCTGGAATCGCCAGCATGTCTCTCACTATGGCACAGGTTTACAAGGACCACAAGGATGAGGATGGATTTCTTTATATGACCTATGCCTCTCAAGAAATGTTTGGACACTGTGAAAGTGTGCATCAGCTCTCAAGATGATAATTGGAAATGTTGCATGGGGGTGTGTTGGGTGTTTAAAAACTGTTGGTGAACCACTATTTAAGAATGTATGTATATAATAATGATTTATGTATAGTTTTAAAAATTCTGCATTTTGCGTGTATGCACGCGTCATGGGAATGTGTGTTTTAATTAAGGAAGTAATAAATTGTTCTTGTGTTGGCCACTAGAGTGTAGATTTGTCAAACTGAACCTCCAACCTCATGGCATTTCTCTCAAACACAGTGAGGATTTGTATTGACGTGTTTTGAACATTTCCACCAAGCCCTCCTTGGGATGTTTATTTATTAATTTTTTTTTCTTCCCCCAAAAAAAAAGATTCAGTTGAACATCTGTGCCTAATCAACCAGTGCAGTTTTTAATCAATCTTTTGATTCAGTTTATTGAACTGATGAGCCAGTTTTTGGTTTAGAATCAATATGCACATTTTGGATAAAATTACAAATGTTAAGATTAATTCATTAAAATATTATAGCTTTGCTAGGAAATATTAACCACTTACATTTTGTAAGATTATGGCATCTTCTAGTAAGCATGTTTAAACAAACTTGCAGTCTTTTAAGACTTGATAGAAATTTATTTTTTTTTAGTCTTAAGGTAGTCAGTAAATGTGAGTAATCTACTGTATCTTGAAGCCGTCAGAATAGTATACACTGAATTTCCGAGAACTGGGGGTAGTCGACGCTTCTAGGAAAATCAGTTTCAATGCATTTATTGAACTGAATAGTTAATCGCATGCTGTGGTGCCTCGAGGATAACAAAAGCTGGAGAGATCCCGACACTTCAAATTAATTTGGATGCATAAATTAATGCATCAGTGTTAGTTGGAAGTATGTCTCTCCTACATGTTCCTATGTAGCCCTGTAGTAGTATAAAAAGAATTGTGACTTTTGATTGTGCAGAATAATAGTTATGAGAATAAAACCTACCTTATTTTCTCTATAATGTATAATTCCCTGCTACCCTAATTCACTTATTCCAGAGGTGTACTAGTGATCATATACAATCAAGGTGTACCCTGGGGCCATGATTAGACAGTCTCCTTCACATATAAAACGCTGGCCTCCTATGAAATCCTCTAATGGCCTAAACATTGTGGAATTGTCTTAGAAAAAAGTCTGGACACAACTCCTGCAGAGCAACACTGTACAGACACATTAGTGCTACTAAAATTACTGTACAAATCCATATTATGGCAAACACTTAAAGAAATGAAAGTCAGTTTACCTGAATAATCTCAAGAACTGTGAATGTATCCCCAAGTGCAGAAGCCAAAAGCATCAAACGCTGATACTGCCTCTTATGAGGACCGAAAAGACCAAAAAGCTACATCTGCTGCAGAGGATAAGTTTATTAGAATGACCAGCCTCATAAACCAGTGATTTACAGAAACTCAGATTAGAGATGACAAGCGGCATATTTTAACATCCACTGTTCAAAAGGGTGTGTGAGTCAGGTCGTATGATCAGACTACGGCAAAGAGACCTTTACTTTGGAAGAACAACATGCAGAAGAGACTTGATTTGGCCAAGAAACACAAGCAATGGACATTAGATCAGTGTAACATGTCCTTTGGTCTGATGAGTCCAAATTTGAGCTTTTTCAAATTTTCAATTAGAGTGTGCTGCTTCAGATGACCTGGCCTCCACAATCACCTGATCTAAATCTAATTAAGGATAAATTTGAATGGGTTGGACTGCAGTGTGAAGGAAAAGCAGCCAACAAGTACTTAACACCTCTGGTAACGCCTTCAAGATTGTTGTAAAACCATTCCCCTTGACAATCTTATAATGGTGACTGAGAGAATGCCGAAAGTTTGCCAAGTTGTTGTCAAAGCAAAAGGTGGTTGGTTTGAAGAATCCAAAATATAAAACATATTTTCAATTATTTAAGACAATAATCTGCTCCTTAACACCAAGAAGACCAAGGAGCTCATTGTGGACTTCAGGAAAAGAGGAAGAGGTTCACATGAACCCATTCATATCAATGGGATGGTTGTTGAACCTGTCTCATCCTTCAAGTTCCTGGGGACCCACATCTCGGAGAACCTATCCTGGTCCACTAACACCTCTAGCCTGGTCAAGAAGGCTCACCAGCGCCTATTCTTCTTGAGAACACTTAAGAAGAACCAGCTGTCCTCAACTACTCTGGTGAACTTCTATAGCTGTACAATAGAAAGCATCCTAACCAACTGTGTCACAGTCTGGTACGGAAGCTGCTCTGTTGCTGAGCGCAAGACACTGCAGCGGGTGGTGAAAACTGCCCAGCGTATTATAGGGACTCCACTTCCAGCCATTGAGGACATTCAAAAGAAACACTGTGTGCGTCGAGCACGCAGTAGTCTTAAGGATTACTCTCACCCCGCCCACAAACTGTTTTCTCTTCTGCCTTCTGGTCGGCGCTTCAGGTGTCCCAGGTCAAGAACTAGCAGACTGAAGAACAGCTTCTTTCCCAGAGCTGTCTCCTTATTGAACTCTGCCCCCCACTGACACCTGCTCACCCCTCACACACCCCTATACTCTTCCCATTACACTATTTACACTTTACACTATTTATATTTTACACTATTTACACTTTACACTATTTAATATGGACTGCACTACAATGTACACACCTGTTTGAAAATACAAATATCCATGCACAACACATTTGTAAACTTCAAATTGGGTATATATTCGCACATGTCTACTGTAAATTCCTGTACATTATGTTCATATCATATGTAAATTCCTGTCTATAGAAAATAGCAACCTGTACATTATGCTCATATCTATTTGCAATTCCCAACTACAGTTAACAGCAACTTGTATATATTGTTCATCCACTGTAGATTTATAATTATAGTCACTTACAATCTGTATACTATGATCATATAATATCCTGTACATTATGTTTATATCTATTTGCAAATTCCTGCCTACAGTTAATAGCAACCTGTATATACGGTTCATCCATTGTAAATTTATAACTATAGTTACTAGTAATCTGTATATTATGCTCACATAATATCTTTCTGTAATAGTCACCTATAGCTTCTCCCTGCACATATCACCTTTTTAAGTGTACTTAGAACCTATACCTTTATCCTGCACTTTCTGCTAATTGCACTTCTGGTTAGACCTAAACTGCATTTCGTTGCCTTGTACTTGTATATGTGTAATGACAATAAAGTTGAATCTAATCTAATCTAATCAGATTTTTGTTGACTACAGAATTTCATATTTGTTATGTCAATTTCCATGGCTTCAGAATTAATATACATTGTTGAAAATAATAAAAAGAAAGTAAAAACATTAAATAATAAATGTGTCTAGAATTCTAGAATATATTTAGAATAAACCATCATATAAACTAGTGGCCCTTAACCTTGGTCCAGCAGGACTCACTGCCCTGCCTATTTTAGCGTTTTCTCAATTCCCAACACTGACTTAAATAATCAACTAAATAACAGTCTTTTTTTAATTGCAGTGGATGTGATAGAGCATGGAAAACTCTTAAAGAGTGGCATGGGAGGGGGGGCGGGGCTCCTTGTTTGAACCACCTACAGGGTAATAAACAGTGGCACTTCACTATTCTTCACTATTGAGAAATCCTGTTATATACTTATGTACTGTACTGTACATTTTCCTTAAATTAATAAAAAAAAATGTGCGAATGCTTAAAGTACTGCATAAACAAATAAACTGAAATACAGCAAAATCACTGCAGTCACTTTTTTACAGCTTCATTTGTGTGGATGTCAGCATTTTTGGTCATTTTACAATTACACAGACTAAGGTTGCTTGTTTAACAATAGATATTTCATCATCACCACCAGTACCACACCCAGCAAGATTTTATCTTTTAGAGTTTCACTCAAAAGACCGAACTTGAGGAAAATTAACAGAAGAAGAATAAAACGGGTTCTCTTTTGAATCTGGTTCCTCTCAAGAAGATCAACATCTGATTTGTGGTAATATCTATTTTTAGACTGGCTATAGGACCCCACATACAATTGCATTAACCAAAAAGAAAATCTCTAAGAATAATACTAAATTTTGTAATAAAGCAGGACTGCCATAACTCAGCAGATGGCAGTATTGAGCTGCAAAACTCCCTGTCTGTTGAATGTGCCAGTTCTTACAGTCCTGATGATTTAGCTTCAATCCTATATAAAATTATTATTTTATTATTCTATTTTTTTTGTACATACAGCTTTAATGTGACCTTCAGTACTGTGGAAGAAATAACTTTAGGCTTATATAAGGCCACCCCCCCCCCCCCTTTGTATTCGGAGTCAACCAAAAAATTTATACAGATTCAGGAAAAGAAAAACTTAAAATTATAAATATTTTAATACTAAATATATTGTTGCATTTAATAGTATTAATATTTTATTAATATAATATATATAATTTTTTCTCTTTCTTTCTTTTTCTTTCTTTTTTTTTGACTGAGGGTTTTTATATATATATATATATATATAGTACAGATACAGTGTATATATCACATCAAAGGCCTCCTCCACTTTGGATGCCAGTTTGCTGTGTCCAAATTAGATCATCAGCCAGCCTTGTCTGTTGCCTTATGCCTTATTTCCTGTTATCCACAGTATTGCAGCAGCACTCCTGCTGAGACAGCAACATATTCGAGGCCATGTCAGCACCATCCGTAGCCAAAATGAGCCTGGTCGTTCACTGACTGTGTTTAGACTGGTGCCATGGGGGAGTGGAAAGTCCCAGTGAGTCAATAGTGAGATGCATAGGTCTGTTTGGGTAATGCTGAGGAGATCACAGTTTAACGCACCACTGCAAGCTGGAACAACAAGACAAGATTTAAAGTGACAGTTCAGCCAAAAAATAAATTGAACACAATTTTCCACTTTTCTAAAAGTACTGGCGCTAAGACAGGTTTGATGTCCAGAAGTAACTGGCATGAAACGGCAGGAAACGGCAGGAAACAGCTAGCCCGTCTTTCTTTCGAATATTAAAAGTATCATTTTTGGCATTTATTAGATTATATACTTTTTATAGACCCACCACACCCGGTAGGAATAAAAGTACACAATAATATACTGTAAAGAAGGAAGGTTAGGGCTGATTTCACTTTTACCCAAATTTTGGATTCATACAGCCAGTTATTAACTGTAGTGTCAGGTGATGTTGTTTAGTCTGCTGTAGTGACATGTCCATAGTAATTGAGGAAGTATACCCTATGAAAACATTTGTGGGAATAATGAGATGAACATTATGTTGCCATGCATTCGTTTCCAGAAAGCCTTTGGAGAAGAAAGTAAAAAAAAGACAGACTAAACATGAGATACTGTCTAATCAACGTAATAATTACATAAAGAGACAGACAACATAAGCATAAGACTAAGATGTAACTTTTCTGTTATACTGGCATGAACTCAGCACGGCATTAGGAACTTGAGTCCAAGTCCAAAGTAGCAATGATAAATTGCGTGTGCATGTGATTGTGTGCCCCACATGATTCTTCTTATGATATGATTGTGACCTTGTGATATAATACATTACTCAACCGCAATAGTTTCATTGTTGAGCTATTAATATATATAAGATTTTATAATGATCTTCTCCCACTAAGAATCATTACTCTTAACAATCAAGAGATTGCATAAATATAAAGTTATTGGTTGTGTATTACGCCACATAAGCACCGAAATCAGGTCAAAGGTGTTGAGAAAAGTCAGTTTCGTATGTTACAAATGATTCAGTTGGTAATACTGTTATATAATTTACATTTGATATAATTTTAATATTTGTTCCATTGTTTACTGAAAGTGAAATTTAGTTCCTAACTATATTAGCTTCCAAAGTGCAAATCCTTAAGAAGCAATATTTCTTTTGGCGAAACTGTAACATTTTCTTATGAGGAAAATTGTTTATTTTTTACTTTTTTAGCCAGACTATAAACAAAGAACATTTTGAAACTCATAGCAAGTGTCAGTTAGCTTGGAAAAAGCTGTCTGATTACTCTCAATGCAGTGCCAGAACAATGACAGATCTTATTTATTTGACCCCAAAATAAATCTGAATACACAGAATGTATTTACACATATAAATCTTGAATTTTTATGTCAATGCCATATGTCAAGAGCTAATAATAGTTTCTAAACATGTCGCACTAACCAGTAGCATTGGTGTATTCGCCCTCCACGTCCTCTGGCTCTTCTTAGCCATGCCATGCGAGAGTGTGGGCTGCTAATAGTATTCTGACAGGTGATGGGAAACCTGCTGCCCCCCATGTGCCAGTCTGCAGACAAACACTTAATTGTCCCTGGTGCCAGCCGTGCACACACAGTGCCATAATTAACAGGCTGCCAGCCCTTCAAGCCAGGGGCAGAGAGTGCACTGACAGTTATTTCATGGATTCATACAGTATGCAGCGGCACAACAAACTCAAACTGTCCAGCTAAAAATAACTGACTATTCACAGGAAGCTTGTGAGAATACTCTGTAGAGAATCCAACAGGATATGCATTACTGAAATGACTCATTCAGGCCTCTAAGCAGGCAAGAGAACTACAGAAAAAAAAACAAGCTGAAGTTTTAATTAATAAGTAGTTGTAATTTGTGTGTAGTTTAGCTATAGTTAATGACCTGTGCCACTAGACCAGTCCAGTGCTGTGTCGATGGTCATTCATTAAGCTTCAGCTGGGCCTGACAAAAACATTCTCTCTCATTAAAGCCCTTTTTTCAGCTTTTTTCCCCCCCTCTGGGGTGCCTTCTTTGGCAGGAGCATAAAAACGCCCTCTCAAGCCACTGGAACGCATCCTGAATGTAATCAAGCCTGCCGTACATCAGCTTAATTGCATTCTTGCCGAGACTATGTCACCTCATTCAACAGGCTTCCACAGAAAAGAGGGTCGTTGACTCAAAGACCATACTCTGACTCAGTAACATCTAGTCACAATTCTGCCTTGATGTCTGGAAATGACTCAGTGTGTTTTTGGAAATGAAGTATATTTGGTTTTGTCAAAATCAAGAATGAGGAAAACATCTGTTACTCCTCACACGCTAACAATGGATTCAAGTCTAAGGCAAGAATGCATTCAAATGTATGTTGATCCTTTTAAAAGAAAATAACCCAAAATTCTTAAATATTAACAACAGGGCATGATGTTATAGAAAAATTATTAATGCCAGAGTGGTGTGATTAAGAATGCTTTATTCCCCTTATACTGCAGCAATCTTACCTAGTACTTTTAAAATAAAGAAATTTGTCATATTTTTTATTATTATTTTTGTTTGTTGTTGAAATTTCTACTGAACAATTTTCTGTTATCTTTTATGATATAACAGCTATAATCACTCTCTCTTAAAGTTCATAAAAGTTCTATTTTCTATAAGCTGCAAACCATACCGGCAGCACAGTGGCTTAGTGGTTAGCACTGTCCCATTGCACCTCCAGGGTCTGGGTTTGATTCCTGCCTTGTGTCTGTGTGTATGGAGTTTGCATGTTCTCTCTGCTTGGCGGGTTTCCTCTGGGGTACGCTGGTTTCCTCTCAAAATCAGAAGACATGCAGAGTAGTCTAAGAGACTAACCCTAACCCCATCCAGGGGGTTTCCTCGAGCCCTAAGTGTCCTCGCAACCCTGTATGCCTGATAAAGTGGTATAGACGATGAGTGAGTGAGTGGAAACCGTAAGTTCAGCTTTTATTCTGGCTGTTACTAAAACTGGTAAATAAACGTTTTTTTCAGATAAATCTTTATGAATGTAGAGCATTAGCATTGACTTGAAGGATTGTTAACACTAGGTAACCTTCTGAGAAAGTTGAAATTGTGCATGGTCAATCAATTACACTGTCCTTTTGGTCTCTGAACCTTTACTAGTACCACAAAAATATCCTGTTTTGCCTGTTAATAACCCGCATGCTAACCAGTGAAAATTACAACTAATAATAATACTTTTAGAAAAACCTGATGATGATAATGTTGTGAGACCTTATAAACATGCGTTAAATATTTAGTTAGAACCAACATAATAGTCAACAATATAAAATGCAAACAATAAATCGAATATTAAATCTTTTATAATGACACTATTGATGACTAGAAGGCTTTTTAACATTAAGGTTGTAATAATAATAATAAGTTTCACCGTTGGTGGATGAGAGTTTCACTAAAAAGATATTTTAGCTAAATAAGTGAATTTAGCTGATTTCAGCTGCACTATAATTGTAAGTTCTATTAAGGGGGGTGGATAACAGTATAATACACCTGTTTAAATATAATATTAATCATTTCTGTGTATTAAATAACAACAATTTGTATTCAATAACTGTCTTCATACAATATAATATAATTGAATATAAAACCTAATTATATCACAGCCTGGTTGTCTATTCTAAAATAGAAATGAAACATATACCAATGACACAGAGTATAATGATTCAGGTCTTCTGCTAAATTAAGTACAATTCCTAGTAAATACTGTGAAGCATTGCCAGGTTTGGAATTCTTTTTTTTCCCTTTTCCCTTGCATGAAATTTTATTAGTGATTAGTATAATTCTGGTTGAGTATGGACTTGTACAAATACCACATTAAGCAGAATTCCTTCCTGTGTAATATTTATATTAATACCTTGAGCGGGTCTACTTTCCTTCCATCCTTCCATCCATCAGACATGACACCTCTGCCCAGGCCTTGCTTCCTGCTGCTTGAACAGGAATTGTGATGTGCCAAGAACTTACGAATGCAAATTTTAAAGAAGTAATAATACATAATTATTTGTGTTCGTTAAACATTAATGACTGAGAGCCGTGCTTATTTTCAGATGTGCCATGGCAGCTGACACAGGAAGGTTAACTCATGGCTAATGAGCTATAAAAAGGGTTAATGAGATTCTTTACATACTGTATGGTAAAATAATATTGGGACAGACAGCCTTATGCATTCAATAACTTATATCCTTTCATGCTGTAAAGTTAGTTTTATAAACTAGCTGTCATTTTAGGAGGAGAAAATATAGCTTAAGTATAATAATATTAATAATAATAATAATAATAATAATAATAATAATAATAATAATTACTAGTAGTAGTATTGTTTATTATTATTATTATTATTATTATTATTATTATTGAGATATTTGGATAATTATTCTTTATATAGGAAACAGGTGTACCCACAAAACATTTTTCTGCACATCAAACATTTATTTTTTAGATATTCAGCCGTATCTTATTTTTAATATGAAAAATGGATGAAGCCATAGACATAGGGAAATGATTGCTTATTTCAGTCTAGAGTCAACATCACACTGAGATTAGCGTTCTCTTTGTCTCCTTTTTTTTTTTTTTTTTTTTTTGATGAATCACCCGCATAGCACAAAGATTAATATTTCATAATCATCCCTCAAGGACTATAGAAGGAACACATGATTATTTAATGGGTGCCAGGGTTAAATGAGACACTCTGTGGAGGAGGGTCTTATCAGCTCCTGGGTTTTAAGCCCTCAGAGTGAGTGTTAGTAAGGCACAGTGCTATTTATTCTCACCTTTGTATTATAATCACTGTATGCACAGATGACACTGGTAATTGCACCTTCCTGACAGAGTCGGTTTCCGTGTAATTATGGATGGTGTCTAAACATAACCGCCCATGCCTAAAGCATTAGTAAGTGTGAAAGGAAATTCAATAAAGCCTGAAATGAGAATAAAAAGCTACCGAAAAGCTGTCTGCACTTTTATAGCTTTTGGAATTGGGACATTGCAGAAACCTGGAAAAACAGGATAGAAGAGAAAAATCTGGAGTGTGTGCCATAGCTGAACAATATGTCATCTGCTCACACAGTGTTACAGACACACACTCACTCATACGATGACGGTTTAGTCACTCTGTTTTGCCATAGGCCTTAGGAAATTAACAAAACCAGTTCTGTGGTCGAAAGCACGTTAAACAGGAAGAATGAGGAAACATATTGGCTCGGAGTTCACCTCAAGGGGGCAATGTTGTTCCAATCAAAAAATGACTAGAAGTACTTGGATAAGGTTCATTCTTTCTTTGTATCTCTGTGTGCATGTGTGGGTGTAACGTTAGGTTTTCCCCTGATATTAAATTTCACCGAGAGACATTGCATGTGAAAGCTGCCGTGTTGCGTATGCTGACCTCAGAGGAGGCCCTTTGTCTCAGTTGCTCTGGTCACATGTTAGTAGCTACAGTAAACGCGAAGTTTCCCACGTGATATGGGCCTCAACGGTGACAAATCTCTCCCCACGTCATTAAACCCTCTGAGAAAATGAAAGCAGTCTATCTTGCTGGGCACCATGAGCACTTACAGGACTAACATGCTAATACCTCTGGCTGAAGCTTTTGGCTGATGGATTTGGCTCACGTAATCTCTCCCTTTAAAAGTGCACATCTAAGGACTCTGAAGGTTGAGGTTTATGAATATACACAACGGGTGACCTTATGGGTCTGAGATGTCACATTTATCCCCTGACATCTTTATTTGAAATTACTTGGATTGTGAGAAAAAGAGAGGACTGTTGCTGTGGAAATATGACTAATGGTTTGGTTGTGTAACAGACTTATTTAATGGTCTGTCATGTTGGCTTAGAAGCTACAGGTCAAGGCCTTGCACACAAACATGCATACACACACAGACACACAATCCTCACCTTGTTCAACTCGTCAAACTTGCTTAATGGTGCCCACTGAATCCCCTGGGGTGGCTAATGAATGGAGCACAGTCTCTCACAATAATATAGGTCTGTATCCCACTACTTGTCCTAACACATGTCTAAAATTAACGTTAGCGCTAACGTCATGCACACCTCACTATACCCCACATTCTGTTTGTAGATAATAAAAATGCACTATATTTATGTGCTAGGTTGAATAGTTAGCAGGAGGAGAGGATGTAAGGCTGAATTGATGCTTTTCTTCCAAACAAGAAGGAGAAAAAATTGAAAAGGATGGACATCAAAGGTAAGAGACGAGGAGTCAAAACTACCCCCATTTATAATGAGGTCATTGTGTGAGTGTAGGTTTTCCTCGCAGGTCAGAGGTCAAGGATGGCTTTAATTTAGCCTTTTGCCTTTAAAGTGTCAAGCTTTAAAACTAGATGCAAACAAGCAGTGTATTATGTCATACTCAACAAGATGTATGCATGGTGGGGGTTTAAAAGGAACTCATTAATTCATGTTTTGGAGGGGTGAGGTCATAAGAACATATGTGACACATGGACAGTATGCATGGGATCATTAAGATAATGATCGATGCTAATAATTTAGCTTGTTTGTAGGTAGCCACGTTAAGTATTTTATACAAACAATGTAACAATATAAAAGGTGTAGGAAATTTCAGCATTTATCTCAGGCACACCTACTGTTACAATTTAATTGTGGTAAGAAATGTGAAAAGCAAGTAATTAGGCTAGATAATAATGAAGGCTTAAGATTGAGCTAGTAGTAGCAGCTAGCCTTGTGCAGACAAGCTAATGTGAGAGCTTTATTATTACCAAATATTAATTATACTATGATTTTACCATTCACCTCAGTTGTTTTGGTAAATTACATTGGATTTTTGCCTGAAGATAACTATTTTTTCTAGCCAGCATGTATCCATTACAGAAACTATAAAACACATAGAGACAATGTAAGCAATCTAACAGACAGTAAAATACCTCAGATATGCTAGTAAAGCGCGGCGCGGTGGTGTAGTTGATTAGCACTGTCGCCTTGCACCTCCAGGGTCTGGGTTCGATTCCCCGGCCAGGCTCGATTCCCGTCTCTGTGTGCATGGAGTTTGCATGTTCTCCCCGTGCTTGGTGGGTTTCCTCCGGGTACTCCGGTTTCCTCCCACAGTCCAAAGATATGCAGGTTAGGCTAATTGACGTTCCTAAATTGCCCGTAGTGTGTGATTGGGTGTGTGAGTGTGTGTATGTGTGTGTGTGCCCTGCGATGGATTGGCACCCTGTCCAGGGTGTACCCCGCCTAGTGCCCGAAGTCTCCTGGGATAGGCTCCAGGTCCCCCGCGACCCTGAATAGAGGATAAAGCGGTATTGAAAATGAATGAATGAAACGACAGTACATTGTCATGAAAACACTTAAACATCTAGAGGAAGCATACAAGATTCAAGATTCAAAGAACTTTATTAATCCCAAAGGGAAATTGCTTATGCTCGGTTACAGGTGCTCACAGTTGTTAACTAAGGAAAGGTAATAAAGGTAATAAATAATAATAATAATAATAATAAAAATAAATAAATTAAAAAAAGTTCCTAAAACATTAAGTACCAACAAAATATGACTCAAGACCACTTGTAAGTATTGCACAGTAATCTAGTATGTATTTAATATCGTATTATTATATGCAATCTTGTATTACATATTCTATTGGGAGGTAGTATTGCAGTTATCATATTATTAATATGGGTAAGTATTAATGTCCTGTTGTATACCAGTCAGTGAAAAAATCCACATACTGTACATGTGTGTATGAGTTACAGAGAAGAGTTGTAAAGTTTTATGGCCGTTGGGAGAAAGGATCTCCTGTGACGCTCTGTGGAACACTTGATAGTAATCAGTCTCTGGCTGAAACTGCTCCTCTGTTCAGCGAAAACACTGTATAGCGGGTGAGAAGGATTGTTCACAATGGATTGTACTTTGGACAGAATCCTCCTCTTCGCTACTACATCCACAGAGTCAAGCCCCATGCCTAGCACAGATCCGGCCTTTTTAATTGACTTGTCTAGTTTGTTCTTATCAGACACCTTAATGTTACCACCCCAACAGACCACAGCGTAAAAAATGACACTCGCCACAACGGTTTCATAGAACATCCGTAGAATGGTGTTACAGACGTTAAAATACGCTAGATAATGACTAAAGCTACTGATTTAGCTAGTTATGAGCTAGCATTGTAAGCCGCTTAATGGATACAAACAAGGTAAAAGCAGAAATCGAGGATAAAACCACATAATATTATCCTGTTGTTCACATGTTTTGGTAAATTAATAAAATAAAACTTACACAGAAATTGTGCTCAATGCTCAAGGACAGTGAGCTAAGCTAGCTAGCTAGCTAGCTAATAATTTCATCTGTCTTTAATACAGAAAATGGAAAAATCATGGTTACAGAGAAATCGAGCCAAAACTAAGAGGGACATCAGGAACATTTAGGTCAAATATTATTAGTATAGTATCATGTAGCACGCAGTACGAACTAAACTTCACTTTTGTGATCAATGTCAATATTAAGATTCAGAACTTTGACTTGTATATAACACTAGATGGATTTTTTTGCCCACTTTTGGGACATTTTGCTTCAAGAGGATAGGAGATGAGTGGAGAAATGGAGGAGGCAAAGGGAAGAAGGGTTATTAGGTAATCAGATACGATGAGCTGACCGGGACATAAACAGGCAGCTGTGTCTCCGGGACAACCGTGTCCTATTTCCCCCCTGTAACATATGATGTCACGCGCTTCCCACGAGGCAGTGCTTCAGTTTCGCCATTAGCTGAATTATTTAAAGCTTTTAATTGAATCAGCCGAGTTCTGGGAGAGACTGGCATGATCATTGAGAAACTGAATCTGTCCTGGTTCTTTACTCACTGAGCCACATCAATGATGCAAGAGAGAAGAAAGGAAAAAACCAAAACATAATTGTGTAATCAGACGTGTGTCACAGACGCCAAGAAAGAAAACACAGAGCCGTCTGAGTTTTTGACTGCAGTCTGGCTTGAACAGATCAGGTTTAGCCCTGATCATGCAAAGGAATCGTGCTGACGAAAATCTCACCCACCCACACAAACAGAGGGGAATAAACTTGCCATAACGCTTGCATACACTTCTTGTATGCGTGCATAGCCGCAAAGATAAATACACAGACACATACACATACAAACACACACTCACGGCCACAAAAAAACATGGAGAAATGACTCATATATATACAGTACATATACAAGCATAAACGCAGTCACCAGTGGATAGCCACAAACAAATATAACAAGCTGAGATACAGTTTATCGTAGTTATGCACACAAAAACCCACACATGCACGGACAAACATGGTTACACACAGATCTGATGAAATAATTTCAAACCAAATGCTGCTCAAACATATACTGACCCACTATTTTAAAGAGAAGAAGGGAAATCTCCATTAGCACAATGTTGTGTTTGTCCAAATGAGGGGCTCATAAAGGTGTCCCCATGCACTACCCCGCCCCTCATCCTATTTCCCTTGTAACCTCAAATCTTCTGCTGCTGGGTTTGGCATACTGTGTCCAAACAAAATTACGTCTAGTTGTTTTTTTTTTTTGGCCAATCACACTGTGTTCTTCATCACAGGAAACATCGAGAGATGCTGCAAACCAGGTCAGTAGCTCTACTGGGAGACATGCTTTTTAGGACAAGCCGATTTTAGAGGGAAATCTGACCTTAATGTCAGCCACGTCTGCTCTGAACTATTCTGTACGCACGTAATGGCCTTGCTAACAGCAGGGATAGTGGATCCTCTGAGATTCTGCTGGGCATTAGACTTTCATGCTGCTCTAATTTGGCTGCGTTTTTTTTTTTCTTTTTCTAAGAATGGCCATGGTTAGGTTCTGGAATTCATTCTAATTCACTCAGAAAAAAGGGGAAGCTTCTGGCTAGATCTCTGTCTTTAGCTTCACATGTTTCACCTTTACAAAGACTGCCCTTGTCTTCCAGTTCAAAGCTCTCAATGGGCATCCCCCTCCTCTCTCTTTCTCTCTCTCTCACACACACACACACACACACACACACACACGCACACACACACACTTCCTCTCCTACACTCTGTGTGGAGATTGAGTTTCAGAGGTCTTGGAACAGGCAGAGAGCTGAGACAGGCATGCAGAAGTCACATGCTGCAGTATGACAGCTGTGCATGAATCATGGCGGATTTTATTTCGAGGTAATGATTGTTTAAACCGATTGCAGTCGGGTGAACGGCCGCTGTTACTGCTGTTAAAGTTAGAGCTCTGTGACAGTACTTGCTAAATATTTACTTAAACATTATTAAAGGGCAGCTACTGGAGGCAGAGAATATGAAAGATCCGGTGTGGAAATATAAATGTTGACACGTTTAAGGTAGTCATATTTTTCTACACTGTTACACTCAGTACAAATAGTGGAATATTATAGAAGATTATTACTGAACCCTTGTATGGAGATTTGTAGAATCAGCATTCAGAGGAACGCTGTAAGAAGGGAAAACAGTGAGTGTGTGGAATCTGGGGTGGGAATAGCCAAGAACAGGCTTAACGTGGGCTTATGTATGAACTCAGCCTCAATATCCAATCAAAATATCTACACGGCTGCAGAGAGTGAACCATAAGCTAACAATTTCCTGAAAACACAGTCTCGCAAAATCCCCCAAAGCTTTCACTATGAAATATGCTTGGCCAAGACACACAGATCACACAGACACACACACACACACACACACATACACATACACATACACACGGTCTGGTCTGGTATGCAGTTCTCATTTCAGGTTTCTCTGTTGTTGACCAGGAGTTGTTTTTGAAAGACTTCCACATCACCATACAAAGCAGAGATTACGGCAGCTTTGGTTTGATATGCTTAGCGGGGAGACACACACACATAGAAACATGTGTGCGCGCACACACGCACGCAAGCACACACAGACAGACAGATGAGTGAATTAGATGAGGAATGGTAGTAGAGATGCGGGCTGCCTTGGGAAAGAAAACTCTCGCTTGCTCTCTTCATCTCCCCAAACACACACACACACACACACATACACACGCAGATAGAAAGCCATTTTCCATTAATGGTAACTGGAGCTAATCCTCGGTGCATTAGAGGTCAGGCTGCCAAACAGACCACAACATGGACCTGACCATAATCTACCTCCTACACGCAAGATATATATATACAACAACCTCTATGCTCTCATTTCCTATCTGCTGTTCTCTGGAGAGGCTGAACGAATATAGAGAGCAGTTTTCAATACCTTGAACAAAACAGTCATACTGTATTTAGATCCTATTTTAGGGTGTGGAAATGGAAGCACTCAATCGTGAGAAGAGCTGAAGAGTCTCTGCACACTTAATTCATCATCTAAATATTGAATGACATGGCAGACGCAGGAAGGTCACGTTCTTCTAGGTGAGCTCAGCTAATGGAAACGTCTTAAACCTAGCGAATCAATAAAGCTCAGCGGGGCTTCCAGGAAAAAAAAAAGAGCTGCCTTCCTTTCATCTGTGGAGTTTCCACGGAAACAAGGTCATTGCTTTCTGGATCGCATCCAGGATGCCACAGAGTTTCCATCACCGCACAAACAAATACAACTGTGACCTAACCAGCCAATCACACGTTCTGAGATCAGACCCATTTCATAACACATGCCTGCAAGTAGTCAAATTTCAGGTACCAACCTCCTTCTTTTCTTAAAGAAAAACAAATTCCTGAGCCTGGATCCTTGTTACCTCAGCCACCCCTGTTAACTAAAGTAACACACATCATTCTGAAGTCATTTAAGTTTCTGCTAACCTCATGACCTTCTGACCTTTAACCCTTTTCAGATGGGGTGTGGATATGCCAAGTGGTACCTGGAACCTGGATAATCTGCTTTAGCTCTTGCAGAAGACTCAGACCTTCCTAAGCCCACTGATCTTAAGTCCAATCGATCTCTCTGTCAATCACTCGTTAACTCCCTCTCGAAACACAGGTCTGAATTTGAAGAGATTTGCGGGACACGTGGTTTGCATTTTTGAGGTCAGGGTTTTTGGTGCATTGTTTTCTGAATATGACCTAGATTCTTTCGGTGGTGGAATGCTTTAAAAAGTGCGCTTTGCTTCCAACTTTGTACAGCTTGTTTTAAGGCCTCAAGAGATTCTAAAGTCGATTGTAAATTCAGTATTTTCTGTTCAGACTTTCATGCTTTTTATTTTTCTTTTCCCAGATAACGTTCCCTGTATGCAAGCTGTTCTAGCAACCTGGCTGGTGTCCATGCAGAATGAGATGAGCCCAAACTGATAAGAAACAATGGGCTATCTGATATGTTGTGAACGGAAGACGGACCCAACTCCCTTTGTGTCAGCGCAGAGCACTCTGGGAAAAGGGAAAAAAGGGAAGAAATCCAGACTTTGGAGGACAAGGGGCCTGGGATCCAGGCCAAGAACGTCTGAGAAGAAACATTTGTTTCTCATTTGGTCTGCAAGCCTGAGTGAGTGGAGCGGATACTCACATTTCTCTGGTTACAGGAACTGTCCCTTTTTGTTATGTTACGAATGATGAAGATCTGGAGGCCCTACAAAAGTTTAAGCCAAGCCCAAAATCTCAACCCCACGCTGAAACATCACTGGCGAATGATTTTTGGCCTGGGCAGCAGCATATTGGCTCTAGCAAATAACAGGGCTCTGCAGCTGCATCTAACTGAGCCAACATTTATCGCTGCTCTCTGCGGCAAACATATTCTCTTTGATGTGCAAGAGCATAGCAAAGCAACTCAAAACTTCAGTGCAATGTAAACAATTTTAAAAGAAATTTTAAAAAAGAACTGGGCTGTTGCTTTTGGAGTGGAGACATGCCCCGCAGCTAGACTCTGATCACTTGATGGATGGGTTCAAAGGGAGGCAACGTCGTTTACATGCGGAGAGAAGATTGCAGAGTCGAGCCATCAAAATCTGTATCCAGGAAACAAGGCATGTGCTCAAACAGGAGTCAAATATAACGCAATCCACACATGTGCGGTCCATATGCGGGCTGGGAAAGGAGTGTTGACTTAGTCTGAGACCTCGCTGATGCTGGATCGGGGGGCGTTGTAGTGGTGGTGCTGGTGGGGGAAGGGGTGCAGATGAGAGCTTTTCCGCAGTGTTTGGGCCTCGTGACTGGGGCACATCTGGTTTTGGTGGAGAGCTATCGACCCCTGCTGCCCACACAGAGCTCTTTAAAACGGCTGCCATAGAAACCTGTGGTTAGCACCTGTGGGACCCCCCCCCCCGTCTGCCATCACCCCTTGTCTGCTTTTCTACGTTCTGAACCCCTCCTCCCCCCATTTCCCTTCATTCTTTTCCTTCTTGCTCACTTCCTTTTTTTTCTCTTTGTTCCTTCTCTCTGAAACAGCATCCGTTACGCAACATGTCCTCCCTGCTCTGTTTTTCGCTTGCTGAAAACACACTGGTGCCCCTGAGGCCACAACTCTTGTCCTATCAGAGAGCAGGACCACCACCATGACAACGGGTTACTAAGCAGAATCTTATCCGAGAAGGAATGCCACGCTACCCATATCACCACCAACTAGAGGATGAGTGGCAGAGATAAACAGACTCACCATCTTGCTTTACTTATTTGATTTGCTCTTTTCTGTTACCCTAGAGTAGCAAAATGTGCAATTGGAATGTTTCTATTTTTTCTCTGATTTATATATTTGCAGCTCTTTACTCATGCCTGATTTTTTGCTATTTCCAGACGGAGTTAGACAGAACAGAGCAAATCTGTCTCAGTGCTCTCAGAATAACACAGCCTACTCAGCTGCAGCTAAAATCTCCTGCTTGTTTTTTCCAATTGTTTTTATTTTTTTAATTTTTTTATTGGCCTCTCACCTTGCTGAAATAGAGACCACCCAGAAGGCTCTAAAGTTGTTTTAAAGCTGTTGGGCTTCCAGGTAGGATTTGTTGAAAGGGCTGTTTTGTAGGGACTCCTGTCTCACCAAAATGAGAAGTGATATGGAACAGAGTGGACATTTCCATTAGAGGCTGTGTATGTGCATGCTTGTGAACAGAGTTGGGCCATTAGTGCTGATGTGCCTCCCTATTTTAACAGGTTTATAAATAGAGTGATTTATCACGTGGAGAGAAGAAGGTGCCTCTGGCGCTTTGACTGATGTTAATGAACCTAACACACACAGACAAAAGACGTCACTGGACCTGTTTGGCCCCTCTGCAGTTTACCCAGATTACTCAGCAGGGAGTGAGAGCCCCAGGCTAATGAATGTGACATGCAAACACAACCCAGTCAACAGCTAGCGTCTGCCCTAAAGCCTCGCCTCTCTATGATAGATAAATGATCTGGGTGAGACTGAGAGCACCATGATGGAGTGGAGTATAGGACTAGCCTGGATTTGTTCACCTTGATGTTTCCCTGCATATTTCACCTGAACAAACTGATTCTGTCATTCACGCCCTGTGGCTATGTAAACACAACAGAAGTAGTCACCTTGTTACTGACGTCCAGTTGGGCTGTAAAACTGGAATGTTCAGTACAGATACTTCTGAACCCCTACGACACACCTCACACTCATTATATTCTCATTCTGAATGGCTAAATCCAAACAGCTACCTACAGC
Organism: Channallabes apus; assembly: GCA_030522415.1. NCBI lineage: Eukaryota > Metazoa > Chordata > Actinopteri > Siluriformes > Clariidae > Channallabes > Channallabes apus. The sequence goes on from CM060119.1 coordinate 9,774,320, forward strand.
TTGTTCGAATCATGCCAACTTCCTGGCACATCACATCACAAGCTTAAAAAAATCCATTAAGAATTCAATAAATGTTTAAGGGTTATTAAGACCTCTACTTGGAATGTTCCTTAATAAGAAACACTCAACTGGCATCATAAACCAAAGAGTGCCTAAGAGTTCCCCTTAAGAACCTGTTTTTTTTTTTTTTTTTTTTTTGAGTATATGGGGGAAACAATTTCAAATTTGAGACAGATTATTTGCTCAGTATCCACATGAACGCTTGGAAATTTAATTTTATTTCTTCTTCAATCTTTCGTTTCAATATCTCTGTTTTTATACATTGCATGGGGGGGGAACAAACAAACCAATTACCAGTTTAGCATTACATGCTTTACATCACAAACTTGCCTCAGAAGATATTATGTAGCTAAAATTTCTAATATATCTAAAAATGTTGAATCGAAATGTCTGCTGTTTAGTGTAGAGTAACAGTCAAATATTTTCTGAGGGGGAAAAAAGTGGTTCTGCTTTCAAAATGGCTGCCGCTATTTTTAGCTTTGTGACATACTTTTGTCTAATTTTTGTCAGAACAGTGTATCATACAGTATATCAAAAAGCATATAAGCATATCTGTATTTAAAGAAAAACTTGGTGTGGTCTGAGCCAAATAGCTTGAGGTAATTCGCAGGTATTAGATGTTCTTGTTAGCAACTTGTCAACAAAATTAGCCTCTGCTAAAAGAAAACCAGATACTCCATTGATATAACTTAAAGATTACTAATATTCTTGAAGCTCTTATGACCTGAGGTAATATTTCTACATGTGCTTAAAATATGAATAGAACTTACTTGCTCATACAAAAAAAAGCTAGTTTTGCTAGCGTTGCAGCAATGTCGTTGTATACAAATGGAATCATTTCTACTGTAGTATACACTTGATTTGATTGATATATTTTAGAAGACTTTCCACCAAACTGCAAACTCCATTTGTTATAAGAAAGACATTATGTGGACTTTTTTTTTTTTTTTTACAAAGTCTTCCTTTAAAAAAAAAAAAAAACAGGAGTAATGCAGATCAATGTTTAAGTGCTCTCTCTCTCACTCCCTTTCCGTCTGATACGGCATTCTGGCCCTATGAGTCAGCATTAGTTTTTTTTTTTTTAGATTCTACTCTGCAGTGGATGGTGTATGTGTGTGTGTGTGTGTATGTGTGTGTGTGTTTTTCATTCCACTGCATTATCATAATGATAAGTGCTGGTAAAGCATTCCACATGACCTCCAGTCCAGCAGGCTCTTGCCAAACCAGCATGCAGTAATTACCAGGGTGGAGGCCATGCTTGGAGTTTTCTTTCAACCCGAAATCTCTGAAGCATCTTAACGTCTCTCTTTTACTCAGCGCAGCAGAAACAACAAAAAGCAACCACGCAGACACAAAAATGCAAATAAAAAAAAAATCCTAAATCTGTGCCATGTGCTCAAGACCAGAATGTGTGTCCAGATTACTCAACCACACAGTGTATCCGGCTCTGCTTCTTAACTGGCCACAGAGCATATGGAAAAGATCCTCACAAAAACATATCAAAGAACAACTGGCCTATTTAAACATTTCAAATCCTGGATAGACTCCTATGTGCCCTTGTAAAAGCACAGTCAGTTCTTGAAATACATCTTGGTCTCAAACTCATGTGCTTTGCAGAAAAACAGATGCTACAGTATGGGTCTGTCTAGCGAATGGAAGCACAGGAATGTCGCACTGGGAATGTATTTCTCACAGTTCTGCTTGTTTGGTCAGAGAGTCCAAAGTCCTCTCTGGCTTTTCTTTCAGCAGCCTCCTACAGGGAGGGGAGGGCGTGCCATTAACACCACGCTCTGATTGGACAGAAGCCGGGAGTGTCCGGGATGACCGGGAAAGATGGTGTTGCTGTGGTGACACTGCAGGAGAGGACAGAGAGCCTCTTTGAGTTGATGGGAGGCTCGGAGAGGGAGCTCGCACCTCAAGACTTGCGGAAAATTACCCGTCCACATCTGCATAAATACTTTAGGAAATGAGGCTCAGCCTGAGAGCCACAGACATACAGGAGGAAACAGGAGCTCAGAGGGCGTGTTGAGTGTAGGGCACAAAGGATTAAATACAGAAAAGTCATTTCAGTACAGTATATATTTATGTACCACCGGGTTTTAAATCCATTGTACAATTAACTACAAGGATATGTGTTGGCGGAGCAAAATACTTGGTTAAAAAAGCATTTGAGCTCCTGAGACAGATAAAGTCTGTCCAGAATGAGGACACCAATTTGTATTTGAGGAAACATTTTATTAGGAATTTTAAACCCTCTTACAAACTAACATCATGGGACAATTTTCAATCTAGTGATCCATCCGTCCATCATTCTGTCCATCTTCTATACTGTGTAGGGTCCTGGAGGGCCTGGAGAATTAGATGGAGTGCGAACTTATCACACTGGTAAACGCTAAGCCTCTGTGCCACCTCAATCCAGTCTCTAAAATCATTTTCATTTAGGGCCCGTTTTTTGTGTTTTAGCATTTCTCATAGCATAATTCCAGAGCAATCCCTGTCCCTGTATGCCAATAAGGCTCTAAATTCAAGTACATACTGAAAATCAAGTTTCTGGTTTTATTGTTTTTGTCATTAAAGGTACCGTCAACTATTTTAACAGGAGTTACTGAGCTGTTTTGAAATTCCCTCAGTGTTTACTACAAAGCCACACGCCCAAAACACATGCACAGACTAGCACATGCACTAGAGCAAGAACTGGGACATCCTAAACTGACATCCAGAATGTCGGACCTTTCCGACCTAGTTAGTTCAGTGTTGGTGGTCCAAATCTTTTTTTTTTTTTTTTTTAGTTTTTGAGTTTATGGAATAGAAACTTTTTTCTTTACTGTCTTTTTAAGTGTAGTATATTTTATTGAATGAATCTGAAAGTGAAAAGAAGCATGTGAGGAATCACTGGCCACACCTTTAAAATGGTTGCCAATAATAAAAGAATAGATGATTGTTTATTTCTGTCCTGTCTCATTGGACTACTTTTATTTTTACACAAACCCCATCAAATCCCCACACATAAAACCAGATTCCTTAGACAATGGACGAGTCGGAAGTAATTGTAGGGGGATGAGTGTTACTTGTTTATGCACTGTATGGGAAAGTGCTGCTTGATGCCTCGGGTAAGGGTGGAACAGGAAAGACTGGGGAGGCGAAGTGATGAAGCGGTGTGTATGTGTGTGTGTTTGTGTGTGTGAGTGTGGTTGTATGTGGGTGTGTTAATATGAGGTCTGCTGACAGAGGGGAATTCCACAGTCTGGATTAGCCTGAGCTGACAATGAGCCAACACGTAGAGAGGATGTGTTCTTTATGTACGGCGGAACATGTATATGTGCATGTGCGTACGTGTCGGGTATGCAGCTATTGAAGTTCATTCAAAACACTGTCGTCAGTTGATCATTTTCCTTGCCTTAAGTATGAAGAAAAACTTTTATTCTTGCAGTCATTTTTATTAGCAAAAAGTGGAAGTTCAAGGAATGTGTGTGTGTGTGTGTTTGTGTGTGTTGTTGCTGTTGTGTACAATAGGTACCTAATGGCCGCAGTGACCTGTGACCTCACACTGGCGGCCATTTGTTTTCGGGGAGGCTAGATTGCTGAAGTCCCCAACCACTGGCAACCTACACACTCATACACTACAGGCAAATTTAGAAACGCTAATCAGCCTACAACACAGGTCTTTGGACTGTAGGAGGAAGCCAGAGCACCCAGGGGAAACCCATCAAGCACATGCAAACATGCAAACTGGAGACAAGATTTGAACCCTCAGCTCTAGAGGTGTAAGGTGACAGTGCATAAATGGCGATAAAAATCCCACACATAACTAGGTGAGACAAAATATCATGTATGAGCTATGAATTCAGAAATGCATGATATACAGTATATATGAATACTAAAAGTATCAAAATATATAAACCTGCTTAAAAGATGCCTCACTGACGTAAATTTATATACAGATAAGGATATTTGGAGCATTAAACAGAAACAGATACTAATTGATAGTGTTACGCCTCAAAACATAAAAAGACAAGCAGACACATACTGAAACATACTGAGACTAACAATTTGGACATTATGAAAATTAGTAAGTCTGACACTAGTACAGTATTGAGACATCTAACAGTTACAGCACAGTGTGATTTTTCAGGGATTTTACTGCATGAGTGTGCACTCAGATTATTAACAAATAAAACTCCATTAACTAAAATAAAACTATATAAAAAAACCCCTTTGACTGTAGAATATCAACTGCCACCAAAACTTACAGGAATTAATTTAAAAAGCAGACATCAATTAATTGCCTTCATTTTTTTTTCACACACAATGTTACTGTGACTTGAGTTCTAGTTCAGTGTGAAAAATGGCCCATGGCTTAGAAAGAGTAATTGCCCGTGGCAAAGCACAGTGTGTATTTATTCTTTCCTCTTCTCAAAGATTACACCCAGACAAGCTCATTTTCAGTCCCTACTCGAAATGACAAAAAGAAAAAGAAGTGATGTCGCTGAATATTTATATCTGATAGAAACTAAAAGTTACACTAGAAAAATTACTTGAAATGAAAACTAAAAGTAATAAAACCTAAACTATTATACTAATAATTATTCTTACTAAGGTGTGCATAATTATTGCTCACTGAGGGTGGACACATCTCCAAATTTGTGCATATTGTTATTGTTATTTTTATCATCTAATTAATTAAAGAGATTTCCCTAAAAAGGAAACTTTTTTGACATGTTTGTGATTGACCATGATTATTAAAACTTTCTTTATTATATAATATTCCATGACACACGACTGTCTCTTGCATAACCATTCTTTTTTTCTTGAACTTGAATTTTTAGCGACAACCATCATTGAGTGCTGTGCATCTGGCTTAAACTGGACTCTCTGGCTTATGTCCATGACCTGCTTTCCAAAACACTGTGTGTCTGTGTTAACTTACGACCCCCTCGCAACTGGTGACCCCAACGACCCCACTCAGCACAAGACCCAGGACCACATGCCTGCTGCTTTCCACCAGGCGTCTCATTATAACAACCATTACCTCTTTGCCTGCTGGCATGTTTGTGTAAGGCCTTAGCGGGTGTTGAGTAACACTTCTCAGGTTCAGGGCTTTGACTGAAGCCCCTCGTCCTCCCACATCACTGTGTCATTCTTCTAAACAGAGCTATAGGGAAAGGGTTTGTGTATTGTGTGTCTGTATGTTTTTGCATTTTGTGTGTGTGTGTGTGTGTGTGTGTTTGGGCAGGGTATGACTGTTTGCCTATATGCATAAGTGTGTTTGCATTGTCGAGGGTTGTGTGTATTTGTGTGTGCTGAGGAGGTGTTTAGGGAGATTCCAGTTGTCTGTATGTTTAGTTACTCTTTGGTGACCTTCAGCATGTGACGCAAAGCAAGAATTTGTAGAAAGTCAAAAGTGGGACAGTACAGAAGTGTCTGGAGGTGTCGTCTGTTTCTAGAATAATGGTAATGTATTATAATTAGTGATTAATTAGTGATAATGCTTAAAGTCAGACTAGGCTTCCAGAGAGCCAGACATTCTTGAATTTTAATGCAGACTTGAGGAATAGAGCTCCAGATTTCCTGAAGAACTTTTGACCTCTCCTTTTCTCTTCAGTTCCTGTGCCCTAGCAGTTTCAGAGGAATGTTTTTTGCTATGAATCACTCGAGCATTTAAAAAAAAAGAAAAAACATTTAAATTAAGGGATGAACCAGAGAGAAACAGATGCAAATGATGACAGATGATCAGGCCGATGATTAGTATACTGGTGATGCTGAATGCTGAGAGATTGGAACAGACGAGAGGGGAAATGAGGTTGCTGCTTTTTAAATTGCAGCCTGTTCCCATTTCTTTCTTTAATTTAATCTCCATTCTTTAAATCCATTTGATATTAAGAATTGGCAAGTAGTTCAAGACTTTTGCACAATACCTATTACAATATTCAATATACAGCTGAGCTCTGTGTGTGTGTGTGTGTGTGTGTGTGTGTGTAACCTGTTGTGGTTGTATTGGATGAAGGAGGAAACAGTGTTGACAAGCTGGTGTTAACTGTGAATTCTGAGACTTCAGAGTTCTGTTAACGTGTTTTGGTTACATGAGGAGCACTTACACACTCAGTACAGCCTGCGGTCACAAGGCATGTGAGAAATCGAATGGTAAGGATTCACACACTCTGCATTCAGGTGTTGTTTGTCAGCTGCTCGTATGCATAGGAGAGACGAAAAACCCCACATGCGCGCGTGAATTAAAAATGCTCTCCTCACTGCAGTTGGCCTGAGCGTATTCATATCGACACACACCCACACACATTCACAGACGCTGAATGAAACGGGTATCGTCTTCACAGCACAGTGAATTGGTGTGTATGAATGTGGCCCCACACCCTGTGACAGGTGACCCTTTCTTTCCCACACCTAATAATTGCCTCGTGAAACCCGAGACAGGCACCTGAACTTTTCCTGCCTCCCAGGCTGCTTTTCCACCACATACACACGTCACACACCTTGAGGACATGTGACAAGGCTATTTGTGTGTGACATAATAGGCTCAATGTAATTGGCCTATCCATTGTGTGTGTGTGCATACACACAAGTAAGGCTTTTTCCATGGTAAATGTTTTATTAGTGGGAGGTTGTAAGTCATCCACTAAGGACAAGTGTGTGTGTGTGTGAGTGTGTGTGTGGTTATTCTTCTTCATATATTGGTGAAGACAAAAAGACGTTTTGCTCTGATAATTTTGTCTACGGAATGTTCTTTGAAAAATAATAAGACAATTTTTTTTATGTGTGTGTGTGTGTGTGTGTGTCTGTATCTATAATCTGTATCTATAAAAAAAGGAAGTGTCTCTCTGAACCGCTCTGGTTTTCAGGTCACACAGGAGAGCTCGTGTTTCTTTTTGTGTTTTTGTGTACGTTCACGAGCACACAATGGATCGGCACTATTTCAACCCAGGTGTGAAGAGGCGTCTGAAAAAGCTCACCCCATGTTGTTTTTTCTCAGTCCAACAACCAGAAACACTCACAGCCAGACTCACGTATATGCGCCGTACGTGTTGGATGAGTGTGTATGGCTGGACGAGCGAGGCAGGAGGAGGTTAAGGAACAGCAGGCTTTTCTTTCGCTTGAACACAGCATGGGTTCCTAACAACAAAGAGACAGGAAATAAATATACATATTATTCTTCCTTATACCCTGTTGTGTCTTCTCTCTTTGTTTTCTTTTTCAAATCCCTGATGATCAAGCAACAATAATACGTATAAAAGCAGAGCAGAGCAGGAGGGTTAAACTGTACCCAGATCTCTAATATCACCACGTACTTGGAATTTCATGAACCCCAGTGAGAACATGGATTAGTTTGATAAGGATGAGCGCACTGAAGCACAACTGAGGCTTTAATCACTCGCCGGTGTCAGCTAATGATCTCTTGCTGCTGCTTTTTACCCGGAGACGGTTGCCATGGAGATAGAGAGTCTCTCTCTCTCTCTCTCTTTCTCTCTCTCTTTCTTTTTCTTTCTCTCTCTCTTTCTCCTCTCTCGCTCCATTTATCAGGCAGCCTTGAGACACCATGGTGACAAAGCACATATTCACGCGCTAGGGCTGTCTGAAAGATGATCACGTTTATTACTCAGTGGAAGGCAAACAGTAAAGGAGTGACACACATACACACACACGCACACCAGATACATCAGATACATGAGACACACTTCATTTTCTAAACTATATTATATCAAATACCTTTCATATTCTATACAGTACTATATATAACAAGTGTATGTCTATACTGTACATCTATTTGTACCTATATTCTGGCAACTCAGCGCACATGGAAAAAAAAAACCCAATAATATAGCTACAACCAGTTTCTAGATTATTATGTACAAGGTAAAATATACTATCACACAAGAGGGAGTGCACGGCTGTGACCCGATCGTAGGCGTGAGGGTGCAACCCAAGTGTTCAAGATATCACAGCGGTGCTGATATTCAGTACAACAGCACAAGCTTGAGTGTGATATTACAGTTCCATAAACACCATTTATTATCAACTGATTATAATTTGTTTGGTTATTTAACCACTTTATTTTTTTTAGTAGATGTGCCCATGAATTTGTTTGCATGGAATTTAATTGCACACTCATAAGTGCATTTTAAAAAATGTACAACGCCCTCTGATGAATTGTTTAGAAAATTTTTTTCAAGGTTGTTTTTTTTATGATATAAGGGCGTTTTTCATTTAAATTTCACATTAGCATGTCTTCTCTTCCCGTTGGCTGATCGCGATGAAACAAAGCTTATATGTTACCTCAAGCTCGGCCAAAAACACCTGTGAAAACCATGTTAAAATTCATTAAGTAGTTTTTATGTGATGCGTGCACAAACAAACAGACAAACAGATAAAAATTCCAAAGACCATCCAAAGACTATCTTGTTGTGCTCTACTACTGTAGTGTACTGTACTACTCATCGTATTTTCCACAAAACATTTTTTCGCAAACATCTTCAATGTACAGACACACCAACTTGACAGTTTTATTATATGTGCAGTACATATACGTGTATATAACAACACATATCCTTCTGCGACTGGTGGAACTAACTAACCGTGACTGGTAGAGCAACCTACATTTAGTGTAATTAACAAAGTTTCTGACTGAGTAATCTGATTGGATGAGAGGCATTCTACAATTGGTGATTATATACAGTATGTTAACACCACTGGGATGTTTAACTATATGCATCACCTCACGTCTCTAGGTGTTATAGAATCGTTAATTACATTAATTTCAGTGGCAGCATGGCTAAAAGTACCTACCAAAAACCACATTTAAAATCGACCATGAAAGCACTTTCAGCAAGAAAACACATCTAATAACATTATATCATCCTAAACAGCACTTTGTCTCCTTAATAATTCATCCTAATACGTTGTGAATTGCAACTGTTGTTTTCTTTACTACTAAGCAAAGGAACAGGTCTAACTAGCTTCTCACACCAGGCTTAATCCAAAATACCTCCCTAACCCCTGATCAAGGGCACTACTTGATGTGTTGAACAAGGGATTGTACATCTTAGGGCCCTAGCTTTCCATTTAATGCTAGTTGGGAAGTTAACGTAGCTCATATTCTAAAGTGGAATAAGTTAAAATATAAAAAGAAACTTCTGATATGTATAGGACTATAGAACTGTCCACCACCCCCATGGTTCTTATGGCTCCATAGTACCGGTAAGAATTTACAACTTTCACTCCTGTTAATTAAACTAACTCTCAGTCCTTAACTGCCAGTCGCCAGCTCCACCATTAGTGGTTAGTTCCTGAAAATCGTAAAAGGATGTGTGTTGGAGGAGCAAAATAAATGGTTAAATAAATAAACAAATCATAAACTGTTGATAACAAATGGTATTTGTAGAACTGTAGTATAAAAGCAATATCACACTCGAGGTTGTGCTGGATATCAGCTGATAACCAGCACAACAGCACTTCCTTCTCATGTGATATTGCGTAACATTTCACATTCTCTATTCTAAACATGATACTTTTCATATTTCATAGTCTAAACCATAATATACTAAATGCAATTAAGTTTCCACACTCAAAGAAACTATAAACATTTCATATTCTATTATCTAAGATTTATTCTACAAGACATTATTTTTTAATGCATCATGAATGACATCACATTGTAGGTTTTTTGTTTATTGTTGTTGCTCATTCAGTCAAAGTTAATTTCTTGTATTATATCTATGCTGTTAAGAGTCGCTTCCTTAGAAATGTTTAGAAGTGAATAAATACAAATAAATTAGTGATAAAGTGCAAAAAAAAAAACTGTCGTGTAGACATTCCTGTTACAAAGTGCTGACACTGGAGACTCCTTTTTCCTCATAAAAACCTCAACATATCAACAATTATGTTTATTTGTAAAACATTTATGTAAAACATCCATCATATAATTCACTGCATACATTGTCATTTTAGATATGCTAAGATGGAAAACAAGGACATAAATATAAACCTGTGATTTATCTCACTGTTATTAAAAAAACGATAGGTCAAAGAATTCACCTGCGCTTGAATATTGTAAGTAAGTTGTATTATACCTAATATTCTTCATATTCTACAATCTAGGCTTTATTGTATATATATATATATAATCTAGAGTCTATGCTGTACTGTACTGCACCCGATAGTAAACAATATCCATCATCCTTCTAGAAACCTCTGTAGTCCATCTAGGAACGGTGGCCACTGTATTTATTCCCATTTTTACAATTTTTTATAGGAAATTCACACACTCATTCACACACTACGGGCAATTTGGGACCGCCAAGAAGCCTAATTTGTATGTCTTTGGACTATGGGAGGAAACCGGAGAACCCGGAGAAAACCCACCAAGCATGAAGAGAACATGCAAACTTCATGCACCCCAGCCCCCGAGGTGGGAATTGAACTTGGACCCTGGAGGTTCAAGGTGACATTGCTAACCATTAAGCCACCGTTCCACCAGTAAACAATATATTCATAGTCAATTTTGGTGTAACTTAACCAAACAGTATTTAACATGAATAGTAACTTAAGTCCCAATAATAATATTTAAAATATTTATCTAGACCAAGGTCATGGGTTGGATGGAGTTGTTTACTTGAAATTAATTCCAGTACACGTCCTGCAGGCCATATCATATATATCATGCCGATCGTATCCTCTTCACAAAATTAAACCTGAAATTATGACCCGCGGGAAGTCGGGATGCTGGATCACACGCGGTTGATGCATATGGGCTGTGCAGAACATAAACATGTCAAGCTGTGCCCTACTTCTGTTCTTCTGAGTGGGCTGACAGTAGAACGACTCCCACGTGTCTCACTTAGGCTTTCCGATTTCAAAGTCAGTCAAATGAAGGGCAAAGGAGGGAGTGATGGGAGTCTGGATAGTATTCCCGGTGCTATCTTATTCAACTCCTTCAAGGATATAATATTTGTGTGTGATGCTTCAGTGTACGTGTTTTTCTGCAGGCCACAGCTGGCACACCCCTCCCTTGTGGAACATCTCTCCCAGATCTCCTGTTTCTCTCCGTTATCATCCTCCCGTCGTCCTTCAGCAGCCATGACGACGCCTGCGTCACTCCTCCAGGTGCTCTGTGGGCGGTCGCCATGGTTACGGCCGCAGGCTCACGCCCAATCAGAAGGCAGGTTGGCCCGGGTGGCTTTCCTCAAGGGCATCGCCTGGCGCGGGGCATTACGGGGAAAATCTAGGGCTCTTTGTTCAAAAGGACATGGAAAACACATACGCGCATACACACACACACACACACAGAACCCATGCACTGCGAGCTAATCAATGCTGCTTTTCCTGTTGTATTACACAAAGATATGGCCTTTACAACCACAAACATGCTGATATGTAAACATAACATATTTTTAAGCTTTGTGCAGTTGACAATCTTCCACGGTCCACTGAACAGTATTAGTAATAAACAAAGTGGATGAGGTGTGTCCTTACGATAGACATTGGATTGATCAACCGCCATTATGTCACTGAAAAGAATTAAAGAGATAACCCAGCCCCCCCACAAACCCCACACAATTTACACGATTCCTGTCATCGACCCAAATTCAGATAAGCTTAGACATATTTGTTGTATAAGGAATAAAAGATGATTGGCATGCACTTTTATGCAAAGTCCATTATAGAAATTATTTATATTTTCAATTGCACAGCGTATTGTTACTGTCCAACAATTTGCCAACAATTATCATTTTCAATTCGTTGAAGACTGATATACTTTTTTACCATGTGTTCATTTATAGTCATTGTAAATGCTGCACAAAACTTGTTACATTATAACTGCAATAAATAATCATTTCATCAATGAATGTTAAATAAATTCGTCTCCATACAGAAATCTTCACCAATGATTTAACGATTTTTGTTAAATGTTTTTATCTCTTTATAATTAGAAACGATTTAGCTGTTACTATACAAACAATAAAATATAAATAAAACTATTTAAAAAATTATAAACTTATTCAAAACATCCTGAACAAATGAATTAAATAATTCAGCAGCACTGTATCAGCAAGTACTAGCTTACAGATTCCACATCCTGTTTATTTTTTGTTATAAAAATCTATGCATAGTAAATATGCAATAATAATAATAAGAAGAATGTACTGTATCTGTGCAAATAATATGTTATAATCTAATCCATATCAAAGCAATTACAGTACATTATTAAAAAAAAAACGATGAAACTTCAATACTGTTTCAGCCATTAGATGTAAGCGTGTCTGTTTGTATAGATTAACATGTCACAAGAATGTGCAAAGTCTTTTTCCAATCTATTTGAGTCTATAATTAACAGCTCGCTGTGGTTTGAAGCGAGTGTGTAATGATTTAACCATGTAGGTTGCACGGCTAAACTGGAACCTACTGGCTTCCTTTTACGTTCTAGCTCATTAACTTCATAGCTCCAGTGCTAAACTAAAGACAACTAAAGAAACAAACTTCCATCACTGAATATCATGCCTTGGTTGAAGTGATGCTTTAAAGAGGACATATTATACATACAAACTCATACAAACCTAAATAATTCTTTCGATTGTGTCAATTGAAATGTCAATTATTAAAAGCGATATACAAATAAAATTGAAGTGAATTGATTAATGCAACATTCACTTTCTGATCGTTTTAAACAGTCATACGGGTCTCTATTTTATATGAACGCAAAAAAGAGAGAGAAAACAAACCACTTCACCTCCATTTTTTTAAATTCTTTACATTGTTCTCTTGCCTTTCTCTTTTATATAAGGAAGAATCTTGTTTTTCAGATTTCTCAGGGCTCGGCTCCACTCAGGAGTCACCATTCAACATTTTTTTTGAGTGAGGCAGCAATGGCTATCTTTTATTTATAGGGGAAATGTTCTAACAGTCCTAAAGCTGTACAAGCTGGATAAATCTAGGCAGACTTTTGGTATGAGTGGAGCAAGTGTGTGTGAATATAAGAGTGTTATTTTGTGATGGTACCCTCATTTTTAGCTATTTATCTCTGGTCCATCTGATTCTTAAGAAGAAAATTTTAATGAAAAATTTTTTTTTTTATTTATATTATTATTATTGTAATTATTGTTATTGTTGTATTATTTATATTTAAAATATTGCTGAACATTGAGAATGTCATCGTGAATTAAAAAAGTATTGCTTGCTGCAGAAAAGCTTTTTTCCCCTACGCTAGTAAAATGCACATCAGCAAAGGGGTGTTCAAAACAGTTCTTTTACAACTACAGACACTGAAATGCTGCGTTTAACAAATAAGTGAAACAAAAATAAAATCAAAAATCGTGGAATGCATAACCTGACTTGAAAATTAAGAGACACATTTTGGAGACCTCTAAGACTTGTTTATAAAGGAGTAGAATTGGTGAGAATTGGCCTTCACACTCAGACCCGGACTGGAGCACGCACAACGTTTGCGTAAAACTGTACGAACGCTTGATATTGTGCATCCGTACATGAATGTGAATTCCCCGAAAATCACTATGTGCTTCATGTGCATGCTCCAATCTGGTCCTCTGACCTACACAGCCATAGCTGATAATGTAGGAAGGCACGGAATGTAAAAAGGCACCGCAGAACATCGCTCTTGACATATTTTTCAAAATATCGATAATAATAATCGACGTATATGAAGGTTGATTTTTGTGTTCTCTTTTTATATTCATGTTTTGTGACACTAGATGCATAATGCGACCTGCAGTATCTGAGATTCTAAGTATGAAAGTGAACCAGAGTATGGAACGATAAATATAATGTGAACACTTGCCAGTAGGGAAGCGCAGTGCCAGTCGTGACTGGCAGCCCATACAGTAGCTTCGATAGTAGATCTATCTATCTATCTATCTATCTATCTATCTATTAAAGAGCCTTACAATGTACATACAGGTTGTATATGGAAATGCAGGAACCGGGCACAGATATGATAGAGAGCTTGAGGAACTGATCCATCAAACTGTCTGAGATAACTCTTTTTCTGAGCCATCTGTAATAGATATCACTGCATCAAACTAAAAGGCTATTGTTTACCTGGAGTGGCACGTCCCAGTAAAGAATCTGTTCGTGTGAGTCTGATTAGTATAAACAACAAAGCAACCTGATCCGCTAATCAGCTCTCCTGCTTGAAGATGTTGGCTGAATGGTAGCCGTGAGAATTGTAGGCAAGGACACCATAATAGAAGAAAGTGCTACCTGTCTGCATGGGGTCTTGAGTTATGAATAGGACAAAGCCTAATGAGCACCGAGGGTCTGAAGAGTCTCTCCCACCTATGGTTCAACCCCAGTGGTATCACTTCTAATGAAGTCTCTAATGCAGTCTATTATCCTGGGCGCCAATTCAGCTAGCAGGAGTGGAGATGCTCGAGCCCCGGAGTTACTGCCTGCCATGGCAACAGCCCACTCGTAATGTCTGTCTGTGTCATTACTGACATATAAAGCATGCAGATATGGGAGGGGGAATGAGTGAAAGAGGAAATTTAATAAGGCCAGTGGGATCGAAGTCATATTCATGAATAGAGGTATGTTTGTAAGAATGACTGGAAGCAAAAAGAGTTGATGAGGTTGGGAATCTTGGTGCCACATAATAGGAAGAATAGTTGAAAGTGCACTGTAAAAGTGTTTAATGAATAATGAAATTCGCACAATTTTTCCCTTATTGCAAATGCCGTTGATCAGATACAGCACGTCTTCTGTTCCGTTTTTTCTTCATTAGAACAAAATTGCAGATATTAAGCTGGTATCATACTTTTTCTGTAAGTATTTGCCCCAAACAGACTTGCACGTATATGTTTGGACACCATGGTAATAAATGTATTCTATAAACCCAGAACAAAACATCACAGTACAGTTGATTATTGAACATTTCTGGAGCCGCCATCTTGGACAATACCATGAAATATTTTTTTTTGTACATTCTGGTAATAGAATGGCATGGTGGCTTAGAATAAACATGTGTGTATATGTATACCTTGCGATGCATCTGCACCCATCAGGGTGTACGCCTCCTCATGCCTTAAATCTCCTGGGATAGGTTCCAGTCCCCCCACGACCCTGTATACAGGATATAGTGGTGTAGGTTATGAATTCTGGTAATATTCTGCATGACATTTAAAGAGGATCCATGGTCACATTTACATTAAACAAAATGTTTCACAAGATATCTCCTATGTCAGGGGTGGAATCATGTCAGAAATCTAATCGTAAATATTTTTAAATAGGTGTTTTTTTAATGAGATTCTGAAGCAAGTGTAGGACAATGTACTGTAGTTATGTACAGAAGAAACTTAAATAAGACATACGTCTTCAAAGAGAACGTGTAGATGTATGTAAAGTATTTGTGCAGGATATTGTGCAACTTTGGAAAAAAAAAACAGGAAATACTGTATGAAAAGACATAACAAAGATGGGAAACAATGCAGTAAACATGTTCTTGGTCATATTTACATGAGGGAAACTTCAATTCCATTTTATTCAATTTTATTTGTATAGCACTTTTAACAATTGTCATTGTCGCAAAGCAGTTTTACACAATCAAAAGAATTATTTAAGTTTGTATGGAATGTGAATGTGTATGAATCAAA
This sequence comes from Channallabes apus, assembly GCA_030522415.1. Taxonomy (NCBI): domain Eukaryota; kingdom Metazoa; phylum Chordata; class Actinopteri; order Siluriformes; family Clariidae; genus Channallabes; species Channallabes apus. The sequence goes on from CM060119.1 coordinate 9,789,991, forward strand.
ATGGTCAGATTGTCCCTGATGAGCAAGCCGAGGGCGACAGTGGCAAGGAAAACCTCCATGATATGGCAATAGGAAGAAACCTTGAGAGGAACCGGACTCAACAGGGAACCCATCCTCATTTGGGTGAAACAGAAAGCAGGAAATGATCTGCATTTATACTGTGTTTTAGGTGGCAGGCAAAACAGTTGATGTTAATATGGAGTCCTGGTTGTTATTGGAGACTCAGGTAGACTTCCAGTCTTGAACTATCAAGCAACTGCAGCCAAGTCAAGTCCTCAGAGAAACAGCTGTAAACATCAGTCGAGACCAGAAACGTCTTCATGGTAGAGTGAAACCATCCCCAGACACCAGACGCATCCCAAAGAGACACACGGAGTATCCACGTTACGAGATCTCCAGCAAGAAGCGGGACACCAGGATGAGTCAGACAGGTCCGGAGGGCAGAAGGAGTCTGGATCAATGGCAGCTCAGGAACGACATGTGTACAGTAGCTCGAAAGAGAGAGGAAACTTAAGTCATTGTGTAATGTAAGTGTTGATGTGAACCTTGGTACTGATAGTAACATTCTGTAAAGTGCATGCTGCGGTGATTTATGCAGTATAGTACATGAATCCTAGCTCATTGCTTGAGTTGTCTGGACCGGTTTCGGTGCCTGCGTATGTCAATAAGTAGTGAAGTCGCTACTCGCCAGTACTTTCCACACTACATCTTTTCTATTTTGAATACATTACTTATTATCTGCTTCAACGTCATACCTGTTGTGGTTTGAGTATTTTAGAAACTGTGAACTTGTTAATGATAAGGGGGATGGAGGAGGACGATCAGACTGAGTAATGTCAGTCAAGCTGACAGGAAGGCTATGGTAACTTGAAGAACCACTCTTTATACCTGTGGTGAGTGGGAAAGCACCTTAGAATGCACCTTAAGGTGAATAGACTACAACAGTAAAAAAAATATATATATATAGCCATTGGGTGCCAAGAATAGGATTGAATTTTGTTGGTTGAATTTTGAAAAAGACGAGGGAAAAAAAATTGCTCTGTCTGATAATTCTTGAACTTTCGACCTATGCAGATGGTATGCTATAGTTTGGCATTAGAAGCATTTCACCCAAAATAACCTTCCTTGCGTCAAGCTGCTGGAGGCATTGTAATGATGTGGGGAATTATTTTATTCAAACAGATTGGGTGTCACAAGCATTATTTGAATGCAATTTGATAATGCTGCTGAACATGTAAATGATGTAGGTGTAGTGCAAATTGAAATAATACCCCAGGTTAAACTTGGATTAAGTGAAGAAATTCCATGCATTATTATTTTTCTATTCCTTTATCCACTAATGTACACCTCTTTTTCCAGTAAACAGCGATCAGAGAGTGGTCGCTATGAAAAGAACTAGACCCAGATGCATCGAGACGTGTTTGCAGTAATGTAGTAACATGCACCGGTTCTTCCATTAACTCGAGAAAAAAAAAAAACAAGAGTGGCACGACGAGATCAATACAGTGAAGGAGACTTGAGTTTCCTGGAAACGGAGCAGCCGCGTTAGTCACTGTCAGTCATGAAGAACAGCTCGTCTGACCCACTCTGCCCATTAACCATTCAATCAGCCCTGCAGGAATCAGATTTATAACAATGCAAACAAAGCAAGGTGAAACCGCGGTCTGCACCAAAGCTTACTCCAATACTACAGTTGAAGAGACCGCTGACACAAACAGGAACATGTCATAAAAAAAAGATACACACTGTAATAAACTATGGACTTTTGTAACGCAAATGTTTCTGATCATCCATCCGTTCATAGAAACAGCAGTCATACATTGGACAAACCTGATAACATCACTATACTGTATTTAGGATGTTGAGAAAGGCTGAGGGTGATAAGGTTCTTTGAAATCAGTCCAAGCACACAACCTTTGGATGCGCTCCACTGTAAACGTGACCTTTTCATGAGTTGGGGAAACAAGCTACAGCTGTTGTTTGTGTTTTCCTTGTGACGAAATTCCACAGGCCCCAGCGAAGACAAAGGTCGCAGGCCGACCTAGTTAAAACAACAAAACCCTCTGCAGAGAACAGCGGTAGGTTGCAGCTGGAGACGCTCAGATCTAATTTCACACTGACATATGTATCTTTATTTTTCCTGCACTGCCTGCGCAGGCTACTCATTTTAATGGCCGTAGATAATAAACACATTAAACATAACAATGATCGCTGATGGCGATTGAATTTTATGATGCAACTTCACTGAGCATTTAAGTAATCTTCATTGATGATTTAATCTGATCACGTTTCTTCGACACAGTTGACAGTTCAGCACTATGTTCGTATTGGACAGTTCCTAACCCAGTGTGTTAAAAATCTCCTTAGTTGTTGTCTTAGCTTGATGCAGGCCATTATCATTCATTTAGCCCTTCTGATGGGGGGGGGTGCATGAATTAATATGTATGAAACACTTTGCTCTGCATGCAGTATCAGCTGTCTAATGTAATTTGATTTGTGCAAGCTATTTCCAAAAGCTCTGGCTAAACTTACTAACGATAAATACATCAAAACTAGCAAATAAAGCGAAAAAATAAGACTCTAAAAATGGTTTCACTGTGCCCTTATTTAAATCAGGACATTTTGGCCTGCTTTCAGCCTGTCCTGCAGAGTGCTGTGTCATTGAGATATATGGGCTCATTGCAGCTGATAAACAGCCAGGCAGCCAGAGGACACAGAGGTACAGCAGAGAGCTACTCCTTACCATGTGCCGAGCTGCCAAACACACAGCTCTTTAATTCTGCTTCACAGATATATCACACACTTTTGCCCTCACCTGTCCTCTGAGGCTATTGGCATCAAGTGATTGGCATCAAGTACAGGGGGAAAGTTTTATATACTATCCTAATCCAGGAAAAACGACTGGAATGTAGCGAGCGAGTTGGATTGTACTTTGTCCTCTTAGAAACGACTGTTATTTCCAATCTGCAGAAAGTGACTCATTTGAGTTAATTGCCCTTGGATTCATTACTGCGTTAGCAACACGGTTTTCTGCACAGCTACAGTAATTATGTCAGATTGTTTTATGGCATGAGACTAAACACGCAATTTAGCAGCACCACAGCAGCAGCGGCAGCAGCAGTACACAACAACATTTCTGGGAATTCAGGGATCTGGCTGAGTTCATGGAAGTCATTTTGCTCCACAGGACACTGTGGGCCGCGCATGCACACACGTCATGGCTATAATGTTTAGCCTTGTGATGTTGAAATATATAAGACGCTATGTATATCTATATTTTGTAATAATATAAACTGTTCACCTGCTTATTCGTGCAATAATACATTCTAGAAACCGTGTGGCAGCATTCCAATGTCTACAGTCATGCAGATACAGGTCAGCTGCTAGGTATGTTCACATCAAACATCAGACGGGGGGGAAAGTGATGTCATTGACTCTGACTGTGGAATTGTAATTCATGTCATTATTTCATACAGTAAACTGCTGAGTTCCAGGAATTTTCACACATGAAAGTCCCCGGAGACACGTTAGAACGTTAGAGCGGTATTTCTGCAGGGCGTAACACCTTGCTAATGAGAGGGGTCAGAGGAGAAGAAGAGGCTCAGACTGTTTCAAGCTGCTCAGAAGGAAGCAGTAATTTAAATACCAACTCTTTGCAAATGGGTTGAAAAGCATCTCAGAATGCACGTCAAATCTTAAGAGAAATGAACTACAACAGCAGTAGAAAACATTGGGTTCCAACCAATGGGAACTTTGGGTTGCCAGCCAATGGGAACTTGAAGCTACATTAGCTTCATGGTTGAGGATTAAAAAAATAACACATGCCCGGATGAATCTCGATTTTTGCCGAAACAAGCAGATGGTTGAATCAATGTGGCGTAAACACTAAGAATGCAAAGAGCAAGTCAACAGTTCAAGGTATTGGAGGTGGTTTCATAGTGTGGTGAATATCCAGTACGAGAATGCACCATGTCATGACGGACAAGTCATCTCAAACCGATTCCATGATCATGACAGTATGTTCAGCGTACTTCAGTTGCTGCCACAGTCACCAGATCTGAAAGCAGTAGCACACCAGTGGGATATAGTGAAGAGGGAGATTCGCAGCATGACTTTTCAACAGAAAAATCTATGGGACTGTCCTGAACTAGATCCATCCATCAATCCAGCTCAAATGATGGCATGAAGTTGAGAAACCAGGTTCACTCAACTCACCATGAGTGTGTCATGCCTGAACAATACACTTGTTTTCAATCACTGATCACTATTGATCCCAATGACCAATCACTAATTAGCAGTTTACGGATGACTAATTGCTGTTTAACACTGATCTCCAGTGACCAATTACTGATTAACACTTTTTCCCAATCATCAATCACTTTTTAACACTAATTCCCAATACACTGTTTTTGCCACCCTCATAATTATTAGTTCTTTCATTCAACCATCTGTTTTTACGATATACTCACTTGTCTGTTTTCTTGATAGAAAATAGACTATTTTGTAAATGTACTAAAGTTTATGGTGTCATAACCAATGCTGACTTTTTTTTTATTTTAAAAAATGTTGAAAAAATTAATTATAATCTACAATTTTATATGATAATAAAACTCCATAATATTTAAATGTATTCTACTCTAAGAGACAACCGTCTTTCTTCATGTCTCCTAATTTGTAATTTGATATGCCAGTGATCATGATGAATATAATAATATGCACATTATTCATCCGGCTCACTCACTCATTGTCTATACCACTTTATATTCTGTATTCAGGGTCGCGGGGGCCAGGAGCCCATCCCAGGAGACTTAGGGCAGGAGGCAGGGTACACCCTGGACAGGATGCCAATCCATCGCATGGCACACACAAACACACACACTTAAACACTACCGGCAGTTTGTGAACACCAGTTAACCTAATCTGCATGTCTTTGAACTGTGAAAGGAAACTGGAGTACCAGGAGGAAACCCACCAAGCACGGGGAGAACATGCAAACTCCATGCACAACAAAAGCGAGAATCAAACCTGGCCAGGAATCAACCCCGCATCCTGGAGGTGCAAAGTGCCAGTGCTAACCACTAAGCGACTTCTATCAATTTTTGAGCACACTTTAGCTACTTTCTTCAACAAACAGATGGTACTTGTACACACTTGTAACCTGAAGGTTTAAGTTCAGAGAGCTACTGTAGCACCCATAAACATTCAGCTTTATACTTGGATTTGAAACACCCTTCAAGTTGCTTTATGTGAATAACTTAGGTAGTTTCGAATCCAAGTATATAGCAATTAAGCGATTTTTGAATCCTCAGTTAAAGGGACCACAGGGGGTCCTTTTAAATGAGGATTCAAAAATCGCTTAATTAATTCCCTTGTATAGGCTCCTTATAATCACTGCCATGTAAGTGAAAAAGGATGAGGACAAATTTGATATTTGTCTGCTCTAAAGTATTTTAAGTAATTGAGTAAACATTTTATGTAGTTTAATTTATTTAAATTTTTGTGATAGAACAAGAGTCTTAGATAAGTACTGTGCAAGTACATAGAAAGGCTTTCATGAACAAAATTAGCTATACACACACAAAAAAAAAAACCCACCTAATTTCATAGAAAACCAAATGGTCTATGCACTGCTGCAAGAAAATTAATTTGTTTTAAAACATTAAATCCCAGCTCACTTCTGGTGTTGTCTTTGAACAACGGTCTTGTTTTTATAACCTTTGCATCATAAATGATTTCAATCTGTTTTCTGATCGCTATGCAAGGAAGTAACAAAATTCCTAGTCAGCTAAAAAGTAATCTCCTCCCACACTTCTTTTTCTCCTTCTCAGAATTGTTTCTTATTTAATTTCTTTTTTTTTTTGCGCTTAAAGTAATGTAAAAGTATGGACTAATAATATTATGGACCCAAGAGATAGCAGAAATACTGCTGCACAATACATGCATAGTACATGTTTCACTGCAAATAATATTCTATACAGGGTTTTACAATGTTCAATATGCACTTGTAGATTAAACATTTCAGTTCGGTACTAAATTTATTAAAACAACAAGGTATCTAATGCTTTTTCTTTGAATGTGCTCTACTTTGCTCGGAAGAGAAAACAAAGACAGTCAAGGTCAGTCATTATTGAATAAAGCTGCAGCTCTTCCTGGAGGATCAAACTAGGCTGAGCATCCACGCTGAGTCATCACGTCAGAACAAGGTGCAGGCAAGTGGGCCAGCCACAGCTTGTGCATGACTCATGAACAGGGAATAAGGTCTGGATGCTATATTTACATTCAGGTGCGAATGAAATAACTGTAATTTCCAGACTTTACTGTAACACGCACTGACGTCTGACAGTTTTACCTCAAAAGCTATTTATCATTAGGGCTTATAAAAGGGTAACATAGTGCATCATGGAACACCTTGATCTTTTTTGTATTCATTCATCTTCATCATTCATTCGGCGTTTATCCTGTACGGGGTCATGGGGGGCCAGGACAGAGTGGCAATCTATCACTGGGCAAACATGCACACACTACAGGCAATTTGGGAACACTAATTAGAACCTTATTATAGGTTATGTTTTTGGAATAAATAAATGATGTCATTGTTTCATTAACCACAACAGCATGTGCAGCTTTGAAAGAGAGATAAAGCCACGCTCCTCTATTTAAGTCAGCAGCTTAGGGTATTAATAATTAATAATACTCTATAAGGCGGCGCGGTAGTGTAGTGGTTAGCACTGTCGCCTTGCACCTCCAGGGTCTGGGTTCGATTTCCCGGCCAGGCTCGATTCCCGTCTCTGTGTGCATGGAGTTTGCATGTTCTCCCCGTGCTTGGTGGGTTTCCTCCGGGTACTCCGGTTTCCTCCCACAGTCCAAATATATGCAGGTTAGGCTAATTGGCGTTCCCAAATTGACCATAGTGTGTGATTGGGTGTGTGAGTGTGTGTATGTGTGTGTGTGCCCTGCGATGGATTGGCACCCTGTCCAGGGTGTACCCCGCCTAGTGCCCGAAGTCTCCTGGGATAGGCTCCAGGTCCCCCGCAACCCTGAACACAGGATTAAGCGGTATAGAAAATGAATGAATGAATGAATACTCTATAAATAAATTAATCATTGGGAGGAAACCAGAGTACCCAGAGGAAACCTACCAAGCGTGGGGAGAACATGCAAACTCCATGCACACAAACCCAAAGAAGGAATTGAATCCTCGTCTCTAGATGTGTGAGGCCACATGGCCAACCACTACGCCGCCGTGATGCCATGAAACATTTTTATTTTACCAAATGATAGCATTATATAATAGATGTAAAATACAATGAAAGAACGTGACCCTTCATGACCTTCCTGAATTTGAACTTCACAATGGAAGTAACCTTCACTAATAGCTGGAGGAAATTAATTATTAATCTACAAAGCTAGTGACTTAAATGGAGGACCACAGTAGTCCTCTCTCTTTCAAAGCTGCAGATGCTGTTGTGGTTAATGGAACGATGACATCATCCATTTAGTCCGAATGGCATCAGGGTTTCCTGCGCCGTCAGTAGCAGATCGGGTTTCGCTGCCCAGACATGGAGCTGCTCCACACACTTAGTGAGTCACATTCAGAGCCTGGCCGTCTGCTGGCAGCCCAACCCAACACTGCACCAACATGGCCACAAATTCGATCACTCCATGCAGCGAAGAGAGGCAGAGAGCTCCGGGTAATGGAAGTGAGATCATGCTTCAGGGATTTGAGTTTCCTTGCAAGGATTCGGTCATCATTACTGGGTTAGTTTTGCTCCATTTAGAAAATGGCATGAGCGGTGAAATGCCTCTGTGCCTGCTGTAACGTCTGTTCAACTTGTATGGAAAGTACACTGGTATACACCATAACGATCAACTGCTTTTTGGTTTAAATCTCACAGAAGTCATAATTAAAGCCACCATTTTTTAGGTCTGCCAAGAGGTCTGGAGGAAGTGAGAAAATAGTGGCATAGGACCTGAACCCCCAGAACAAGGCAGTATTAAATCTCATTTCGTCATGTCTATTTAGGTGCTTACTTCACTGCAAGAAAATGGCTGACTTGTAGTTGTAACATGCTTCCCTTTCCCCAAAATGGGTGTGCTAATTGCATGCAGGTTGATAACACAGCATGCTCAGGCAACACCAAGGCCCAGAAAATATATATGACATATGATGTGTGTGTTTTGTCAGGCTGAGGTCATGCTTAAAAGGAACCATGTGTAGGCGAATATAGGTTATGATTCAGCTATGAGTTTTATATATATATATATATATATATATATATAAAAGACAAATACAATTGTATATATTGTATATATATATGTTTTTTTTCATGTCGATGATCAATGTTTTATTGTATTATACTATGCTTTTAATGTAAGATAATTGATATGTAATTAAAGGAATTATTATTCTTTGTCTAGCCAGTCCTTGAACCTGCCTAATGTTTAAAGGGTGCTAATGTCGCTATATAAATAAAGGGATTATTATTGTTATTTCTGTTCCATAAATGATGCAATCATGCGTATAGAGATCTGACATGTGGCAATGCAAGCTCAATCTTAATAAGTCTGGTGATGATCTTGCCAGTGATTCATCTATTCAACCACATGGTTATGAATGGGGCATATGCTAATAAGCAGAACTGTATGTAAAAGTGATTATAGAAAACTGTATACAAATATACAATGCCTAGTAAAGTGAGTCATAGTTCATAATAGTCATAATAGCATTTATAGAAATCATACAGTTTGTGATTACGTAAGTATTCACTAAAGCAATCAGTCATGCAATATAAAGAATATAAAAAATTCCATTAAAAAATCAGTAATAGAGAAAGGTAAGCATTGACTGGAATACAACCAAAGTAAAACATTCTTTTTACATTTTATTGAATTGTGTTTAAACATATCCTGTCATAGGGTTTATTTTAGAAAATTAAGGTATCAGAAAACATGTATTGCAAAGACTCTTAAATTGTGAAAAAAAATTGCATTATTGCATATAATTGGAGTTAAAATACATCATTTCTTAATACATATTTTATGATGTAAATGATCCATCCTTTATATATATATATATATACAGTACCTTCTTTCTTGACTAGGGCCACATGGGCCTGGAAGCTATGCCAGGAACCTTAGGGCAAAAGGCTGGATGGGGTACCAAACAATCACAGGGCACAAACACACACTCAAATATAATTAGCCTACATGACATGTCTTTGAACTGTCGGAGGAAACCGGAGTACCCAGAAGAAACCCAGTAAGCACAGGTACAACATGTAAACTCCACGCACACACGGATCGAAAGTAAGATTTGAACCCCCAACACGGGAGGTGCAAGCTGACTCTAAACCACTGTGCTGCCTGATGTAAATGATCTTTAGTAATATTTCAACATACAGCACTAATTAACAGATTCATAAAGTCGTTTAGTAAACATCTATTCATCCATCACTACCACTATACCACTCATTCTGTGCAGGGGGCCTAGGGCACAAAGCAGGGTACACCCTTAATCGGGTGCCATCCCGTTGCAGGGCACAAGCACATTCACACTCACATTTACACACCCAGTCACACACTCGGGCCAATTTGGAAACACCAGTCGACCTAAACCTCATGTCATTGGAGGAAAACTAGCGTACTTAGAGGAAACCTACCGAGCACAGGGAGAACATGCAAACTCTATGCACACAGACTGGAGGTGAGATTCTAACCCTCAAGCCAGACAGTGCTAGACTACTATGCTATCTTTAAGCCACCTTAATGGTTAACCATCTTGCAAGATTTTTAAGAAGGACTGATGAATACAAAATCCTTCTGCTGTTTCTTATTATACTGTAGTGAAAAATAATGAGAATGGGTTCTCCACCATGGAATGTTTCCACCTCCATCTAGAGGATACAAAGGCTCACTGAATGGGCTGATGAGAATATCCTATGACCTTCACATTCACCATATATGAGCCCCATCGAACACCTATGACAGCTATTGGAGTGCAACGACTTAATTGAGAGAATATGTTTGGGAAGATCAGAGTTAGACTTGGATTTAGACTTACAGCACTTGGCAGACGCCTTCATCAAGAGCGTACATTTTATCTCATTACATCTGATCAGTTGACGGTTAAGGGTCTTTGGTCAAAGACCCAATGAAGGGTGTACCCTGCTTTGTCCCCCAGCTTTAAAGATGTCTATGAAGAATATATGCCACTGAAAGAACAAGATGGCCAAATAAAGAGATTATGTTGATTTTTCCTATTATTTGTCACCGATCTGTATTTAAGCTCAGGCTCGCCTTGCTACTGTAACATAGCCTTGTTTGTCTGGACACACGTCTCTCGTCATCTCTGTCCATTCTTCCCGAAACACCATGTTTCGCTCGTAACCAGGCACTTGTAACCAGGGAAACTGTTCAGCCCCAATGCGATATCTCGGTCTTGTTCATTCATTGTTGCCAAATACAGAGGAAACCCTCTTTTCACACCTTCTGGGCTCCTCATATTGCGCCCTCTCTCGGGGGGCACAGGCTATTCAGACACCACTGATCATTATAATTCAACAGCGTCCTACTTTTGTTTCCTGAAAAATGTGTCCCTGATCTGTACCTGTCACTAAACGGAAGGTTGCCAAAACATCACAGAAGTTTTAATTCCCTCCCCTGGGCCTTTGGCCTCTTCCAATAACACTCACTCAGCCCTTTACTGATCACACAGCTCCTACAGCTGTGCCGTGGTGATTGCAGCAGGGGATGGCGAGAAGAGAAGAGATTGTGCTATGTGGGTGAAATGGAGCCTCTCCAGAGGGCTTTGGGTTACCCTGTCATCTCAACTGGCAGCGCTGGGGCTCTGTGATCTTCTTGGGCAGTTCTGTTCAAGCTTTTTAAAGCCACATGTGGAGGATAGGGTTGCCAGAGCGGGTCAGGGCTGCTCCAGTTTCCAGCTCTATTTCAGACGCACGCTTTGGCAGCTTTGCCTTTAGACAACCTACACAGATGGAGCACTAAATGCTGCGAAGACAAAGACGATACCAAATGAATGTGCATACATAACAAATGGATGATATGATAATGCACAAAAATACGTCGCTTGCATCATTTCTGTTTTCATTAATGCCAGGAGCAAGAAATGTAGATTGTTTTTTTTCGCTAACCGAGTGACCATTTGCTCGATGAGAAACTGATTAGAGATCATGTTGTCTGGCTCAGAATTCATCAGCATAAATTAGAAGGCACCACCTGTGCGGACGCATATTAATCATCTCGCTGTCCACATTTTATTTTCCCCTCTGCTGCTCTCATCCATATCTGAGTAGGTTTTCAGCCTCTTCACGCTGATGTAAGACTGGCTCCATGTACACAACCGTAAAGCAGCTGCATTTCCTGCAGACAAAAATATAAAGACTATAGTGTGATTTATGACTCATGGTGGTTTGTTAGCTGAGAGAGAGAGAGAAAAAAAGAAGACTTCTTTTCAATAACAGTTGTAGCAACAGTTGAACGTTAAATTCGGAATGCTTCCCTAGTCTCTTTTCCTAATAATGCCTTCTACACCCCTTGTAGTGCTTTTTGTCCCACAGGAAGCCAAAAGATGAGGTTTCTGCTTAGCTGTTTTACACAGTAACCAGTACTATGGAAGCAAAACACAAACAAAGAGTGTAAGGTTACTTGGTGTTCGAGAGAACTGCTGTAAAAGAAACTCCTAGTTCGATAGGCCATACATCTTTTAAAGTCTGTCATCATAACTTGCCACATGAGCATAAACTGACATTTTTCTAAAGGCCACATGTGTGATGACATTCCATCGAACTTTAGAAAAAAAAACTCCCTTGTAACGGCAATGCGAAATCCCCGGCTTACACACTTTCACTTCTGCTGTATCACTTTCAGTTCCGCGTCTCAGAAACCGCCTGCGTGTACAAAAAATCCGTACAGTAGCAGAGAAGTGGCTGCTTTGGACACGGCCCTCTGCAACCACGAAAGGTTTTTTTTTGTCACTTTCAGTTGGCGTCGAAATGAAGGTCGTGTTCAGACCTGACTGATAACACAAGAAAGTTGGAAAGCATGTGGTTAGAGTCACACGTCATAACGTAAACACTTTTCCTCCAAACACAGGGTGTACAGGGGTTTTTACAAGGTCTGTTTTTTCATCGTCACGTCCGTTTGTGGTTCACGGCTAGCCGAGTAGAACCCAAGGACCAACAACGAGAGTCTGTAAAGATGTCTCCCCGATGTGATTCTCTCCGTTTCCTCCCTCGTGCACCCCAACAGTGAGCGAATATTTAGCTCATGCATAATTAAAAGCCGGCTCGGCTCCATTAAATTGGGGAAAATAATTTCTCGCCTCATTACATAGCTGCCGTAGTTAAACACGAACACCGATTTTTATGTCGTGCGTTTGTGTTCGTTTTGAACTTTTCAGCAAAACTTTCCCTTTAATCTGATAAAGATCTGTTCGTCCATCACAATCGTTCTGTTGCACCAGAATAAAGTGTCAGATTTTGGGTTTAGTTTTCTACATTGATTGTGATCTTACAGTATTTCTCATAACTAATGAACCACAGTTCTGAGATTGCTAGAAAATAATATATGCTGCAATAGACTCCAAAAAAAGTCTGCTTTCAAGATGTGCTTTTATTTCCTCATAAGTCAACCTCACCATGCTACTGATGCAATTTATACAATTTTTAATTTTTTTTTAATATTTTTAAATATGTTTAAATAACTTAATATCATATTTGGTTTGATATTTTCTTACATTTATCACTTAAGAGAAAACTGTATTTACATAATTTTGCCGGCCATTTGGCATTTCTCTCACTTGAAGTTCCCAGGTGAATCAGTACAACATGACATGAATTTGAGATAATAAATGAATGAAATATTTGATACAATTACAAATACTCCCAGCAAAGGATATTTGTACAGAGAAGACAATTTTGACAGACATTCATTAGTCTGTGACCATCAATTGTTGAGGGTAAAGATTCAGCCAAGGGTCAAATTATATTGAAGGTCAATCGTTATTGGTTATCATTTTTGATTATCATTTTGACAATTTTGTAATGATGTAATAATGTAATTATTGGGATTGAGGCAAAAAAAAGCCATTTTATCCTATTGGAAACAGCTTAGATGTAACAAATTGGCTGCAGGAAAAACTGACTGAAACTTTCGTTGAATGACAAGAAAACTTTTGAATAGTGCCCAGATCTAAGCAAATGTAGGAAATTAATAATTGTGGACCCTCTTGAACATGTTTAATTGGTTTGTTTGTAACCACTAATTATACATTGATAAAAGTACAGTACAGATGTACAGTATACTGTACAGTAGGTGTATAGGTGTACCTTTACAGATAGTTCATGATTTTGTGAAACTTTACATTTTACATTTCTACATTTCCACATTTCCTGTAGTTTATATATATATATAAAATTATATATATATATATATATATATATATATATATATATATATATATATATATATAAAATTTTATATATATATATAATTTTAACCTGCAGCCCTGTCTGGTAGAAATTTACTATAATGCACCTATACTAAGTATGGCAGTTACTTTGTGATTTGTATCATGTGAAATTAAACTTAAGAAATGAACAAACTAAAGAACCGCCTGTTGAATTCTCAAATTTGATTGATCTGAAGGTTTGATTCATTTTGATAACAGCCGCTTTTACAGTAATTCTGCTGATACTAAATACAGGAAAGTACATGCTTTGCAGATAAGTATGACTTGTGTTCTGAATGAAAAATTTTTAGTGATGGAAAATTGTTGTGGTGTCTGAGAAATTATAATTTATAATATAGAATTTATAAGATATTATTATTATTATTATTATTATTATTATTATTATTACTATTATTATTATTATTATTTCTTTATTTTATTTTATTTTTTTAAACAAAATTTCAGAATGTGCTACTAATTTCGAGGAGGTACTGGCCATTTCATTTCAGGCTGTGACACACCAGCGTAATGTGTTTTAAGACATTCTTAATGTTCTCTGATAGTTTGTCAATCATATCGGGCACCTGCACACTTTATTCAAATGGCAACACGTGTGCACTTCTAATCCATCTGTTTTGTTCCTAAGCCACTACTCAAGTCGAGGTGCTAAAAAGGTCCTGAGGGGATGTTGCTCTGGTTTCTGGATTTCTTATCACTAAAATAAATTGTAGTAGTAACACTGTAGGCAGCTTAACTTAAAAAAAAAAATCCTTTAATCAGATGTGTTATTTACAAATAGGAAATTTTTTAAAAAATCCACTAAACCTCATTAAGTTTATGAGTGTCAAAAACTCAAGTTGAGTCATAGATATGAAACTAATTACTACACGAATAGCACATATCCTTATGTTACAGTATGTGTTATTCTGCCTATTGCTATCACTTCTTAGATCAGTGAGGGATGATGTAAACATGTAAGAAATGTAACTTGTCAAATTCAGAGTAGTTTTTGATAAATGATGCAATAAAACATAAAAACAGCCCCAAGTAGTAGACTGGATTTTTGGATGCTTGCAATAAATGGATAGAAACACAATTAAATATAAAGACATGCAAGACAATATGAGTTATAACATCAAACGCGGTGTGAGTTGTGATGTACTGTATGTTAGGATAATGGACGGCCCAAACATATTTGAATATCCCCAACCACGCTGGCGCCACAGAAGACAGAAGCCCAACCATAACGCCATGCTTCCTGGTTGTCATGGAAATCCTGAATGGACCCACATGGTGTTGCAGCACAGAGTGTTTCTCATCTGACCAGAGTTCCACCTCATCTGCATTCAAACCGCCTCCACCATATGGGTTCGGGATGCAGCCCTCCACCTGGGTTTCCATAGTAACCTGCTGTATTTACAGGCTCCTTGTTTGAGGCAGGTGTGTGTCCCGGTTCTGGCTGACTGTGCTGAGGATTGTGATGGCATGTTTCTGCTAAACGTCAGCGACCTGCAACTGCCTCCTTGCTTTCATCAGCACCATAACACGCTCCATTAGCACACGGTGCACACAAGGGCACTGCTGAGACACCGTGTGTGCATGTGTGTGTGTGTGTGTGTGTGTATATGCATGTGTGTTTATTCATCAGAAAACACAAGAAATCATATACTGCACTTTGAGGTGTTAATTAATGGCTAGGGTTAACATGCTTAAGGAAGAATCTAATGTTACACATTTTTGGGACACAGTGAATAAGGACAAAATATTTAATAGTCTGTTAACTACAGTGGGGGGAGGGGTGGCTTGGCAGTTAAGATTGGTCTGCTGATCAGGAGGTTCAAGCCCAGGGTTGTACTAAACTGATATACTGTACAGTGTTGTGCAAAAGTCTTGGGCCAACCCTCATTTCTTTATATTAGATTGAATTAAGTTCAAGAATAAATTACATTTTTAATCAAATGTTTTACTGTGACCGCCTGCAAAGAGACTTAATACAATTTTTAAAAATGCTCATTTATGTAACAATCTCAGCAGCAACCTCGTTTCCCCTCTCGTCTGTTCCAACCACTCAGCATTCAGCATCACCAGTACACTAATCACCAGCCTGATCATCTGTCATCATCTGCACCTGTTTCTCACTAGTTCATGCCTTAATTTAGACAGTCTTATGCTTGAATAATCCATCAGTTACTGTGTGGTTTACCAAACCATAAGAAATGAAAATGAAAATGAGAGCCAAAAACCTATCTGAGAAACTACATAAAAAATATAAGAAAATAAGAAAGTCTGACTCTTTGGATGCAAAATATGAAAAAATTAGGTCTGGCTCAAGACTTGCGTATTTCAGACATTTTTTGGGTGATGGAGACAAAATTTGAACCGGAACGGTGCCTTTGTGAATGAATTATATTTAACCAAACTAGAACATTTCGAGAAAAACTCTCCTAAAGACGTCAGATAATTTGCTTATTGTGTATCTGTAATTCCCCGAAAAGAGTCTTAAAATGCCACACCAGCATGCAACATTTTCCTACACATGTGTTAGCAAATTCTTTTGCTTCCTTTTTGTGCAGTAGTGTGACAAAAACAGCTAGTCATGTGTGTGTGTGTGTGTGTGTGTGTGTGTACTCATAGTGCCTGTAAAGCCAGTTCCGAGCCACAGCACGAGGAGAGGAGGGCCACGAACAAACCAGTCATTGTGCTGGGGAAGTGGCAGAGATGTGGAGCGTTACCCAAACACCTGCGCCAGCCCACATGTTCACACGCACAGCCAGCCAGTCACAGAGGACAAAAAGCCCTGCAGGATGCCTGGCCAAACGAAACGAATTCATTATGACCTGGAATTGTGCAATAATAATTTAAAAAAAAATAAAAACTGGTCAGAAAACAGAGTAATTCTAAGTGAAATGTAAAATGTGTGACATGATGAGTGAAATCATGACACTCCAGAAGAAACACGGGATTCAGAATTAAATATTTATGCATAAACTATGTCTTAGCCCTCGCTGCTTTTGAATAAAAAAAAACAAAAAATTCATATAAAAAATAAGGATATTTTTTTTAACCTTCACGTCATATTAGTAGCTATTAAATACACAGAATGACGTATGGAAGGCTGGAGCTGGTTTTTGTTTTTCTAGCCCGGACTGTAAATTCATACAAGCCTTTTCAATTTCGGCATAAATGCGCACTAGAATTTGTGCGAGCGTGGGTTAATTTATTTACGCTCAGGCATCTGTAACACATCATCAGCAGTGACTGAGAAACTGCACAATGGAGTGTGGAACGAACAATCAAATCAAAGTACAAATTACTGTATATGAAGGGAGAGAGGACAGAACTGTATGATTTGTGAGGAAGAAAAATCCGGCTCACAGCGAACATAGCTTTTCTGTTTGTTTTTCAGAAGAGGAATGACATGATTACAGTGTTGAGAGGTTTAAACATGTAGCAGTCATGCATGGCGTTGTCTTTATGCCTTTCAATGAATATGTGTTTGTTCCTTTGTATATGTACTAAGATATCATTTAATATCAGTCTAATTTATCTATTTATCTCTCTTTTATATTGTTATATTTATATTTTGTTTATAAAAAAAAATACATATATATATACACACACCTCATCTCCTCATATTTAATTACATTTCATTTAATAATGTAGATTTTCTTTTTCTGCGACAGCCTGCAAAGTGCCTAAATACAATTTAAAAACTAATTGTTTATGTAACAACCTCAGCAGCGACCTCATTTCCCGTCTTATCCGTTCCAACCACTAGTCACCGGCCTGATCATCTGTCATCATCTGCCCCTGTTTCTCACTGATTCATGCCTTAAGCTAGATGTTTTTATGCTCAAATGATTCATAGGTGACAGTACTGTTCATCTTCATATTTTGCTTACAAAGACGATTGAGTAAGTGAGTGAGTGAGTGTACATCCACTCATTTATACTGATTTACCCTGTCATGGGGGTCCTGGAGCCTATCCCAGGAGACCCAGGGAGGGAACACCCTACAGTAGATGGGGTGCCAATACCTCTCAGGGCGCACACAGACACAATCACATGCTGATTCAAACACTATGGGCAATTTGCAAACGCCAGTTAGCCTAATCTGCATGTCTTTGGACTGTGGGGGGAAACCGGAGTACCCGGAGGAAACCCACCACGGGGAGAACATGCAACCTTTATGCACATATGTACAGTGTGTGGGTGTGTATGCAGTAAAGACCTGCTGTTTATTTGAGACGCAATGGTATTTGGGGTGCTTCACTAAATCTGATATAAAACACATAAATAAATACAAATTTAATAATACTCCAAACAATAAATTGTGTAGTGACGGCTGATTTACTAACTGCCTGGGTCTTTGTATAAAATAGTGCTTGGGAATCGACTACACAGTGCATTATGGGATTGATTTCCCATTTTGTCTGCAAGAGCGATTTGTTAACGTTAAGCAGATGACGTGAATGATGTCCTTTGACAGATAACGCGGCGTCACATGATTAGAGAAAGCGCAAAATAGCAACCACTTAATAGAAATAAACATTCAGCAATATGTATTCATGCAAACCGGATTCCAAAAAAGTTGGGACACTAAACAAATTGTGAATAAAAACTGAATGCAATGATGTGGAGATGGCAAATGTCAATATTTTATTCAGAATAGAACATAGATGACAGATCAAAAGTTTAATCCGAGAAAATTTATCATTTTAAAGGAAAAATATGTGGATTCCAAATCTCATGGTGTCAGCTGAAACTCTACAGTGCAAAGAAGAAGCCATTTCTAAGCAAGATCCACAAGCACAGGCGTTTTCATTGGGCCAGGGATCATTTAAAATGCAGTGTGGCAAAATGGAAGACTGTTCTGTGGTCAGAAGAGTCACGATTCGAAGTTCTTGTTGGAAATGTGGGACGCCATGTCATCCGGACCAAAGAGGACAAGGACAACCCGAGTTGTTATCAACGCTCAGTTCAGAAGCCTGCATCTCTGATGGTATGGGGTTGCATGAGTGCGTGTGGCATGGGCAGCTTGCATGTCTGGAAAGGCACCATCAATGCAGAAAAATATATTCAGGTTCTAGAACAACATCTAGTCATCTCTTTCAGGGAAGACCCTGCACTTTTCAACAAGATAATGCCAGACCACATTCTGCATCAATCACAACATCATGGCTGCGTAGGAGAAGGATCCGGGTACTGAAATGGCCAGTCTGCAGTCCAGATCTTGCCCCTATAGAGAACATTTGGCGCATCATAAAGAGGAAGGTGCGACAAAGAAGGCCCAAGACGATTGAACAGTTAGAGGCCTGTATTAGACAAGAATGGGAGAGCATTCCTATTTCTAAACTTGAGAAACTGGTCTCCTCGGTCCCCAGACGTCTGTTGAGTGTTGTAAGAAGAAGGGGAGATGCCACACAGTGGTGAAAATGGCCTTGTCCCAACTGTTTTGGGATTTGTTGACACCATGACATTTTGATTCACCATATTTTTCCCTTAAAATGATACATTTTCTCAGTTTAAACTTTTGTTCCATGATTTATGTTCTATTCTGAATAAAATATTGACATTTGCCATCTCCACATCATTGCATTCAGTTTTTATTCACAATTAGTTTAGTGTCCCAACTTTTTTGGAATCCGGTTTGTACATGTATTCAAAGTACTACTTACTCAATCATTCTCTATACTGCTTGGGGCCTGGAGGCTATCCCAGGGGACACGGGGCACTAGGCGGTGCACCAGTGCACCATGGACATGTCCATGTCCATGGTGTACACCGCCTAGTGCCCCGTGTCCCCTGGGATAGCACACACACTCACACATTACAGGAAATTTGAAAACACTAATGATCCTAATCTGCAAGGTTTTGGACTGTGGGCGGAAACCCGAGTACCCGGAGGAAACTCATCAAGCACGGGGAGAACGTGCAAACTACACGTGCAAAGACCCGTAGGTGCGACTCGAACAATGGTAACCACTTTTCTCTCAACCTCTATCTGCCACGTCTTTAGCATATGCCTGACTACTACAGATGATGTTTTTAACATGTTTCCTGGTAACATGAACGACGGTTTAATTGAATTCATAATTATAGCGCTTTGCAAGATTCAGATTCAAAGACTTTTATTAATCCCAGAGGGAAATTGCTCAAAGTATTACAAAACACGCAAAAACACACACAAAAAACGGAGAGCAACCGCTCCAAGCTATTTTAGGGCATTTATTAAATATCATGTATAACCGTTTTTATAATAGTTTGATTATGCAATGCAGATGCAAAACATACCATTTTTTTTAATGAAAAGAGAAATGGTTTGGTGTGTTTTGTTTGCTTGTATGCTGAAATTTCATTTCTATTCATTTTATTAATTTTTCATTTAATTCTTGGGGGGGGGGGGGGGGGGGGGCATTCGTATACCGAGGTACCACTGTACTTACACTTTCCTGAACATGGTTCTGTATTTACTGTAATTGGCACAATATTGGTATACTGGGAACACCTAGCCACGAATAATTTACTTTATCTCTGAAATGCCGAGACATGTATATAAATCACGAGGACACAAATACATTTGACAGAATTATTATTCATTAAATCATAATGCTTTATATTTCTATTATTAGTGAGAGTTATTGTCTCAGTACAGAGGAATGTGTCACAATTGTTGCCTGTGTTGGGATATATATGACAGATGTAGTTTTAGATTAATCATTAAAAAAAAAAAACAGTGGAGTATTCCTTTAAGAGCTCACAAAACAGCCCCAGCTTTTCCCTCCATGATTCAGTTTTGAATTAGTGGTTTATCAATGAGAGCATCGTCGGTGACTGGACAGAAATTTCGCACTGTACACATCACCGTGGTGATAAAGAGCAGAATTTGAATGCTCACAATGATCTTTTTGTCTGAAGTGATACTGAAGCACAGGCTTAGGATAGAAGCTGCAGCTCCCAGCTCGACACAAAACGTCTAAAGCTCGGCTTTCTCTTTTATGTGGTTGGATACTGCAGCAGTCTGATGACAGCTTGGCCTTGGTGCAATAACACATCTCTCTCTCTTTCTCTCTCTCTCACGTCCTTTTGTGCCAGCACTGCCAGCCATTCCATCCTGTGCCAGCGAACACACTCATCATGCTGCTCTCGCACATTGTGCCATCTCCACACATTTTCGCAACAACCCCTTCCTCTTTCTGTTCACTGTCGTCTAGCCCTGCTCTAACCATAACCTCTTTCTCTTTCTCATTCTTGTACAAAAAAAAAAAAAAAAACACGATTTATTCACCCAGCCAAAAGAAACTTCACATCTCCAGACGTGCTCCATTCTGGGATAGATAAGTCGGGTGTTCCTTCCTATAGATATGCCTTGTTCCAGGAAAACTAGCTGGCAGGGCATCAGAGAGAGATCTGGCACATGCATGACTGAGATCATCGTGGCACAGTGATTACACCACACGGCTTGGAAATAAAAAGCACATACTGCAGATAGCTGGCTGATTTGCTTCTTAGAATAACTGAAAGAGATGGGTTGAGGGGTCAGGTCCTGATATATCTTGTGTAATCTGAACAGCTAAGGGCTGAAGGACCAAAAGTGACCTAGGATCAGTTTCAGCCAGTCTACGGTTCAAACAAGGCAACAGTCGGAGATACTGTTCCCCTACTCACACTGGCAGACATGTATTGCAACGGCTGTGGTGACACTGCAATAGCATTCTTTATCAGATAGATGCACAATTTGGTAACACATACTGTAGCACAAGGAAAAACATATACAGTACATTGTTTTTGTTTGCTCTACATGTAGTCATGTTTGGAGTTTGCCTAATTCGTGCTGAATAAAGAATATGTCACTTTATACTGCACATTTAGGCATTTGGCAGACGCTCTTATCCAGAGTGACTTACATTCTTATCTCATTACACATCTGAGCAGTTGAGGGTTAAGGGCCTTGCTCAAGGGCCCAACAGTTGCAACTTGGTGGTTGTGGGATTTGAACCTGGGATCTTCCGAACCGTAGTCCAATGCCTTAACCACTGAGCTACACCTGGCCCTGTACAATGCCAAGCCCCATATATATATTTACTAAAAAAGAAAAAAGAAAAAAAAAAAACAGGAAAAACAAAAAAGGCTAAAATGCTTTGGGTTTTAAGGGCTTCCAAGTAATGGTAGGCTGTCTCATCCAATATGTTACTATAATAATAAAAACTTTATTAGTGCAGCCATCTTGGACAATCACAATGACCTATTTCCTTTACATAATTTGGTAACATTTCACTCTCCAGGTTTCTGCCTAAAGCAAAAACTGTACCGGAAAATTGGTATTTCTACGAATAACTATCTTGCAAGCCAGACCTCGAGCGTTTACTAGAGAGTCTAATGTGTTTTGTTAATACATGCAGCCAAAAACCACAAACTTTTGCAGAATAAGTTCATTTGATTGGCAAGGCAGACGACCACAGAACCCAAATTTTGTAACCCAAAGCCAAACACACGGCATTATCTTGATTATGTACCACTAATAACTTCAATATTATTTTGTTTGATTTGACTATATCTTTGCTCTAGAAAGCTGATTGTGTAATTTTTTTTTTTCTTGCTTAAGTTTCCTGGCTTATAACTGGTAAGAGCTGAGGGCCAATCAGATTACAACCTTCAGCATTCTAAAGTATTTGACCAGGAAAGTGTACAAAAGTTATCAGATGCTTTGGAGTATCTGAAGCAGATGATATTGTAGTTCCACTTAAATACCTCAGCTATTTTCTTGATTTAAACATGATATTAGCTTAATGATGCAGTTCGAAGCAAGGTTTTAGCACGCACTTACTTGTTGGACTTTTTCTGTTCATAAAGTGTTGAAAACGTAATACAGGGAAATTGTGCAAATGAAACAATATTCCACTTTTTTTGAAGGGCACGTTATGTTGTGCACACCACCTTTTGAACCTCCCGTCTGGGGTATTGTTTACATGTCAGTTCAGGAACTGTCTCAGGGACTACAAACATCATTCATAAACCGATTGCACATATACACAAATACACAAATGACAAATATAATAGGTTATAGTTCTAGTGTTTTCTTCTCTCTCTCTCTCTCTCTCTCTCTCTCTAACTATCTTCCTCTCGTTCTCGCTTTTCAGTGAGTGAAGGCTTATGTTAAGCCAGGACTGAGAGCGGGCGGGTCCTGGTTGTGGCAGGCCGAGCTATTTACAGCAGGATCATGACCCCCATCACTGAGGCTTTATATCTGTGCCAGTGAGTTCACACCAGCTGGGCACAGCTTAACAACATGGTCACATGGTTACGCTGCCATCCAGCCCCAAGCGCTCAGCAATGGTTGATGGGCCGTGTGTGTGTGTGTGTGTGTGTGTGTGTGTGTGTGTGGTGGTCAAAGAACAAATTGGTCAATGGTCTTCATTTAGCTGAGTGACAGACATTAGAGAACTTTGTTCTATTCTGTTTGACCAGCCAATAACACATTCGATCATGTGACATCACTATTAGGCCTTTCACATCTTTGCATGTAATTGTGTATGTAATTTATATAGAACACTATGATGATATTAGCTAGCTATTACAGTACATACACACATGGTTTGTATGTATAATGCTTTAATGTTAGTTTTTTGTTTTGCACAGCTAAGCAAGTTCATTAACAAGAGAAGTAACAAGCATAACTGGTTTTAATTCAAACCAGTAGCTAAGTAGAATACGTATATGGAAAGATATTTTTTATACTCAGTACATTTGTACAATATACAAATGATACTATATCAAAATACTGACAAAAACTTGATACGTAAAGAAGATTAAGACTCAAGTATTTGTCACAAGTACCTTACAAAGATTTTTTTGCATATCCCAGTTACGAAGCTGGGGTTAGAGAGGATACAATGTCGCCTGGACCAGATACAGTTAAGGACCATGATCAAGGGTTCAACAGTGGAAGCCTGGTGTTGCTGGGGCTTAAACCCCCAACCTTCCGAACAGTAGCCCAGCAACCTGATCGAAATTATAACAAGAAATTATATCATTTTATCATTCAAATTATTCATCAGTTGTAGGTATGGTTCTGCGTTGTGCTACATTAATCCATTACATTACATTTAATCCTGCATTTTCTTAAATCCATATTAATATCAAATTTATTCAGTGCAGAGATGTACACAGTATATGCGCACAGACATACAAAGTCCAGCATGCGGTCAGCTAATCTGGCATGGTCCAAATCCTCTTTCACCTTCGTCCTTAAAACCCTGAGACAGCGTGCATACACACGCACACACACACAGAGCCAGTGCTCAACAGGGGGCCTGATCTGAATGGGGTGAGGTGTCACTGCATGAGATTTCCTACTGCAGTGACACCTGGGACGCAGTGCAGTCTGGACCCTAATAACGAATCAACACTCGCACTCAAAATAGACCTGCTCTACATTCAGCACCACTGTGCCCTTCAGACAAACTCCTACACACACACACACACACCAGTCCAAACCATTAGCACACATAATTTAATGGCCTTTTTAGTTTTGACCTTATTTTAGCGCAAAGGAGTCACGCTCTAGTCAAGGGCTTTAAATGACCCAGAAATTCTTCCCATATATTCCGGTAACTGAGCAGATATGGGACAGGTTGCTCACGATTATATTAATTCTACATCCAAGCTAGACTGTCACTGAATGTACCACCTGGTTCTTGTCGAAGTGGCCTAGTGTGTTCGGCTGCTGAAATTTTCCAGCTATGTTGATCACAGATTTCTTTGCAAGTCCTAAGATTTGTGGACTGCAGAAACAGAAACTGGAAAACATAAAAAAAAGAAAGAAAAAATCGCTTCCTTTTGAGTGGACCGATGATATGGAAGGACTATGTCCTATTATTTACATGGAGGGCTGATCATTAAAGCCAAAGGATGCTTTCGGTCTCCTGAGAGGTTGCTGTGTCTGTTTAAAGTCAGGCGTCTCAGGCTGAACGATAAAGGAGGCAAGCCTTCACACGATTCCATTGGCCTCTCTTTTTCTGCTCTCCTCTCCCTCCCTCTCCCCCCCTCCCTCTCTTCTCATCTCTTGCTATCTTTTATCCGATACGCTCCAACTACTGTTTTTCAAAGAGCCCTGAAAGTAGGACACAAACTTTTACGATGGCAGAGAGCGGGAGAGAGGGAGAGAGAGAGTTACACACACACACACATGAAAGCACGACAGAGACAGAAAGAGAATTATAGTGTATAACATCACAGATGGTCTCAAGAATAGTCAAGACTATGCATAAACAAATTGAATCTAATTTCTTTGCATAACATGCTGTCAGAGTGACGTCATCCTTCGTTCACCTCGAATGAATATGGAGCAGGTTGTCAAATCTATTATAAACAGAACTTCTATCATCATATTATTATTTATCTTTTTTTTTTTATTCTTGGACATGTGATCATACAATGTTTTTTGTTTTGTGTGTATGTGTGTGTGTGTGTGTGCACACGTACAGTATGTGTATGTGTGTTTAATACCAGCAGTAAGACTGAGATAAGATTAGGTTGTTTGAGAGCAGCAGGACTTCTGGCACTTTTGGCCCAGTGTGGCAGCTCTTATCAGGAGCAGGAGGAAGGTGGCTCTAGCATTGATGAAGCGTGAAGATAAGATAAGCCTGAGGCCACAGAGTCACATGGCCACCTGATTCATGTTGTCTACAATCAGTAACCCATGGACTGCTGTGTCTCAGAGAAATCCATCTTTCTGCAGCATCCCAGGCCTGGGGTATCCCAGAAGATTTCTAGGCCAAAGGATAAAAAAAGACATTAAACTTTGAATCATTAATAAGATTCTCTTCAAATAACATCAAATTCTAAGTGACTTCATATTTAGGTTAGAGTACAGAAGGTTACCAAAAACCTTAGAATAAATTTTGATGAGTAAAAGTTTTTCTGCATTTGAGACAACATACTACCCTGATTAGGATTAAATTGCAATTCTTCAATATATTTGATGATTTGGTTTATAAAAAGCTGAATATTTGTTAGGGTATTCCTCAAGGTTCAGTATTAGGGCCACTCTCATTCTCTTTGTATATGAAGGCATTTCATATTAGGCTGGTTTTCTACCATGAAAAATATACTTAAGAATGTGTTCTGCAGAAAAAAAGATAATCAATGTCAATGTCAAGTATACAAAGAGGAGCAACTGTTACCACTCTGAAGTTGATTATTTTCCAAAAGCAGATATTATTATTATAGCAAAGTATTTTTCTTTTATACCACAACCTTTTTTGTCATCCTTTTTGTTATAAGTAATAACTACATGTCATGTTCAATACTGTCCATACATACACGTAAGTTCCTGTTACATCCTATTCTATTCTTAACCTATAACTGCAAACAATGGTGACTTTCACACCTGTGGTCACAGCTGTGAGGGGAAGATACACTTTAAACCTACAGGTGCAAACATATTTACTGACTGGCATTTCCACATGTGTTCAAACAAACTTACAGGTTATTTGGAAATGCCAGGCAGCCTACACTACTGGTTGAAAACTGGAGTACCCTGAGGAAATCCGTCAAACAGTGAGAAAATGCAAAGTCCATGCACATAGACTGGAGGTGAAAGTCGAAACCCCTGACTCTGGAGGTGTGAGACGACATGGTAACCATTAAGCCAATGTGCAATGTGTTTATTATCAACCTTAGATTATACAAAAGGACCGGCCATACGAGTCCCTGAGAATGAGTTATTACAACAGGATGATGGCATACCAGAACCGTAACATTAATATAAGTGATTCTAAAAACAGCAACAATACTAAATCGTACAGGGGAATAAAGTAGTAGCATCTCGGCTTATAGAAGAAATGTTATCAGAGCGGGTTAAACCGATGTGCTCTAATCCAATCTGAGAGGACATGACAGGGAGCTGATTTACAGATGGCTAGGAGACAGGACCATATTAATATCCATGCACTGCTCTCCAGATAAGCATCAGTTAATATTATCTGTCCCTTATTAGAATCTTGCGTCACAGTCACGGGAGTGAAGAATCTTCATATGCCCTCATTGTGTCAAGATATCTGTTAGGATCAAAAAGCCTTCATATACCCATTAATTATGTTTTTTGGAATCCCTTTCTGAATGCCAGACTTCATTTTAACCTTATACGGAATACACGGTGTGTCCTTCAAACTCACCCTGTGAAAGGAGATAAGAATCAGTGTTTAGCTAAATCTGACATTTCAGACCAAGATGCTATCACAAGTGACATGGGGAGCAATATAAGAAAATAAACCAATAACAGAGGGTAAAATAAATGGCCACGGTTCGGTGATAGTATTGGCTAATCTGTTCTGCTGTAGGCCTGCAGGACTTGTAGCTTTTTGAGGTTTTGTGTTTCTCTCTCCTGGGGATGGAGTTTTATTCTTGGGTGTTGGAGTTGTTTTCAGAACTGGCAGTTGTACATATATGTGTGAGTGTGTTTGCGTGTGTGTGTTCTTATCGCCATGATTATTTATAGCGGGAGTGAAGCAGCTGCTGTGACACCTTTGGGAAGCTGTTTGCCCCAACAGCAGCCAGTGCTGAAAGCTCAGGATTTGCTTGGTGTCTGTGTGTGTGTCTATGAGCCTTACTTAAGGGACTTAGGGAGTAAAAGAGGCTGCCTATTCACCATCTTTCACTGCAGTGTCCAATATAGAGGAAAGAAAGAAAGAAAGAAAGAAAGACAGACATTCACACACTCTCAAGAGGCTATCTTTCTAGTTATATTACAACTGCGATGCCGCTATCTTTGCTAAATGATGTCTACACGATTTCTCACTCACTCACTCATCTTCTTTACTACTTTATATTCAGGGTCGCATGGACCTGGAGCCTATCCCAGGAGACTTGGACACCATCCATTGCAGGGCACACACACACATACACATTACGGGCAATTTAGCCTAACCTGCATCTTTGGACTGTGGGAGAAAACCGGAGTACCCGGAGGAAACCCACCAATCACAGAGAGAACATGCAAATTCCATGCAAATAGAGACGGGAATAGAGCCTGGCCGCGAATCGAACCCGGACCCTGGAGGTGCAAGGTGACAATGCTAACCACTACACCACCGTGCCACCCTACACAATTTCTAAGCTGTCTTTATAACAGAATTGTAAAAGATGTAGATATTAATACAAAGTATATACAAGTATGTAAATTAGCTGCCTCTTCTTTCATCTGGTGCTTTCAATAAATCACCTGCTATTTTTACACAAGAGTGTGTGGTGTGTCTGATTATTACCTGACATCAAGTCGATAATAGACATACCTGGTGTTTGTTCGCAACACACTCGGGTTGTCATGGCTGCACATCCTCCTGCTGGTGGTCAGCCCTGTGGCTGTTTTTAGACTCTTTCTAAGTCCTTTTTATGATGAAGCTGAAAAACCATCCTTAATAGTGTTTGTAAAGAAACTGCAAATATCGTTCTTCACTGGTTCTGTTAAAGCTAAGGTTGTGGTCTTGACGTTGTCTAGATCATGGCAATGCAATTTGGTGATCCAAATATTTGTATTTGTGTTTTAATCAATTATGAGCCATCCTCTTGCTCCTGGAAACAGTGGAAATTCAGAATTGGCCTTAGCTATAGACGTGCTTGGGACTGTGTGTATCATCTTCTTCGCAACTTATTGTATCCACACGCTTTATAAATAGTGTACATTAAACTCCTGTCTTCATAACTACCAATACACCTTCATTTCATATACATATGTTTAGGGTGCGTTATCTGTTTGTTCCAACATTGCGGTCATATTAAATCACTAATTTACAGTAGGTAAATGTGAATTCATGCTTGCAACATGTGAACAGACAATGTTTAAGTAGTTAGAGTCATGGTTAT
Source organism: Channallabes apus (assembly GCA_030522415.1). Classification (NCBI taxonomy): domain Eukaryota; kingdom Metazoa; phylum Chordata; class Actinopteri; order Siluriformes; family Clariidae; genus Channallabes; species Channallabes apus. The sequence continues at coordinate 9,818,323 of CM060119.1, forward strand.
GAGACAACTAGGAAATATCAATGAGCAGAAGATATGTAATGATGGGAGGTTCCTATATGGCTAGCAAAACACAAGCGGTTTGGTCTTTTATACAGAAAAAAAAAGATGTGATGGATGTCTTGTGAAAAAACGCTCCATGCGACTAAAATTACTTTTGAATACACTTAGAATTATTGTGTTAACATAGAATAAGCTCTGTTACATTACGCTCTCAGATTTAAACCAGAGCTGAAGTATGGCTGAAATATAAAGAGATTGTGGAATATGGTACCAAACCCCAGAAATCAGGTAACTTTATCTGAAGTGTGTATGGCTCTAAGACACCGACTGCTCTCTCTCTCTCTCTCTCCCCTGTCCTGTCCTAATGTTAGCTCTCATCAAACATTTCATCATGAAAAGCCCCGGATTTCCAGCATTAATCCTCTTTGTAGCTTCAAACAGTCATAATGAGAAGTTGCGGCTTCTCCTCCCTCCTTTTCATTACAGTAATGGTGGCAGAAGGCTACGTCTCGTAGTCTGCTTGCGTCTCGTCTGGATGACATCAGCTTCGGCACCGGCAACCGCGTTTCTACGCTGAAAATCACAACCACCCATGAAGAAGAAGGCTTTCTGTCTGATGACTATAGTGTTAATTACACAGCACAAGTAAAAGCGGGGAGATAATGCTTATATAGTATGAAACAACTGGTAGCTCAGCGTTAGCTTACTAGCTAGCTAAGCAGCAGCTGACCTGCATTATATGGGGGACGTTCAAATCAAACCAGGACTTGATGAAATTTCTCATGAATGAAGGAATAAAATCAATTGATGGATTTACAGATTTGACATTTACAGACTTCAAGCACAGTAAGTGATGGGACTTTTAGCTGCAGCAACATTTGAATGGTGCAGACGTTTTAAAGAAGGCTATACGTCAGTGAATGACGCCTTTATGAAAAAATGGCCCAGTTTGCTCACCAAAGATGTTCTGTTTTTGCAGGACAATACATGACCTCATACTGCCCACTGTAACACTTGCACAATACAGGACGTCTGCTGGAAATAATTGCCACATCCCTGTACAGTCCTGACCTCTTTCCTCTTTTTCCATTTCCACATGCTCGGCCATTAAAGGAGTTCCTGGGAGGCCAGTGTTGCAGAAGAGAAGCAAGCAGTCTGGTCATGGCTTCAGCGTACTGAGAAAACTTTCTACTTCTATGGTTTCCAAACAGTAGTGAAATGCAGGGATAAGTGCAGTAGTACAGTAAAGATTTAGTTTTTACTCTCATAATTATGTTCGGTGGCGGCATGCTGGCATGGAGATTAGCACTGTGACCTCGCACCTCCAAGGTTGACGGTTTGATTCGGTTTGGTCGGTTTCCTCCCACATGCATTCATTCATTCATTCATCTTCTATACCGCTTTATCCTATGATCAGGGTCGTGGGGGGCCTGGAGCCTATCCCAGGAGGCTTCGGGCACAAGGCAGGGTACACCCTGGACAGGGTGCCAATCCATCGCAGGGCACACACACACACACACACACACACACACTCACCCATTCACACACTACGGGCAATTTGGGAACGCCAGTCAGCCTAATCTGCATGTCTTTGGACTGTGGGAGGAAACCGGAGTACCCGGAGGAAACCCACCAAGCACGGGGAGAACATGCAAACTCCATGCACACAGAGACGGGAATCGAGCCTGGCCGGGAATCGAACCCGGACCCTGGAGGTGCAAGGCGACAATGCTAACCACTACACCACTGCGCCGCCTCTCCCACATGCAGATTAAGCTAATTGCTGTACCATACTTGGTGCACCATAGGCCTGTAGTGTGTATGCCATGTGATAAATTGGCACCCTGTCCAGAGTGTACCCCACCTTGTGCCCAAAGTCTCCTGGGATAAATTAAACTGGTAAATGGTATAGAAGATGAACGAACAAACTGTCGACAATAAAAAGCCCAGTTTGTCTTGAACAACCCTTGCATTTACACTATATTCGAAGTGTACCATTTTTGACAGGGTTATTAAAATATATATATTTAGCTATTTCTTTATAGATACATAAGAGGAAATACAGAAAAGCACTTTTGTACACACATAACTACATGGAGATTTTTGATGTGGCCTAGGTTAAATCAAGTTGAAGAGCCCTACAATAAATTGCTAGGTGTAACCTCTTTTATTTAATAAATTTGATTGTAGAACCTGTTAAAAACAAAACTAGATTCATGTACTGGTTTAAAAACAAAACAAAACAAAAAAAACCCTGAAATAAGAATCTTCCTATTCGTGGGAACTGATTACATAAATAAATACCACAGAAGGGAAGGGTAGCATGAGTATCAGTGCAACAATAAATTTTCCCTTCTTACATGCAGACACAGGCTGGAGTGTATAAGTGTACAAACACGCAAGCAAAGGCGCACACACACAAAGACACACACACTCTGATCAATCACAGGATGGGAGTTTAACAACATTGCGAGATTCCTCCCACTTCCCCTTCCAGTTCTGCTGGGAATGACATCATCTTTGAGGAAATGCCACGTGTTTTGTTTTGTATTAAATCAGGCTTTGCTCTCGCACACAAGACAAATGACAAGTCATCGTGAACATTACTATTAGCACAGCATACTATATGCTGTAAATTACAAATACAAGCAGCTCCAGAATATTGGAACCGTTCAAGTGATTGGGGAAAAAAAACGTGAACACTTACTTCTGGATAATTTAAGAAATTACCTACCTTTGCTGGAATAGTAAATATTGCTTACTAGAACAAATTTCAGTAATATTACTTTTTCTCAAAAACATTTTTTCAAAACAAATATTGGCACCCCTGATGCATAAACAAAAACAAACAAGAACCGTTTTCAATTCCAAAATCACTCTTGTTTCAGGTTTGTGAAAAGTCACATGTCTGACCATGCTCTGTTTCACTAAATATAAATATGTGGTTGCTCACATGCCAAATCTTTCGCAATCAAATCAATCAAAGTTATTCCCGCCTTCGCATTTGTACTGTATGTCTGGAGTTTGGTCTCCTTGTGCTTGGTGGGTTTCCTCCGTGTACTCCAGTTTCCTTCAGATATGCAGGGTAGGATAATTGTTGTTTCCAAAAATCCCTGTAGTGTTTGCGTGAGTGTATGTGTTTGTGTGCCTTGTGAAGAATTGGCACCCTATCCAAGGTGTAACCTGCCTAGTGCCCCGAGTCCCCTGGGATAGACTCCAAGCGGTATAGAGAGTGAGTGAGACAGGGTAAGAGGGTAAGATTAAAAAAATCAGTCACTGCAAAGATTATTCCATTCCTTTTTCCTACTGCTTATCCTGTGAACCCTGGATGCTCAGGGAACAAAATCAGGAGACACCCTGGATGAGGTGTCAAACCATTTGAGGACATAATCACACACACACACATACTAAGGATTACAATTTGGAAATGCCAATCAGCCTACACTGCTTTGGACTTTTGGAGAAAACTGACTAAGCACGGAGGTGAGACCTTGGAGGTGAGACAGCCCTAATCATTTACATTTACATTTAGGCATTTGGCAGACGCTCTTATCCAGAGCGACTTACATTTTTATCTCATTACACATCTGAGCAGTTGAGGGTTAAGGGCCTTGCTCAAGGGCCCAACAGTGGCAACTTGGTGGTTGTGGGGTTTGAACCTGGGATCTTCCGAACCGTAGTCCAATGCCTTAACCACTGTTAACTAACATGCTGTAAGTTCTTCAATTCACATATTAACTCTAGATTGTGAAATAACCAGAAGGTCCATGTTTTAAACATGCCCAACATGTTTTCTTCTGCACTATTTCCCATTTGTTTTGTTTTTCTCTTTTCATTTCGTTGGAATTGTAGGGAAAGCTATATAATGCACAGTGGGTATGTGCACGTTTGTTGTGTGTATGTGTGTGTGTTTGCACTCAGACTCATGAGGGCTGCTGAGCTGGCAGACAGACAGTTTTTCCTGTTAGAACACGACAGGATGTTTCCAGGAACCCAGATCTCCTTCACCTTCCCCCCACTCTCTGTGTCCGTCTCTCTTTCTTTCCGTGAGCCTCTGTCAAAACTCTAGCTTCAGCCAGGTGAAACGTTCCTCCAAAGCGTCTGACTGCCAAACTATCGCAGAGAGTGTAAGAGGAGCAGATCTGTGTGTACTCAGGGTAGATTGCACATACAGAGAGAAAGCTTTGGAATACGCAGAATAAAAAAAAAATTAAGACACTATGATCTGATGCAGAACGGAGAGGATATTACACTGATGTGATTGAAGGATATTATTTCCATTCAAGGATCATGACATTAATAAAAACTGTGTGTGTGAAAAGGGTAAGTCAATGCTGACTTATATCAAGACCAGTGCCCACCCCTCTGCTTCGTCAACGTGCCGCCTGTAGCTCTGGTCCAGAGTATAATCTCAAGTTTCCCCTGCCTCCTGCCTTGCCCTTAGTTCAGTACACAAGTCTCAAAGTCGAATGAAGCATCCCTGATGGTTTCCGCAGACACCGGGACACCTGATCCACTTCTATAAATCACTGCCTTCTGGGGAAATGAAGTGGTCCAGTGAGCCTGAGCTCAGCTTGTGAAATGTGACGCTGCGCCAGAGCCCGAATGCTTGGGTCAGATGCCACAGAGCTCTGACAAACTCACAACAGCTAAATATAACACACGCACCAAGGACACTGGGTAATGAGAACAGACCCGGTGCGTTTCTGAATATGTGCATGGAGACACAGCTCATACAGATATCCAAAAACAGCAAGACTGTTTTGGAGAAAAACAAATATACAGCTCCGTCAGTCGCCTCCACAATAATATCTAGGTTTACAGGCATCTTAACAAAGCATTAATAACAGGACTGGTGGTGGAATAAGGATGTAAAGCTTTCACGATAAAGCAATAAAATAACGCAGTGTAGGTCATAATAGAATTTGGGAATCAAATGAAATTTCATCAAAAGAGGTAAATAATACATTACGTAATCAACCAATTGAAGAAGATCACCGATCACCAGGGAAACATCTAAATCTGATTACTTTTACAATCTGAATCCATACATGCAAACCATACATGCATTTCTGTGAAAGTGCGCATTGAGTATAGTCTGCTTACAGGCATATATAACTGCTATTATTAAAATTAAATACATCAGATGACACATCAATCCATCTTCATGACTACTGTTCTGTAAGGACATTTGGAATACATTTTGCTGAGACTGGCATAAATAAAACAAATACTCCAGCACTTTTTTTTTCAACTATACTGAGAAAAAAACAAGAGAAAATAAGTTGACTTAATATTCACAATTCACTTCTAATAAAAGTCCAGGGATAGTTAGATTGAGAGGGAAAAAAAGGTTTATGTGCATCACATTTTTATAGAACACTTTCAGGATTTATTTTGTAAAAAGTATTCAGGAAATGAAAGCCTGTGTTTCTATTACATACAGTATGAGTGTGTTATTACAACAAAAAGGGAAAGCAAAAGATTCACTTTTACTGAGAAATAACATTTTGGAAAGTTGGAGAAATCTATTTAAGGACATTTTTGCTGTAAACAAAAGTGAGGGGATTCCTATCTTGAGTAATTACTCATGTACAATCAAACAGATGCGGTAGAAAGAAATTCCTTTTTTAAAAAATTGGTGGAATATTCCGTAATGCCATTGGACAAGACCTTATATGGAAGTCCTGCTGGTGTGTGTCCACAGGGAGGCTTTAGGGATCAAACTGTGTGTTTGGGTGTTTGGATATGTCATGTAGAACCAAAGTTATTGTTACTTTTAAAATGCGTAAATTTGACCTCTACCGGAATATGGGAAAGGTGTGGCAAAAATGTACAACTCATTGAGTACAAAATATTCATATTATTATCATTTGTTCATAGAACCTCCAGGGTCGGGGTTCAATTCCTGCCTCAGGTCTGTGTGCATGGAGTTTGCATGTTCTCCTCGTGCTTGGCCAGTCCAAAGACATGCGGATTAGGCTAATTCCCAAAGTGCCCGTAGTGTGTGAATGAGAGCTTGACTGTGTACCCAGCAATGGATGTACGAAGCGTCCAGGGTGTACGCTACCTCGTGCCTTAAGTCTCCTGGGATGGGCTACACGATAAAGCGGTATAGACAATGAGTTAGAGTGAGTGAGAAACACCCATTAAAACATGTGAACGTATGAATATATATACACTGCAAATTATCTGACACTTGCCATGATTTAAAATCTGACTTTCAGACATGATAGATAATTTGCCTTGTTTTAAAAATTACTTACTTGTTTTTAATACTTGATTTTATATCATAATCTTAAACTGAGCATGAGTATATCATTTTGTCTTTATTAGTCCAGAAATCCTAAATTGGATAGAATAGCTCTTAAAATAAGCTAAATTAGTTATTTCACCAGACATCTCACAAAATAAAACTTCTTTTAAGATTCTTTGACAAATTCAAAGATTTGTTTGCTCAGTTTGCTTGATTTAAAAATCTTATTTCAAGATTTCTTACCAAGTAAAATTTACTTGCTGCATGGACAGATAATTTCACTAGTTTTAGGTAATTTTTTTATCAAATGTAGTAATTGTTTCTTATTTTTAGACTAACAATTTTTGCAGTGTATATATATATATATATATATATATATATATATATATATATATATATATATATTTTTTTTTTTTTTTTTTTTTTTTTTTATTTTGCTCAGTAATGATTTCATAGTTGGTCACAATGTAATACATTTAGTTTCATCATATTGCGTATGTCCTGAATATATGCATTAAAACACAGTAACTCAAAATAACAGCTAAAACGCTCTGGGTCTTAAGGGTTAACAGGTGCTTAAAACAAGCTATGTAATTAAACAATGGGTTGGTGAAGGATCCCGGGATAATTTTAGCTACTCACTTATTCATTCTAACAGGTTTCTCAAGTTTTTTCACTATGCTAACACTCAACTTCCGTGCAAGCCACGCACAAATAAAAACAATCACCTGAGTTTCAGCACATGTTGGAAACAGGTTTGACATGTAAACATGGCCTCTGGCCAAGGTTCAAAATATCAGCCTGTACCAACCATGGGTTTGGTTTGAACATTTTGTGACGCTCCTACACCGACATAACTAAGGCAAAGCATCCTGAAAGACTGCTCTTAAAATACCAGCACTCTCTATGACTCTATTTGAAGCCAAGAGCTTCAGACTAGCTCTAAAGGCCACGGGGATAACAGATGTGATGATGTGCTTCTAAACCCTTCCTCGATATCTGACACCGCGGAGTGGAGCAGACATTGCGGCAGCATTTACACTCATCGGCCGTCTGACCACTCAGACTCCTAAAGAGTGCAGTCCTAAAGATGGGTATTATTTCCATTGGGAATTGCTCTATACTAAGGGATATCTCATGAAGCTTTTAGTGACGTTGGTGTGACGTACCGCTGACAGGTCTTGTCCGTATTCGTGATAGTGAGTGCGATATACTGTGCGATATACTGTATGGGTGTGTGTGGCCAAAATAGCATATCCGAACCTTAAAGCAAGGGGTGGTGGTGGAATAGATAGCCCCAAGCTACCAGCTCATAAATACTAGCAAACATAATACTCTCATCCCTGCAGCTATATTAAACCTCGATCCACACTAGAACATACCACCCACATCTCCCTCCACATAGGGAAGCACGAGGGCGATGGTTGGCTTACCGTGTCATTCGGCTGTAACTGACACATAAGCCTGGTGTTCGCATGCTGCTACGAGGCGAGAGCAGGCATTCTTTTCCTAATGTCACGTCACACCAACAACGACGACTCGTATCATGCACTCTGTACGCTGTAGATGTCACACCCAATTATTCTGAGACAATAAATTCAGTCATCGTGCTGTTTTTTTTTTTTTTTTTTTTTTTACATTACCTTCTGAGAAGATTCCTCCCTCTACATAGCAATGCTTTGTACATTTCAGGCTTTGTCGAGGCAGGAGGACGGATAGAAGGAAAAAAACCTCCCTTTTCATGCCTGTTCTATAATTCAAACCTGCCCTTCATAATGCTGTTTTGTTCATGCCCTGCCCAGTTTGTGGGTACATGTGTACGTGAGTAAGAGTGCTGGCTCACAACTGCATTCCTGCGCTGACAACGTTGTCATTCCATCAATATCTGGCATACCGAAATCTCAGTGGATCAGACAGCTAAACTTTCCAGAAGCAGGTGCTACCAAAACTTCTGTAAGCCATCCGCCCTGAAACTGTGCCAGTTATGAAAATATCTCAATAACACTCACTCACACACACTCATAATCTCATACACTCAGAGACTCTCTCTGGCTTTTGGCAGGCTGCCTGCTGGATTTCAACGTTCCCTTGTGCAGAAATGCCCCCTCCCTTTCCAGCATATCCTGCTTGGCTTGGCCAACAACTTTCCATGCAGCATGACACTGGATCGTTTTCTTCCCACACACTCCTGACTGCCTGCTAGCGTTGGGGGGTGAGGGAGGGAATGGGATGTGGGGGGGAGGAGAAACATTGCCTTTTCTACCCGTACTATTACTGAATCCCAGATGTGCGCACAAACAAAGACAAGGGGAGGGGGGGGGGGATTCACATGTTCCCTGTACCCTTCGTCAGCAGTATGTTATTAACATTTCTCTTTGTTTGGGAACATGAGAGGAGGCGCGGACCACGTGTTTCGGGACTCAGTCCAGCACATTCTTCTGAGAAATAGTCAGTCTGTATGTGGCTGGATGTGGACAGGATGTTAGACACACCACATTTTTCATGGATAGCTTTGTTCCAAGTCTGGGTTTTGGAGAGAAACAAGGAATCGCAAACTGGGACTTGCTTATTATTCCCTCAAACGAAATCTGATTAAACCTTATAATTGGTGTTTAAGCAATGTGTTCCAATGTCCTGGAGTACAAAATAGAACTGTACTGGTAGCAATTGAACAAGATGAGGAATATATGAAAAAAAAAAAAAAAAAAAAAGGAAAAAGTACTACAGTATTTAGCACAGTACGTCTATGAAGAGCAGAGAGAAAAGAGAGGAGGAGAGGCGAAACAGAGATGCTGTTTGATCTTTTGGGAAACAGCAAGCACATTATTCATCGTAGGCATGGTTATATAACACGGGTGATGACTGAGTTATGAGTCTGTGCTGCAAACTCAGTCAGTTTAGCTATTATCCCTTTTTCCTCATATCTCTTCTCCTTCTTCCTTTGCTTCTTCTTTCTTCCTTTCTCAACCAATGTGTAATGTTGAGTTTACACAATGCTTCAATTGGAGGACATGTTCTTCATGGCTAAGCAAGGAGAGGCTCGTATTTGTACTGTATGTGGTTACATGCCAGGAAAATCATCCAACTCTAATTGCTCCCAGATCGAAACTGTAGAAAACAGGCTATTTTTTTGTGGCGCCAACACGAAGGAGGCTAAAGAAATCTCCTCTTGCAAATGTGCAGAGACAGAGAACGTGTCAAGTCAAGACTTGTCGGAAACGCAGTTGACAACAATGCTCTGGGTTGGCAGCATTGAACTAAAGAACCAACTGTAATAAAGCCAAAAGACTGGCCGCAGCTGCAGCTGCTTGGGTTCATGTCAAAACCTGACGTTCTCTCCTGTCTGCCTTTGTGCTGTGTGAAGAGAAGCCGCCTTTTTTCTTTATCACATCAGCTCATCAGCTGATCCCAATCCCTTCTCTCTCCTTCAGCAATGGCTGTCTTGCACACAAAAGCCTCTTCTGTCTGCCTAACATCTCCCCCCCCCCGCCCCCCGTTCTCTCGCTCCCTCACTCCCTTCTTTTTTTTCTGTCGAGATCTGTTTTTGTGCTCTTTTGTTTTTGTTCCTCTTCGCCTCGTCTCGTTTTTCTCTCTCCCTCCCTTTGCCGCCGCTTACTGCTCGCTCCAGTTTTTTTTTCCAGCACATTTGACAGCGATCCAGCACCTGAAAGAAAACATTCCGACGATCGCGAGCGCTAGCTGTCTCGTTTTTCACGTCGAGGACAAAAAAAGGAATGCTCATTTCCATTTCACAGTAAGAAAGAAAGAAAGAAAGAAAGAAAAAAAAGTGGGTGTTGGAAAAAAAAAAGACAGAGACTGTACTTTGTGATGATTTCATCCATCATGTGAATTGCAGTCTACTGCGATTCCTGCAGGCCCCTTTTTGACACTGCACGCTAAAAATAGAGCAGTGTGGCTCAGTGGCAGGACGAGAGGGCATTAATCATGCAAAAGAAGAATACATTCCTCTGGTTACTTCTCAATCAGCCTCCGCCCCCTGCTCTGGAAACCCTCAGTACTCCATGTGAAGGAAAGGAGGGGGTTAGAAAAGAGTTCTTAAGTCTGCCACTCTGAGATTGCAAAAAGAGAAATCAATCAGACATCGGTCACACGTTTCACAGCAAACGGATCAAACCGTGCAGAGTTGACCTTCATGAGCAAGGCCTGTTTCTCAGAAGTGAGCGTGTAAGTGGTGGAGGAGGCCGGAGGAAACAAGGTCCCTTTCCCGCCTGGGATAACAAGGGTGCTGGGCTTCATCTGTGTCCTATTAAACTGAACATTTGGATCCCTGTGAGATCAAAGATGGAGCCTGTGGGGTCCGGACAAAGAGATAGATATGAAGGCTTCAATTGAGATCAGCTGTTGCACGCCTATTGCATAGTGGCTCAGAGGAGAGAGAGAGAGAGAGATTGCATACTTTTTGAAATATATATGAAGATGAGTCCATAGACCTGCAGGGCATGAATGAACGTTGAATACAAACAGAAAATCCAGGCTTTCTTCTTGGAGGGGAAAGTCATCCTTTAAAATCGATAGTTAAAAGCTCTGGTTAGAGATAAGAAACTATAATAAGACACAGGGGCATAAATGCATCGCTGACTTCAATGAACTGTCTTTTTTATGGTTGTAAATTTCCTGAGGCTATTTTTGCACATAAAGGACAAAAAGGTAATTCAAACCAGATGCAACTGTGTTTTAATTAAAGGTTTCTTTATAGCACAGTTTGGCCAAGGGCTCGATGTGACCAGGACTCTCAAGGAGGAACAATGGCACTAATGTTAGAAACCTCATGACTCCAACCAAAATAGTACCAACCATAAATCCTGTTCTGCATTCCTTTCTCTCTTTTTTTTTTGGGTTTTAGAAAAAGCCCTTGTCCTTGTTCCCAATCAGAAGTGACCTGCTTTTGCCTTTATGTTACAGCTTTCCATTAGCCTACTGCCTGTTGGAGAGAAAGCCAACAAAACAGAGAACTAAAGAAAGACTAATGACAGGGGACTGAAAATAGATAGTCACCTAAATAAGGTGTCATGTGGCGTTATATATAGAGCGCTCTGCTGCAAGTGAGAAAGCACAAAGTGAGAGTGAAAAAATGAGAGCGAGAAATTCTCTTTCTTTACAGACTCATAGAATTAATGTCTTAATCAGTTGTGAATTATCATCTTAATCAGCCTCCAGCTCATCCCTCTGTCTCTAGCATTCTTTCTCACCAAGCTGATTAAATCTACATTCATTCTCCAAATGGAAAAAAAAAAACTAACAAAACTCATATGATAGACATATCCACAGCCTTCCCATTCCCACGCTCTTAATCTAATTTCTCCTCTGGCTCCACCTGACATGTCACCACAGAGCAGCAACACACCTTTAGCCCAGAGGCCTTGGAATATTGCTGCAATTCTGCGTTTCACCTTAAAGCAGGAACAGGCTTTGTACAGTATATAAAGTCCTTGCTTTTACTAAACAAAATTGTACCGAATGCCTATTCATCTTTTCAGCTTAACCACATGCCTTAAGCTATTGCACATGGAGTTTGGACTTTTCCTCCCCTAAGTCATTTATATCACAGCCAGCTGCCTTTTGTTCAATGTCCAGAGGCTGTTCCGTGCATGGGCTGGAGCTGGTGTTCTCCCGAGTGATCAGCAAGGTCAAAAGTCGAGTGTTTGTGTCAATACGCCTTGTGTGAAATGGTTGAAAGGGCTGGACAATTGGGTTTCAAGACATCCAAATCTAATTAACTCACTCACTTCCCTTTCACTAACAATGAAATACCATTGTGTTCCTTGAAATAACATGAATTCGGGTTGAGTCAATTATTTAAAGACCCCATTCAAGAACAAGACTTGATAACATTACAGAAATCCAGACGTTGTTTCTCTACAAAGGTCTAAAGCTGATAATGCATAATGGCTCAATGAGAAAGTACCAATTCATGTAGAAAGTTCAGACATGGCCAGTTACATAATACATAATAACTTGGAAGTTATTTGATCAGAACAGCAATCCAGAATTGCAGGCAGCTTCAGATTCTTTTCCTATAAAAAGGTCTGAAGTTGTAATGGGAAATTGCTCAGGGTCAATTGCTCCATTTTAATGGACCAACATATGATCTAATTAATAAATCAACGTATCAAAAGAAGTTAATACATAAATAACTTCAAGTTCTTAAATGATTACAAGCCATTTGCTTTTCAATGTCAGTAGCAATTCTTGTTTTATAACAAATTCAAGCCACTTCTTGTTTTGTCTTGTCGATTTAAAACACAAATTTAATGAGAAAAAAATTGGAAAACAAACCAATGAAAAAAAATGCTAGGCAGAAAAAGAACTCAAATAGTAAGAAAGTGGGATAGTTTGTGAGTTTGTTCTTGCCAAGGCTGACCATTTACAGAACCTTCACACTGCCAAACCACCACACCCATGGCGGCACAGAAAAGAGGCAGCCAGAGTGCAAAGGACCGCTCTGCTTTTGAAAAACACAAGAGATTGTGCAACAGTTGTCAAACAGAACCCACAGAAAGGCCTGTTACACATTAACAAATGAGGTCAAGAAGCAGTTCCTCTGAACCCCCCCACCCCTCCCACCCACATCTTCCCTTCTTGTCTCTCATACTATATCCTTTGGTCTGTGCTTCCTCCTACCCATTCCTCCCCCATGTAGCAGAAACTGAGCCTCGTGCTGGGTGGGATATTTCATTACAAAGCATTCATTTTACACATCTAAAAAGGACCCCACAAGTCCCCCCTCACAGTACGATGGAAAGCCCTGCACAACGTGTACCAGAAAACCCTATCTTAAAAGCCTTAAAAAAAATTTTTTTTTTTAAAGGCACTCATACAAAGAGTCGGAAAGGATGCAAGGGATTCACTTTGAAGAACCAATCTCTAAAATAAGGCTTCCTGAAATGGGAGTCTGTTTTCAAAGTTGCTTCTAGTGAATAAGACTAGACTTGAAAATATTGGTGAGGGAAATTTCACCCAGATAAATAGCCCATTTTCTCAAGTATGTATATATATTTTTTGGAAAATGATTAATTAGGGCTTTTATCCCAAAGACATCTCATGAGGGAATATGGGGAACTGAGCATGGAACTGTGTCAGTTTGGTGTGAAGGGGAAAAAAGACAACCAGCATAACCATGATTATGACCATGTGTTAGATGTGTGACTAAAAAGATTTTTTTTTTTTTTTACAAAGATGCAACGCAACACTTGAAGGGATGCACTGGTTAATTATGCATTACTTTTCCCTCTGGACTTTTGTGTTATACATTTCTCTATTTCACATCTACATTTGTTGTTCATTCATTGGCTTGAACTAGGATTTATATCCACTTTAAACTGATGTATTTCTTTGCAAAGTAAAAGTCTTTGCTTCAAAGCAAGAAAGAAAAAAAAAGACTGCCTTTTGACAGTAGCGGGCAAATAAAGGGCAATTCCTTGGCATGGTTTCCCCCATGTCTGCTAACTGACGTGGCACCTCCATATTCCCTCTTGTGTTTACCAATGCAACAGGTAACCAGGCAACGGAGGCCCCCTTTTACGACAAACACACACCAGCTTGGCGAGGGTGTGATCTCTATATTTGGTGCGACATAAAAACCTTTCCTCCAGATAAAGGCTTCCAGTCAACAGGACGCATGTTCCTTTCTTGGTGCTGCCGTGTCTGTGATTGA
>CM060119.1:9832453-10207453 GCA_030522415.1 Channallabes apus
TGTGATTGATGGCAGGAGGGCTTTGCCTGTTTTCTGTCTAATTATAGTCAGTGCAACTGCTGGGTATGTCTGCCCTCCCTCCGTTTTCCTCTACCCCCACCCTCTCCCTGTCTCCCATTCCTCCCTCGCTACCTTTCACATTCTCTGCTTTCTTTTTTCCCCCTGGAATAGCAAAGGCTCTGGAATGTGAGCTGGGCTGTTTGCCCCCCCCCCCCCCCCCCCCCGTTCAGTATTCCCTTTTAGCCCCTCCTGTCTGTGTGCATGCATGCATATGTATGTGTGGGTCTGTGAGTGTATGTGTGTGCTACTGCATAAAGCACAGACACTAAGACCCTTACAGGATTTCCACAGATCCCCAAGGCAGACTAGCATAAAACTGCTGACGTGGCGAACACACATCTCTGGCTTGTCCAGGCCATGCAGGCGTACTTGTTGACCTTCAGAGTTGTGTTTGAATCTGTAACGTCCAATGGGAGCAGTTTGCTTCAAACCCAAAGTGAAACAGTGAGACCACATCCACACGCTTGACAGAAAAATGTCTGGACTTACACATAGTCTAGAACTCCACTTTCAACAATGGGACATGTCTTTAAATATTTTTAAACTAATGTGCATGCACTTTAATGATAACAGGTTACTACCATATCCCTGCTTTAATATAGCTCTTAAGGGTACACAATTTTCACATTTATGTACCATTTATCTAGAAATCCTTACCTGGAGTCAGTGATGGACCATATGTTTATAACTTTAATACTAAATGCAGGCTTTTGTACATGACTTAAATGATATTTAAAGGGATACTATTTTGAAATTTCCAAATATCTAGGTGTGTTTTACACATATTAAAAGTGTACAATACCAGTCACAATGAAAGGTACATGTACTACTACTAAAGGTACAATTTTTTCCATACATTAAATACATAAAAACATTGATTTTATAACCTGATAATTAAATTTAAATGGTTACACGTCATTATTTTGGTGTTGCAATATATATATTACTGTAAAAACTAATCACAGTCTAATATATACATAATAGTGTACTGTACGTATGCAAATTCGAACTGTTATAAAAGCAGGGAGCTCGGATATTGACTGAACCTGCGTGATTCTTGCGGGAGCGCAGAGAGGAGAGTCGCAGCCGATAAATCATCAAAACCGAAAAAAAAAAACTGCGCGCGCCAAACAAGGTGTCTCGTTCGTGTACAAGCACAGTCTTTTAACCCCTTTAACATATATATATATATATATATATATATATATATATATATATAATAATTATTATTTATTTATTATATATTTAGACTCGACACTAAACGCATATGGGTGGGACGGCCGTGTAAACAAAAGCCTTCGCGTCGAGTTTCGGTGTGACGGAACAACGTAAACAGGTCTGACAACAACACACACGAGAGCGACCGCGCGTGCGCACACGTCACCACACGGTCAACTCACAACACGCGCGGTGCATGTTGGGAAGCGACAGTTCGAGCGGCGGCCATGTTTACTGCAATAAAGTAATTGAAAATACTGTAAAATATTGTAATTTTAAAAACTCCTTATAAGCAAAATGTGTGTTAGACGGAAGAATTTGGAGAACAGCATGTGTTTTAAATGATTCAAAAAGTCTTAATCAGATTTTTCTTTTAACTGAACAGGCCAAAATGTTTTATATACGTCAAGTCTGTTTATTTCTATTATGAGTATTATGAGTGTAATATGTTATTATCATAATATATATAATAGACAAGCTTCAGAAATCCTGGAAATATGATATGGAAATTGTAATTGTAAGTCTTGATATTAAATTATTCTTTTTAGGTGATGTGAAGACCTGAAAGCAATAAAAATGTTTTTAGTAAAAACAAGAAGGTAGTTACCAGACTGGGTTATATAAGGGTTAAGCGCTGTCTTATTCCACTGAATGGCAAGCGCATGTGAATTCTGGGTGGAACAGAAGCTTCCATTCACTTCAGTAAGCTTAGTGTGTGCAATCAGCCTTAACAGTAGCAGGCATGTTGGCCTCCAAGGAGCCCCAGACTGAGGAACAGGAGGACGGTGACTCAGGAATTCCAAAGCAGGGGGGCAAAAACCACGTGGTCAGGGAACATTTCATTAGGCTTAAACTACAGTGCGGGGCTGACTCTTCAAACGTGCAGCTAAAAGCACTCAGAGGGCAAATAACTGGTCCGGACTTGGTCAAGAAGCAGGTTCAGTTGTTGCCGCTCATTCACAGCAGTAGTCTCCAGGCTTCTATGGACAAACTATAAACTTGAACGTTAAAGTGGTGAAATGATTAAGAAGTTAAAACAAAAATCTCCAAAGACTACTTTGTGTTATAGGGGACATGTGTTAGATATGGAAGTGTTGGTGGGGAACACAGGCTTACCGAAAAAGGCCAAAGGAACGAGTGTTAACAAGCCCAGAACATATGGCAATTGGGAGTAAAAATAGACATCTAGAGAGTCGGATTGCATGCCGCATTAAGGTACTCAACACAAGCGTTTAAAAAGATTTAAAGCACAATTAACAATGAGATGACAGGGTCTGAAATTTTTACCAATTCAGATATTCTTGGGAAGTTAATTAGTTAATAATCCCCGTATTAAATTGCCTGATGCCACACATATAGCACAGAATAACACATTCTCCCTTTGTCTGATCGGCTCTTCCTCCCCCCCCCCCTCTCTGAGGCCCATTTTCTTGCACAGGTTGTTGCATCATCCCTCTACAGTGTGATTCACAGGAGGGTGAGACTGCCTCAAAAATAATGGACAAGAAGCAGAGCATAGACACTTTAGGCTGTTATTACAAGGTCAAAAATTGTATTTGGCAATTTTAAACAAGTGCATACAAGTACAGCTAGAAGCATTTCAGTTTGCCAAGTGCTCATAGAGTAGTTTTAGTCACATTCTATGTTTAACATGGACTGCCACCAGTTCTAATAGTACACTGATAATTGGCGTTGAACAACAACTGAAAAAAGGGGGGGGGTGAAAGTAGTCTGTTAGAATGTGTACATACCTTTTCATCTTCAAAAAATATAGAAACAATGTATTCAAAAAGGGAAAATCAAAAAAATTTATACAGCCATGTTTATGAAGTGTACACTTCCCTTGAGTCCATATGTACATGTCCGATAATTTTAGTTTGGATGGTATGCAATGTGATTTATTTATAGTCATCTGAAATTATGTGTTTATGTCATTTGTTGGTTTTGAATGCAAGAAAAAAACAAACATAACAAAAAAGAGGAAAACAATAGTGTGGAAAAAAATCAAGGGTCTCTCTCCTTTTTTACTTTCACGTCCCCAGCCAAGATGGTAGCTATTTCCCCCTGCATGAATGCCCAGGGCACGTTGGAGCCCACCAGTGGGCATTTCTCGCCGCTGGGGCAGTACACTTCGCCTGTGGCACCCTGCTGTTTGATGCTCTCGCGTGAGCAGGGGAAGCAGAACTTGTGTGAGGGCACTGATGGGCACTGCACGAAATGCGTGTCCTCAAGCCGCTCATGACACAAGGTGCAGCACAGGGGAACACTGCCAGGAGGCACCGACGAGTCCGGAATGCTCTGTGGGTGACCACTCTGAGGGTCTACCACACCTGGGACATGGCTGGGACCTGTGCCTGCAGCAGCTGTGCTCGCCACCCCTGCGCTCATCACGTCCCTTTGGGTGAGCCGCCGCTGGCCGGCTGATGTGGGAGATAGCGGGCTGCCGCTATTTCTCCTTGCTGTAGTGGAGTGCACCTGGTTGGCATCTTTGGGTGAGCCGGTGCCCGCGCTGCCAGCATTGTCCGCTGCCTGGATGAGGGCAGCCATGGGAGACTGACCGTTCTGCACAGCCAAAGCAGCCTCAGGTGGCGTGGTGCGTGGGTGTGGAGAGATGGTGGAAGGAGGTCCGGTGGTGTAGCCTGGGAGAGCTGCAGCAGGCAGCTTTGGCACTTCAGGAGGGCAGGAAGACCAAGGCAGCCCGTCGCCATTCAGTTTACTGCCTGTGCCCTCACCGTCAGGCTCCGGGGAGGCTTTCCTCTTCATGCTGCGAGGTGGCTTGCCTGTAAAGGGAGGGGGAAGATTGGAAAGGTTGGGGTGGGGAAGTGGTTTAAACAGTTAGAAAGAAAGGAAACAGACATTAAGCATAAAAAAATCGAGTTCTTTCATTCTTGAAAAACTCTTAGCATGACCTGTTGTTGGCACTGTTCAACGATTTCTTTGATGCACAAAAACAACCATGCCATATGAAGGCAATGAGGAAAAATGTGTACGTTTTACTTCTAATTTAGAAATTATTTCCAAGCAATTATTTTAACACGATTTTTAACACAAAGTGTAAAAATTACGTTTTTTTTTAAAGTTCAGACGAAATTTAATTTACTACTTTCAAATAAACTTACTTAATATTGAGTGAAAACGTCTGAAGTGTCTAAGTGCAAAACGTCAAACAATGCCTATATTTGTACCTGGTTTTGAGGAGGCATTAATGTCGTATCCCATCCGGTGCGGCATGGGTGCGTGATCTTTCTTCAACCTGCCGTCCAGAGAGTGCAGGGCCATGAGGTCGCGCACGGTTTTGCCTTTGCTCATCCACTCGTCGCGCTTGTGACTCTCGCCCAGGTCAGACAGGCTGTCCGGTCGGTGTTTGTCCTTCGCGTCATCCGACCGCTTCCCTCCGTGCTCGATCGTTAATGCGCCCGGGATCCCCATGGGAGGTGGCCGGCCGTTCACTGGCAAACCACCCCCGTTAACGTTCACCAAAGGCACGAGGCTCGGCGGGACCGCGCTCGACCTGCGAGGATTGGGGCTCTGGCGGTTCAGCTCCGGCGGATCATCGGGTTTGGGGAATCCGTTCGGAACCGGGAGGCCATTTGCCTGCCTGGCGCTGGGCTGATACTCGGGCCCGAGGCGTGGAGGTCTGTCCGAGGAGATTGAGTAGCGGTCCAGGGACTGAGGCGGCGGCGCACGCGAGCCGCCTTCTCCAGCCGCGTGGTTGACGGACTGAATGTCCTTGGCCGACTTGCCTGCTCCAGGCGACCTGCCTTCCTGGAAGCCGTGAGCCCTCTTGAGCTGCCGCGCGGTCTCGATCACGAACTCGATGCGATCAGCGCCCTCGTAGTTTACGCACCCCCTGCACACCGGCTCCGTGAAATCCCAAATCATCGCCCACGGCATGCGGGGCAAGTCGCACAGATAGCACGACTGCCTGCGCGAGGCACCGACCGCCGCGGAGGACATGGCTTTGGGGAAGGAAGAAGAAAACAACGAAAATGACTAATTCTCCAAACGCCCGCCTGTTGTGTTTTATTTATTTCTGTTCAGGGAAAAAAGCAGAAAAAAGGTAGTAGCTTCCCGCACCAGTCCGTCGGCGACAAAAACAGCGAAGTTTACACTCCGAAGTTCATGGCAGTGCGTGCTTTACTACCGCGCGCCTCTATCTAGCTTGCGCACTACTACTCAGCCAGCCAGTTCTGTGTGGCGCGATGACGTCACTAAAGTTCAGCTTCCAGCGTTTCAGCTCCGATTCTATTTACTTCGATTCTTCGACAACCTCTTTGTGCGCATGCGCCACGCTTTCCCCCTCGCCCTCGGCGCTCCAGCTGGGCTGTTGGATCTGAAACCACATTTTTTCAACGTCTAGATGTGTTTTCACAGTACTATTTGCCTTCTTACTTCTGTTGGTTCACAGGAACGTAATATTTACGCTGCGCACAGATAGTCAGATCTGGTACATTTTAGCAGTAAAAAAAAAATAATATATACAAATTAAATGACTGCAAAAATGATGTACAAACTCTAATGTGAATCACTAAGTTTTATGTAAGAAAAAGAAATCTAAATTTGCACTTTGTACTTACTGTAGATCCTACAGTCCTTTTCGTAAAATATTGTCAAAAGCATTCTACACAAATCTGCGCAATGTTACGCAATGCACACCTCTTGGATTGCATCGTGCAAACGCCAGCGCGGTTAAAACCTGACCCGTAAGCCAAAATATTGCCCGGAGCGCCAGCCCATAATAATTCCGCATTCCGGTCGTCCTGGCAACGCAACGTCACGCGGGTGACTTAACTTTATGTCTGAGATGCAGTGCACGTTTAAAGCGTGGTAGTATTTTAACTCTTTACTCTAATAATATATCTACACGCTGTTAGATCATTTACACCGCACTGCAAAAAAAAAAAAACACCGTGTAATTTCTGATTCATTCTGGTTTTTAGTATTAAACTTCCCCTTCCTCTATTTTAAATGTTTTATATGGGTTGAATTCCGCGTCGCCAGATTGGTTTTATTTGCACCTTTTCAATCCTGATCTGTCCATCTGGCAATGTTACTTCTAACTATATCATTTAATATCAAGTGATCTAAATATACTGTGTATATAAATTAAACCTGGCAACCGTAAGAACATGTGACAGCCAGCGTAATGTATTTAGCTTGAGGGAAGTGGACTTTGTTCAGACTTGAAGCTGATCAGTTTGACTCATGTAGACCAAGCCCATGTGATTCAGCAAAGCTGCCACTGGCTCGCATTCAGCTTTAACACAAAATGGAAAGCCCCATGTCAAAGACAAGTCTTACCATGTGCGCTTCCTTATTGTTGTTTTTATGAGCACCCAGGCGTGAGTCACAGCTCTAACCAGCCCCAGACACAGTTTTAATAGGATCAGATAGTCAAGGCTGGGCCATAAATCATTCAGTTTGTAGAATCACTTTGATTTCATTGAAGGGTCATTAACTGTCATTAAAATTAATTTAGAGGTATGATGAAGCAAATGACTCTATCAGTTGTCAAAAAGCTTTCCCCTTTCAACTCTCTAGCTGATAAAGAAGCAAACACTATTTTAAGTATAAAATAGTAATTTTACACAAATATAAAGTTGCTTGTTTTAAGTTGCAGACCATTTTTCCTAGAATTCTACTAACAGTTACCTAGACAACTAAGGAAGCTAGCTCTGTTTAATTTGCAATCACATCATCCATATATATTTATTTTTATCTAGGTTATAGTTACAGCATGAGGTTTATATACATATATTTTCTTTTCCCCTACATTTTTTTTTCTCAATTTGCATATTTTACAAATTACCCATATCTAAATGCTAGCCTCAGAAATGGTACAAGCTAGCAATTGGTTTCTTGAATACATACATGTAAGCAAATATTATTGAACTGCTGTGGCATCATTTGACATTTTAACTCACAATCAACCAATATTGCACGTCTGTACAGCATATTTTATATATATATATACTTTAATACATTTCTTTAAATTGCTGTTGCTAAATTTAAAATTTGTAATAAAATTAGAGTAAACACAACTGTAATCCCCATTGGTCTCCAAGGCCCCTAGTTAGTCTACAGAGGTTCCTAGGTGGATAGATGGTATTTTCGTTAGCTGGATCGCATTAGACAGTGGTAACTTGCTCGTCACTTGAAGAGAAGTAAAAGTACAACAGTCGCTAGCTAGCAACATTGTAAATTTGTAATTTGAACCTGTCAGTGTTTTATGTTGCCAATTGTTTATTTAATCTCCACACACTTGCCATGTGATAAACAGATTAAGTTCAAATCATGGTAACCTTTTTTTTTTAGGCTTTTTCGCACCCAATTAGGTACAAATAGTAACCGACTAGGAACGCTGTAAAAACTGGAATATTTTGCACATTCATTAAACAGTGAATGACAAATGAAGTTCACATTATATATATATATATATATATATATATATATATATATATATATATATATATATATATATATACCACAGTCTTAGCTAAGTTATTCTCCATACTGTATATGCTGTATTTGTTTGCCTTTTCATTTGCAAGTCTACCTGACAGCTCAAACAGCACTTATGACTTCATTCGAATGAGGAAGTGAGATATTAAGGTTTTGGATATCATCAAACAGCTCACCGCCAGCTCTGTCTTTGTCACCACAGAGCAGTGTTTAGTTTTTTCCAGACCTCAAACATTTCAACATAATAAAATTAATCTTAAAATTACAATATTAACTGACGTTGAAATTGAATTTATACTAGATAATACACCATATAGAAGAGCTTTGTTATCTATTGTCTCGTCAGGTTTTGGTGTTTTATGAGGCATAGCAGATGTCACATTGACATTAGTCAGTAATTCGGATCAGATCTGCTTCTTACATAAGCATTTTCGCTGCTCTCATTTCAGCCTCAGCTGACTAAACGAAGCTGCAGCTCTCTGTAGAGTAGAATTACGACATGCAGTTCACTTCCGCCTCAAATGCACTAGTCAGCAACGACCGACACACACACATACACACACACACACACACACACGGCCACGTCGCTGAACAGCGTGTTCCGTTTCTGTACAGCCATGGGCAAAACAGTCAAATAAAGCGACAGACTACATGCTTTGCATACTGTACAAAGTAGACTCTGCTCATGGCCGGCATTTTGTGGTGAATGGCAAGAACTGTTTTTCTGAGAAACAAATATATGTTACAAAGATTTAAAAATGAATGCTTTATTATCATTTGTTAATAAATGCTATGAAATAAGGTTAAAAGGATCCTTAAAAATAATAATCATTAAATGAAACAAGATAAACTGTACAACAGCAGCAAAAATAAGAATACAAATGTTGAATAAGAGAGAAAATATAAGATTTTCATCTTATATCACAGCAATTTATATTTTTTAATGAACAACAGATCACATAAAATGTTGTGAATTGTCCATGAAACAATTCAGTTCCAGTCATGACTTACATTATACAGTAGCAGCTGTAAACAGTTTGTCATGTTACCAGAAAACCAGGAACTAAAAACACATTAAGTGTTATGAAGTGTTGACACTGGAGACTCCTTACATAAAGATTAATAAGCGTCTCTCTTTATTTAAAATACAGCCAATACCCCTGGGAGAACTGATGTTAGGAGGAATTGATAAACACCTCTGACCAATCAAATTCTATTCTATTCTATTCTATTCTATTCTATTCTAGCATCGCAAAGCATATTATCACGCATAATAATATTATATTATCACAATATTATCAAGCAAAGTAAAGCATCACGCATGGTGGTGTAGGCACCTCGTCTCCAGGTTGTGTCGCGCCTTGTGCCCCAGGTGTCCGGGATACCGGGACCAGCCTTCCGCAACCCTGTACAGGTTAAGCTGTAAAGTGAATGAGTGAGTTAATAGATTATATTATATTATGTTACTATATGATTATAATATGTTATATTATGATGGCACAGTGGCTTCATGGATAGTTTCCTCCAACGTCCAAGGGTGGGGGTTCAAATCTTGCCCCTGGTCCTGTGTGCATGGAGTTTGCGTGTTCTCCCAGCGTATGCCGGGTTTCCTCACACAGTACAAAGAGGTGCAGTGTACACAGCAAATTCCCCAATGTTGAATTAACACTTAGAATGTTGAATTAACACCCAGCAGTGTTTATATGAGTCCGGTTGGACTCAAAGTAGCTCTGAAAGTCTAAAATCAACACTGGGAATTTTACCGTGTAGGTTGATTGCCATTTCCAAATTGTCCGTTGTGTGTGATTGGGTCTGTGATCGTATATGTGTGTGTGCCTCGTGATGGGTTGGGACCCCACAGGATAAATATTATATTATATTATATTATATTATATTATATTATATTATATTATATTATATTATATTATATTATATTATATTATGAAATCATGAGACATACTTTTCTGACACTAATTTGCAAATATATAATATTAACATCATATTGAATCATCTTTTATTATATACTTCTCATACTTGTGTATGTCTTAGCTTTAGTACTGTTTAACGTCAACTGTCTCTTACTGTATTAATCAATGCTGCTGCAGAACTGTAATTTCCCTCAGGATTAATGAGGATTTATCTTATCTCTCTCATCTTATCTCTCTTATTGTTCACCCCTATGTATACTAGTTCATTACAGTATTTAAAGCACATCTCTGCTTACACCCACGTTTCCGCCTAGTAAAGTACTTTGAGTGGCTTTGCCCTCTTGGCATGCCAGTGAGCCTACAAGGGTAAAACCCCAGTCAGATGTTTAGATAAGCCTGCTCAGTAGTGTGGGGACATCCCTAACCCATCAAAGATTTGTTTAGAGTAAACGTACCTCCATCATCATCTGTCGTCCTCAGTATAATGCACTGACATGGAAGCTGTTGTTCTATTTATGGCTATTTTCATTCTATTAGGCTAAACTTTGACGTCACGAACCATGTTGATCAGACTGCACACACAGATTTAAGTACAAGCCTGTCTGAGATTAAGGGAGCTCGGATGAGGTATTATTCCCTTTGCCAAAGGGCAGAATAAAGGCAGAAATTGAGAATAATCCTGATCTAGAACATCTACAGGTTAAAAGGTTGTTTTTATTATTTTTTTCTAGTCAAGTAGCACGATTGTCATAGTAATGGTAAGGACTTATGATTGGTAGTCTTAAACGGGCAGCTAAAATGGCCATCTTTTCAACTGGAATGAAAACAATGTGCTGGAGAGCTTTGCAACCACAAAGGAAAAGCAGTGCAGTTGTTTGAATGAACATTTTATTCAAAGCTCCGCACTTTACCATGCGTCAGCCCCACAGGAGACTTCCTGGAATTGTTGGCCAGACAAACATTATGCACACACGGCCTGACAGGCGGCCCGTCTATCTGGCTTAGCTGATTCACATGGGAGGAAGTCCACCACTGGGTAGGGTGGGGTGGTAATGTTGGTAGGAAATGGTCAGGTGATCACCAGGCAGTCTGTCTATAACTGCATCCAAGTATGAATGGAGACCTAACACATTGATTAGTTTAATACCAGCCACATCCACAGGCTGTTTACTCCACTATTGTTCTCCATATGTTTACAGGATGGTAGTGCAGCACCACATTGCTTCTCCGCACTGCCTGCTCACACATGTACCGCTTTTAAAGACTTTAAGAACCTTCCTGGAATAAGATGCAATCTCTGAAATGAGTAATCTGATCTAAGCAGGCGCAAGCGTGGGACTACAGGAAGCATGTATAGCGCCTGCACTGTTTCACTCTTTCGCTTTGCAGACGACTTGGGACAACTCATGCTGCTTTTCTTTAATAATTGAACGAAATAGCTTTGTAGTGGAAGCCTTTGAAGTGTTAAAGCCATTTAATTTTTAATGACATATCTTTAATTAAGAATTCCGGACATGACACAAAGCTTTGATGTCCCAGAGACTGAAAATCATCGCGCAAAGTTGTCTGCTGTCAATGACTCGACAACAGAATGTCAAGATAGAAGCGCATCCATGACATGATGTAATTTTTTTTTCATTTTGCATTACAAAACGAATCAAGCAAAGCTACACATACACACTGCGCGCTCTCTAGTGAGCTACCCGGGGTCATGCGGACCTGAGCATGAACACATTGAAGAGCTAAGAACGAATCGAGACACAGATATGAGTGATGTAATCTTTCGGAGAGCCCTTCTTGCCCAGCATGAGTCACTTTTCTCATCGGCCTACTCCTTCCACCGGAAAGCGTCGCTATGGCAACCACAGCCTTATCAGGATAGCCTGTGTGACTAACCGCTTCCTGTTTACAACATTATGATTGCTTTCCGCGTTCAGCTCTGCAGACCCACAGCAAACTAGCACGCACACATACACACACAAGGCGCGCACACACACGCACTCATTCTAGAGTGTCAGGCAACCAACAAGGCCAGGGGTCTTTTTCACAGAGGATGAAAAACAAAGTGCAATGTCCTGCTACATACTTAACCGTATACAGCCCTTCTCTCGCTAATGGACCTGGTTTTATTGACTCTATCAAAGCAGAATCTACAGGCCAGTGTGTGATTTAAGGTGATTGGAAAGCATGCGCCACATTTCAGCCTGGCTGGCTCCAGCCGCTGAGTGGGCAAGCACTAAATCGCAGCGTCACCTCCACTCTAGGGCGCTGAAGGACAGAACCGAGTGAAATACTCCTCTCCTAGGGAGGAGCGCAGAGAGAATATATGACTATTGGCAGATTACGACACCCCGTAAACAGATCAATGCAGAGAAGAAATGAATGTCGATCCAAACGGGAGGATATGGTTTGCAAGAAGAAACCTGTGTAGCCAGAGCTGTGTTTCTGTTCATTGTGATGCATGCGACACGGTGGTGGTATCGAGCTGCACTAATCAACAAAAGGTAGGACTACCACTGAGCCAGACCCTTTAACTTCAAACGTACCTTGCTTGGATTGGATTTACAGATTGGACTATACACTGTATGGATGGCAACCATGCGAGATGCTGCTCGACAGGACGATAAAGGGGACCCTTTGATTATTATCTTGTGAATGTTATTCAAAGCAATAGCTTAAGGCTATTGTTAGAGAGAGTTTATATATATAAACAAATAATAATGAATAGCAGAAGGTTCTCCTTTTATTAGGGGCAAAAATGAGTCTAGCATTTTTCAAAACACTGGCTTCAAAATAAGACTATGAGAGACACACCCAAAAGTCTGGAATAGGCACTCCCAAAGACACCCCCCACACACACAAACACAGCATTTAGAAGATGAAAAGAGCCAGATATAAAATGGTGCACTTTGTGGGGGAACGAGTGTTGAATAGCTTTCCACTCGAGACTGAAGAGGAGGAGGTGATGTCACATAAAATATCTCTCTCCCTCTCCCTCTTTCTCTCCTCAATCCTCTTTGCAGGCCTGGAAAGGAGAGCGGCAGCATGCCAAGGCAAAGGCTGCTGGGAAAGGGTGGACGCTGCCAAGCGGGGCCTCAGTCGCCGGCGTCAGAAGCACACATCTTTGTTCTCTGAGACCTGGTGTTCTGCCACGGGCCTCATTTCAGCCTCCGCATTATGGCTGCCCTGGACATCGGCCAGACTACTGAGAGCTCGCTACCTCTCCCACTTTTCTGCTCTCTCTGTTTTTCCATCTCTCTCTTTCCTTCCTTCTCTCTCTCTCTCTCTCTCTCGCTCCAGCTCTCCCTTATTCATCAGGCCATATACGGCTCGCTGCCAAACATTCTGCTGTTGCCATGGCAGCCTGGAGAGCGGAACGTTGGAGAAGTGCCGCAAAAACAAGTCTTTCCTGGATCCAGATGTGCCACATCTGCAGGCTCTGGAAAGAGCAGACAGCAATAGCCAGGCAAAAACAAAAAACAAAACAACACCCCCCCCCCCACCCCGGGCCCCCCCAACACACAATATGTTGCAAAATCCTCTAGGCCCAAATGAGAAAATAAGAGGAAAGAATACTGTGGTTTTGTTTGGGAAGACTGCATAGAGGAAGCATACACATAGTGGGTTTTGCCTTGAGCATCACTTTTATTCTAGGATTGCGAGAAGGTTGATTCCAGATTTAATTGGAAGGAAGCTAGCATGAAACGTAGCATAGGTGTCCTATCCTTCATTTGGGCCAAACCTGATATACAGAGCTGTGCAAAAGCTTCGAGCCACCCCTCAGCAGCACCCTCATTTCCCCTCTCGTCTGTTCCAACCACTCAGCATTCAGCATCACTAATCACCGGCTGGATCAACTGTCATCATTTTATTTATTTTTTATTTTATTTTATAGAACTTTATTAATCCCAGAGGGAAATTGCTCAATTTTCACATATCCCAATTAGGAAACTGGGGTCAGAGTGCAGGGTCAGCCAGCTTATGGAGCAGCGCCCCTGGAGCAGATAGGGTTAAGGGCCTTGCTCAAGGGCTCAACAGTGGCAACTTGGCGATGCTGGGGTTCGAACCCCCGACCTTCCGATCAGTAACCCAGTAACCCACAGCCTTAACCGACTGAGCCACCACTGCCCCTATGACCTGTTTCTCACTTGTTCATGCCTTAAATTATGTGTTCTTTACGCTTGAATGAATTATTGATCACTGTGTGGCTCAGGTACAGGGACTGGACTGAAAATAAACGCAGAAAACTCACCAGATGTCCATCGGGAAGCATGGCTAACTAATCCCCAAACCTACATTAAACATACAAGAAGGTCTTTGGTAGCAAAATATGAAGAAATGAGGGATGGCACAGCTCTGTATCTCTCTCTAAAACAAACATCACTCTAGCCATGTCAATATAAGTAAATTGTCTAAAGGGTTTTGCATTCAATGTCGATTTCCTGTTTAAATGCTGACCAGTCAGACAGGAGCAGCTGTTAATCCTATTGAATGAAATACAGCTATAGTAAGTAGTAAGCCTTTTCTTTTTCTTTTTTTTTTTTTCGTTTTACAAATGCCTTTTTTTTTAAAAAAACAGAAATATTAAAATGAGGGAAAAGTGAAACCGATGCTGACTTAAATGATTCTGACACATAACAATTTCCCCCCTGACACATAACTCTTTTCCACTCAAAGCTTAGAGCTTCTGGGAGCAAAATGGTAAAGTCATCAATGAAACCTCAGCTGAACTTTTTTTTCCCCTCCTCTCCCCTCCACTTTTCTTTCTCTTTCTCTCTCGTCCCTCATAACTACTCGATTTGCTCTTAATTATTTCCCTTGTAGAGTCCCTGCCATCTCAGCGGCTCACGTAACTACAGGTAAATGACATGAGTAGTTTTCACATGGCCTCCAAAAATAACACAGGCGTGGCAATGCTCTCTGTGACGTAACTAAGCCCGAGAGCAAACCCTGGCAAATAATGACAGATTATGTAACGTCCAGACAGCCCCATGTCTCTCTCTCTCTATGTCTCCCTCTGACATCAAATACTGCCATGACATACTTTATTGTCCCTCACTGCTTGGTAGGAGGATGGACTGTTGTTAGCAGGATGGCACTTCCTTGGAAAACAGCGAGAGGATTAGAGAACTAATCTGACTTACGTACATTATTACGTTAATCTGTCCTCCATGGCAGCGTCACGCAAACTGGAGATGGAAGATGCTCCAGTAATACATTTTAATATTATGTTAATGGTCTATCCTGCCTATCCTGGTACTATCACCCCTGATTGTTTTGCAACATCAGCTAATTACTGGGAGGGTTTGACTCGCATTATGTCATAGCTATTCGCAAACAATTAGAACATTTATCCATTTATAGTTGCATTCAGTGTTAAGGAATGTTCAAGAAGCAATCTAACATGAGCTAAAAATAGGCTTTTCCTGTTTAGAAGTAAAAATGTAGCTTGTCTTGTTGAGAAATACAGGCCTGTTTCCATGTTGTTAAATAAAGGCTCCTGATAACGATATTGTGCATGTTGAGGTACAGGGTATACAGTATACAGTACTGTGCCGCATTCTCCCACCACCCCTCATTCATTCATTCATTCATTTTCTATACCGCTTAATCCTGTGTTCAGGGTCGCGGGGGACCTGGAGCCTATCCCAGGAGACTTCGGGCACTAGGCGGGGTACACCACCCCTCGTTTTTATTTTGTTTTTTTTTTTCAGATTTTGCCTCCAAAGATGTACGTTTTTTTGTAATATTTTTTTCAATGTAGTCTTGGGGAATAATTCTCCAGACTTCCTGAATGCCTATTTAGGCTGTGATTTTTGGCAGGTTTTCAGCTCTCATTTTCATTCCAGTCTCTGTACCTGAGCAGTTTCTGAGAAATGTTTTTTGTTTGCTAAGCCACATAATGACCTATAAATCAATCAAGCATGTAAAAAGCATCTAACTTAATGAGGCGTGAACCTGTGAGAAACTTTCTCAGATGAAAGTGACAGATGCTCAGGCTAGTGATCAGTATATTGCCGAGTGGGTGGAACAGACAAGAGGGGAAATGAGGTTGCTGCTGAGGTTGTGCATACTGTAAACAACCAGATTTTAGACACTTTGCTGCCTGATGTGGTAAAACATTTATTCCAATTTCTTTAATTTAATCCACATGATTTTATTTTATTTTATATAAAGAAATGAGGGTTGGCTCGAGACATTTGCACAGTACTGTATGTAATATAACCTACTGTATAATCGGCAAATTACACGATATGATTTTTTTTGATACAGGGTGCTGGAAGACATCATTTTTTCTGACACGCATTTCTCTTTTGACAAAAATCGGATCTGTGATGTTGAGAAAAATTTAAACACAAGCTCCTTTTGAACCCTTTTTTTATTATCTTAGGTTAAAGTTTCTATTTGCCTGTCTTGCTCTATGTGGTTCAGATGACATTCTTGTAAAAACAAGCCCCCCCTTTACGAGTACTCGTGTTAAGAAAACCTCTGCGATACATCACTCATGAATCAAGTTCTCGTTTCCAAGCATCTGGAGCTGTTTCCTGGCTTGCTCTCACTCCTGTCACTGGGCCCAGACAAAGCTCCGCCTGCGATGCCGTATGATGTGACCGCAGCAACTTCCCCAGCTTTTTATCAGGTCTGACACTGATAACAGATGGAAAGATTCTTACCATGTTCTGTCTTTCATCGCACTGATATTTGCATGTATTATCGTTAGATCATCTGCATCCCGTCTTCCTTTAGGCAGTATGAATAGATAGGTTTCAGCACTGAAACTTTACGTGACCTGAGCAGGAGCTAATCGAATCCTGGTTTATTACTAAGGAAGAATGCAATGGGGACTTAATGATAGTTGCAATCTGCATTTCTTCCTTTCATGATTGCTTGCTTACTCGATGTCAACGGCGTAGCTTGCAAACATGTTAGAGTTCTCGAAGGACAACAGCTAGCAGTGAGTAGGTCTCAAGGTGCTTATACAGGAGAGCTCAGGTTGTGGCGTACTGGACGGCTGAGTGGCAGCCTGTGAGAAAGGAGACCAGGATGAGCCGAGCAGAAAGCCAGTTGGGCCTGTCAGTCTGCCGACTTCTTCTTCAGCTCTAGCCACCTGGTCGTGTCAGTGCCATCTAACCCTGAGTTAGTTGGGTTCTGCTTTATGTGCTAAAGCTCTGCGTGTGGCTCCAAAGTCCAACTGGTGTCTTTAGTTGATCATTTATCATAAGCCCTAACCCAGGGTGATACCTACAGTATAATATATCTCTCTTTGCTCATCATCAGCTCTTTGGTTTTGAAATTCATGTAATGCCATACAAACATACAACTGACTAATATTGAATCAATTATTTTCATTATTTTATATTACACATTATTATTATTGTTATTATGATCACTATTGAATTCCTGATTTTTTAATGGTCGATCATTTTCTGCATAATGGCCTGGCTCTGACACTTTTATTAGTGCTGTAATAAAAGTCTAACAGTAAACAGGTTTTATTGTGAAAAAGGGAAAAACTTTCTGTAAGCAGATGTTTATTTAACATCTGTAAAAGGAGACAGGATTTTGTAACAGACAGCATGGAAAGTTTCTCAGTAACACGACAAGTTGTACTTTTAGACTGATTACCTTCAGAGCAGGTAAAAAAGAAATGCCTGGTAAGGGAAGGACTGCTTATAGCTGCTGTAACATAAGTGATAACAGGACCTAGCTAGTTTCAGGGTGGTTTCACAACAGTAATTTGCTGTTATTGAGGTGGGTTGCATCACACCTCGTTGTTGCAGGTTTTTCCAATAACCTGATGTATTTTACACTTTCCTCTTTGAATTCTTGTAAAGACTCACCTCTCTTACCGGTCTCACCAGAGTTACTGAATAATTCCTAGAAGTTACTGATTAATTTGGTATAACTGAAAAATAAGTATATACGAATAGTTAAAATGATTAACCATGCATGAAAAATAGAACAAATGAACTCAAGACATCTCAGACCGTATTGTAATCCTCTTTTCACTAACTATTGGAGTTTCCCAGTCAGCCATTATCTAATGCTCTTTCACACACACATGCACACACATAGACATACACATACAGGCAAGAATAGGGAGCAAAGTACACTAGGTGCCCTTGCCGAGACAGATAAGCTGGAGTAATATGATTACACGTCCTGCATTGTGCAACCCGTGACTCATGGCTCTACTTACAGCCACGACGAGGTCAGTCTGCCCAGGGTGAACGGATTGTTGTTTGCGGGTCATTGTGTGTGTGTGTGTGTGTGTGTGTGTGCGTACGTGCGGATGTGTAACTGGGTGGGTGTACTTAGCGTACAGGAGATGACCTTTCGTCACAGAGTTATGCTGAAGTAGCTGGAAATCACTTGCAAACAAACAGAACAGGTTTGCATTTCCATTACTAGGCAAAATTCTTTTTTTTACAGTAATCACACATGCTGGATGAGGAAATGAAAGCACTGCACATAATCTCCTTTGCAGCGTTTAGAAGTGGCCACATAAACACAAAGATTAGAGTTTGGTGTTGGCTGCAGCTCTTCATATCCCGGCAACAATGGTTCAGATTATCTTGCAGTTCAGATCTTTCAGTTCCATGGAAATCCACCATGTGTGTGCTCCTGCTGCCAAATACGTCATAGCAAAGGCCAAAGAGTTTGAACATGCTATCCAGCGATAGGTTGTGCCACGCCATCTCATTCTCCAAACAACGAGCTGGACGGTGAACGGTTAGCGCTATCTCCAGCGGATCTTGCTAACCTTTCCTCATAGTGCTGTTAAACATTAAACCAATCTTATCGCCATTTCTGGGTAGACCGACTTTAACTACAGCATCGAACACTGCGTCAGATATTTATCAGCATGACACTTTGAATAGCCTCCTGGGCTGTGCAAATTGCTCCTTTTCCATCTGTCCTCTCAGGGTTGCTGGACGTCACCACATGAATGTGCATGTGACAAAGAAGGAAGCATGTCAGCTTGATAATATCTGCGTGTGTGTGTGTGTGTGTGTGTGTGTGTGTGTGTGTGTGTGTGTGTGTGTTTGTGCAGGTGTTTGTGCATACGTTTGACAACGATCAGGCCCGCACTTAAAGACAATCAACCTTGCTAAGCAGGCTTTACAGTCACTATGGGTCGGTCACATGTCCTCTCTGTAAACACTCTGACCCAATTTTAAATAAGATCCGCCCTTATTTGTATGTGGTCACTGCAATGAGATCAGCCCTTATTTGTACAACGGCAATGCTATGACTACACGACTACGGGACTGTTTCGGGTGACAACCACGTCCACGTGATTGTGTTTCAAAACACTGGGCGCTGAAATCCTAATTGTTTTTTTCAAATAAGGAATATGACTTGAGCCTGAATTTTATTACTGCCAATGAAAGGGCTCAAAGGTTCTACAGCCTCTAGTTCACAAATCTACTTATATATATATATATATATATATATATATATATATATATATATATATATATATTTTTTTTTTTTTTTTTTTTTTTTTTTTTTTTCTTTATTATATTCTACTGCATGGACATTAAGTTCATACTTAATGCTTAGTACATAGTTATTCATCTTAAACAATTTTAATTTATACCTACAATATACAAACATACTTAATACTGGAAAGTAATGTTGCCATGAAGGAATGTAAATCTGAACGAGCAATTTTGGTAGTTTAACAGCGTAAATTTCACTTATTCTTTCATTCAGTCAACTTCTATACTGCTTATCCTATATACAGGGTCACTGGAAGGTAAAGCTGGAGCCTATCCCGGAAAACTTTGGGCACAAAGGTACACCCCAAATTTGCATGCTTTTGGACTGTGGAGGAAACCAGATTACCTGGAATAAACACACCAAGCACGGGGAGAACATGCAGCCGTACATGCACACAGACCCAAGGCATGAATCATACCCTCAATGCTGGAGGTGCGAGGTGACAGTGCTAACCACTAAGCCACCATGCCACCCTGTATTATTCTCTCACTCACTCATTTTCTATACAGCTTTATCCTGTATTCAGGGTCGCCGGGACCTGGAGCCTATCCCAGGAGGCTTAGGGCATGAGGCACGGTACCCCCTCGATAGGGTGCCTATCCATCGCAGAGCCCTGTATTATTATTTAATATAATTAGATTTTTTACTTACTATATATTATTTAGCCTATGTCCATAGTCAAATATAGAAAAACATGAAACACATCAGGTTTTAAGCTGCCTGCAAATGCAGCAAGGCTTTTTCTTTTCTTCCACCCAGAAAAAGTGTATTTTGGAATCCGGAGTAAAATTCTTCCTCTGCAGAAACCGCATCCGAAACGCCTTAGCGATTCAGAAACTCTAGCCTCATTTTTCCAATTTTTGTGTGTCATTCACAGCCTATTTTTCTCCCATTACCTGCCCCCCCGCTGAACTTATTATTCCACTGAATAGCGTGTTTATTGATGTCTGCAGTCCTAATGTGAGATTATCGACTGTAGTTGGATGATTATGATTATGTTAGAAGTCAGCCAAACAAAAGTAATGTAAATTAAATTATCATATTTTACTTGGAACACATGCTGTCGAGTCCCAGGCAGTGAATGTTGACTGTAAATGCTGTTTGTGTGGGATAGAACATAAGCTTGTACAGGAGTGTGAATGAATGGGTTTTGCCAGAGCAGGTCAAACCCATGAGCTGTGTAGCTTTATCCCAGACGGGAGGGGGGCTAAACTGCTAGTGGCCTCGCTGACTCGACAATTCTGCTTGGCTTATTTCAATCAGTCTATTTAAATAGAGCCATGCCATGTGAGTACACACACACACACACACACACACATACAAAATAGCCCAGAGGTGCGTCAGAACTTTCACAGCTGACTGGCTTGAAATATACCTCACAGGAAACTTAGTATGGGGGAAAACCCAGACAGTGATGAGAGATGAGAGAGAGTATCTTTAAAAGTCAGAGGTAACCTCAACACTTATGACAAGAATGCTTATGAAAAAAAATTCCCTCACCCCCGTTCTTGAAAAATAGCACAGCCTACCAGTTTGCAAGGTCAAAGTTCATATGAGCAGACAGCCCTTCCCTCTGGTTAATGTTTGAGGTTTATTCGAGGCATGTGTTCAGATGTCTCTGTTCAACCAACTGCATTCATTTTTCTTATTTATCTGACCTAGAACAGAGCAGGAGCAAAGCCCCGTACTACACCCAGCACCACCACCACCAAGACCATCACCTCAATAGGGCCTTGTGAGGAGGCGAGCCAACAAACAAATACAATAACAATTTGACTAATTTCCAGAGCAGTTCTCTTTGGGCAAGGCAAGGTAAAATGTATAGTTGTGAACACGTCTAATCTGCAAATCTCATCCTGCCCTACTTCACTGCAGGGTCCCTGACTGCACTCTTTCAATGTTTAAATGGGGTCATGTTCACTGTTTTGATCTCATATATATAGGCATTCAGTCTTGTAAATGTTTCCATTTAACTCAATTCAGTTTTAGTCACAGGCGGCATAGTGGTTAACACTGACGCCTTGCACCTGCAGGGTCCGGGTTCGATTCCTGTCTCCGGTCTGGGTGCATAGAGTTTACTCCCAGTGTTCTCCCAGTGTTTGGTGGGTTTCCCCCAGTACTCTGGTTTCCTCTCACAGTCCACAAACATGCAGATTCGGCTAATTGGTGTTCCCAAATTGTTCATAGTGTGTGCATGAGTATGTGCTTTCACACCCTAGTCTGCTGGGATAGGCTCCAGCAGGATAAAGATGTACTGTATAGAGTGAGTGAACCCCCCTGTGGAACTGATAAAATTTTTATGCCGAGGTACCATTGTCTTTGAGATTAGGCTTCCCTTCTTTCACAGTAAGTCCCTCCTTCTGTGTCTCATCTGCAATTGGTTAGATGCAAATGAAATGGAAACCCAATCAGTGACACATCCTCACCCAGTGAATAAAAGTAAAGACAGGTGGGAGGGAGTTGTTCTCACAGAGTTTACTGATCAGGAACAAAAGCAAAATTTCCCTTTTATCTCATGTATACAGGGCAAACATGTGAACAATGATGTTCGATTTGATCAAGTGTTTTCATGGTTTCATCACCCCCATCCCACTCCCCCCCCCCCAGACTCTTCCTATTTAAGGTATTTACATGATGCGGTTTTATTTCCGAATGGGTTATTATTCTGATTATTAATAGAATACCAGGGTCCATAGCGAGTGATAGAAACGGATAAGATAAAAATCACATTATAAAAAAGGTGTCTTGAATGCCAGTTACAATACTTCTCAATGAAACAGGAAACAATGAAGAATGTAGCAATCATGACAGCTCCCTCCAGAATGAAACCTAGCTTCGGGCATACACTTTTTAGCGCTCACTATATAATCTATTACAGGTTAGCTACAACTATACATATTAATACTCATGTGCAGTACAATGCATTTGTTGTTGAACTAAAGTTCAAAGACGTGATGTAAAAATATGGGAAGGGGTTTAATGTAATTAGCATTCTGTTAGCACATTCACAAATTAAATGGCTGAAAGTGACAGATGGTTTCAGTTGTCTTAAAATTAGAGACTGAAAATGGAGAAGTGATGAACAGGATGCCGACTAAAACCACGAAAGCAAAAAAGAAAAACACACACACACACACACACACACAGAGATGAGGTAAGACTGGAAAAGATTCATTTTAGTGTCATTCTTTATCTGCATCATCATTTGAAGAAAACGGAAGCACTAGCTGAATTTTCTGATGAAATAAACTATCGATTCACGGATGCGTTTATTTTTCCTTCTTCTTCTTCTTCTTTCACTTGTCCTTGTTCTTCTGTTCTTTCCTTTTGTCTTTCTGCACTCTGTGATGACCGAGATGTCTCGGCATGGATGTGGCATAGCTGAGGTCACCCATCTGCCCTGCACATAAAGGCCCATTCAGCCTGCGCATCCATGCTTATCAGAAGGAAATGGCCGTCAGCCTCTCACATGAACCTACACAGCTCCAATACCGTCTGTAAACCGTTTTTTCCCTCTTTATTCTGCGTGTTCTTTCTTCGCACCACCCCACCTTGCTCTTTGCTTTGCTCTGTGAACAATGCCGCTTCTCTCCGTTCAAAGCGAACCTGATACGGTCCTGAGCGGGCAGGCCTCTCACCTATGGATGGAAGCAACCGGATCTTGTGAGAGAAGGGGACTCACGGCTTCACAGCGGATTGAATGACCGACGTATTCAGTGCCTCTGTGAGATGGAGGGAGAGAGATGTGTGTGAGTGAGCCGTATAAGATAAAGAGAGAATTGCAAGGTGTGACTGTACGCATGTGTGTGTGTGTGTGTGTGTGAAAGAGAGAGATGGTGTTGTTTTACAGTCTTTTGGAGGTCACAATGAGCAGAAAGAGACACAAGGCCACCACAATATGAAAACAGCAAAGACTTTTCGACGTTTTTGAACAGGTATCAAACCAACACAGATACCTGAGCTCAAACAAACTCCGCCCACTTTACAACATCTTATAAAAAATTAACAAAACTTCATAGTATACTTGAAAACGGTATAACAATGTGGTTAATCCATCTTGAACTGCCAAAATACTGTACATCTCATACCACAGTCACGACTTCTCAAGTTAATATGTTAATATAACATACTGTATATATATATATACTGTATACTGTACTGAGTATATATATATATATATATATATATATATATATATATATATATATATATATATATATATATATATATATATATATATATATATATATATATATATATACTCAGTACAGTATATATATTGCACAAAAAAAATTATTATATATTAGTCCTGGTTTGACTTGAACCTTACATACACATATGAGGGGCGTTCAAGTCAAACAGGGACTACGTGTTCCCTTAATTTTTTTGAGCAGTATATAATATATTTAATATTTCAATATGTAATAATGTTATTACGCCTTAATGATTGACTGATGCAAGGATTAAAAAAAATTAAGTATGTGTTTCCTTTGAAACCTTAAAAAGACCCTGATGACCTAGACCCAGAAGTGAACATACATCCTTTTAATTAGTGAGATTATAATTTAATTAAATTCAGTTCAATTCAATTTTATTTGTATAGCATTTTAACAATAACAAAGCAGCTTTTCAGAAAAAAAAAACATTATGGACATGTGAAAAAATGCAATTTGTCCCTGATGATCAAGCTGGGGGTGACGGATAGGGCAAGGATAAACTCCCTGAGATGACAAGCGGAAGAAATCTTGAGAGAAACCAGACTCAAAAGGGAAATCGTCCTCATTTGGGTGATAATAGATAGTATGACCATAAATCACTCCCTGCGAAATCTGTGTTCTATAATGTTGACAGTTCAGTATAACAAGAAATGTGTTTAATTTAACATGAAGTCCACTTTCACTGATAGAGGCTTGGGTACAAAACTGAGGCAATTTTCATTCTTAATCTACTGAGTGACTACAGTCACAAGAAATCATAGAAAAACCGCCATAACAGTCTAGTCCAAGATCTTCATGCGCACCTTATGGGGCCATCCTCAGCAGCAAGGTATACTCACAGAATGGATAAGATCATCACCATATATTTTCTGTATTTTATGCAGAGCACAAGCAGGAACTTCAGCAGAACTAACCTTGACAGCATAACTAAACGGGAGAGCCTGTAGGAAACACAGACATAAGGACTAAAGCAACCATTCACTTCACCATCAACAAACCTGAGTGATCATTGACTGTGAAGAAGACAGTATCCAAACATACCAGTTCACCAAAATACGCTACGTCGATGTGTCTTCTAGATCTAAACCTTTACCTAATACAAATCAATTCACAAAAGGCATGGTTAAATAAACATCTTTTCAGCCTCGACTTCAGACTGAAACTGTGTCTGAGTCACAACCATTCATTGGAAGGCTATTTTCTAACTTTGGGCCTTTGTAAGAAAAAGCTCTGCCCCTGCTACAGTTTTCATAATACAAGGTAACAACAAGCAGCCCTCACCTTTCCATCGAAGTAGACATTATGGATACATTATCCAGCAGATAAAAGGGTAGAACTTTGTAACCTCATAGCCCCAATGCTAAAACGACGCATTTCGGCTGATAAAGTAATTTATGGTGGAAGATGGTGTAAATATGATTTTTCCTAGATCTATTCTGAAAGCCACTGAAATATTCAAAGAGCTCTAACATTTCCGAAATAGTATCTTGTTGATTTCTGTGCAATGTGGGTGGATGGATATTAGAAAGTGTTTAGAGTTTATCTATCTCCACCCACCCCCACTCCACTCTCAAATGCTGTGTGGTGTAGGAAACTGGCATTTCAGTCACGCAAAGGTGAAGACTCGGTCAGCTTGTCTGTAGTAGAGAATTTCACGCGTGCCTGTCAGTCAGTTATTCAGTGCCTCGGTGTCAAACACTACAGATCTTCCACTTCTCTAAATCTCACCTTCTTTTTTGCTCTCTCACACAATCACACACACATCTACACGCTTTCTAACAGGTACACGAAACATCACCATCTTTTACACAGAGTCAGAGCTTCAAAGGCTCAAGTCAGGATAGCCGTAGTCAGAATAGCAAGATAGGATAGCTTTAGTTCAGCCTGTCATGGCGTTCGACCTGCTCTGTTTAAAGCAATGAGGTTTGTCTACAACAAATCCAACTCAGGCCAGAGTCACTCATATCAGGACAATAAGGGTGGTACAATCAGGAAGAGAGAAACAGAGAAAGGATGGCCATGGGCTTGTTTATCATTTAGAGACGCAACAATGCGAGATCACGTTATTGAGCCAAGTGAGGTGAGAGGAAACAGGGCCAAGCCTGTCGTCTTGCACACACACACACACACACACACACACACACACACACACACCTAAATGCAATAGGTCAGATGGTGAAGGGTGTGGCCGACAGTGCTTAGTGGGATGAGATGGCATGTGATAACAGATAGAGAGAAAGAGAGAAAGAAAAAAAGAGAGAGAGATTCACACTGTCATTCCCATCTGGTGTTGCTCTGTAGGGCCTCCGGCACTTTCCATTCAGTCTGCTGAATCCGAGCCATCCCATTCTGCCCTGCTCCAGTGCACACTGAGAAACTGTATAAACACAGACAAAAACATATTTCTTCTAGATTGAAAAGTGTTTTAATTTTTTGAATGCACAAAAATATTGCATGAAAATATTCTAGTCAACAAATGAAAAAAACAATGAATCAAAATAATTTCACGTGTAAAAAGGCAACGTGTAAATAATTGTGGAAAAAAGAAACATTTACATTTGGCGAGTTTGACAGTGCAAATTAATGTGTTCATCTTCTATTGGTGTGAAATATCATTTATTTCAACTGCAGATTTTTTTTTTTACCCTATTTTGCCATTCAAGTGACTTATCAATAACAAACATCAGTACTGGTCAGTCGGTTAGGTCTCATCAGGACCCAATTGTCAATTCATATATTAATTGGTCAAACTTTTTTATATATCAAACTTTTGTTTGACAATTTCATAAATCTTTGAGCATGCTAATGTTTGTAGACATCAAACATGCACTGATTCATCTACACAGATCAGCGATAGCATTAAAACAATTAACATTAAGACCACCTAGGTTTTGAGTTCCTTTGTGCACCCCTCAGGGTGTGGCTCTGCAGGGCCTCTGGGGGTGTGCTGTGGTGTCTGGCACCAGGATGCTGTCATCTGTTCCTTTGGTTCTTTTCTGTGGGTTGCGGGGTGGGACTTACTGTATGTACGTAGCTCAGACTTGTTTATCCAGACTATCTCATATGTGTTCAATTAGAACCTGGGGAGGCCAGGTCAGTGGGCTTGGGCTCTTTGCACTATGTGCGTGGCAGGCTTTGGTGAACTGGGTGTTCTGGTGCCTTTCTATCATGGTCAATATGCAATTCTTTTCTGAGATTTGTACTGCTTTGGATTTTTTTGTGGGACAGGTTAGGCTTTGGTCCCTGCGGGCATTGTGTCTCTCAATACTGGTGTATAATTAGTTATCAGTGTTGTTCAGTTCACCTGATGGTGGTTATAATGTTATGGCTGATGGTTGTAGTCAGCCAGCCATGTAATAGGAGCACAATGTATAAAAAATGGAATCTCTGACTTTGACTTTGGAATGATTCTTGCTGCAATTTTCACACACAACCATCTCTAGAGTTTGTACAAAGAAAAAAAAACAGTAATCATTTGTTCTAGGAGTCTACACAGAGCACTAAAACTGGGAAAAAAGATGGTTTTCTGCTTACCGCGGTTGTAAGGCGTGGTTATTTGAGTTCTGTCAGCGTTAACCAGTTTGGCCATTCTCCTCTGACCTCTCCCATCAATCAGACATTTTCCCCCTGTACTATTTTGTATCAACTCCAGGGACTGACGTGTGTTACAGTATCAAAAGTTTCTGAAATACTCTAACCATTATTTGTTTCACTATGTGGCACGGGCAATCACGTCATAGGTGTTCTGGAGTTATAATATACCATAGTTAGCTTTACACATGAAGCTATTTTTTGGTGCTTCCCATGCAAATATTTATCAAAGTAGCTGAAGAGTTAACAGATTGAGGACAAACATGCCTAGACCAATACTGTAGCTTTATAAAACCTCAGCTAGCCTAAAATTGCTACCTGATATGGCTGCTAACCAGCTTGCTAGTGGCTGCTTCCTTAATGCCAGATAGCTACAGTAGCTACGTCCAAAAAGATCGCTTACTATTAAATTAAATATGTTCCTGCTAAATATGTTAAATGTTCCTGGGACGCATTCTTTGGTCTTGTGTGTGTGTGTGTTCCAACTCACTATTGTACCTCAGACCATTAAGTTAGCATAAGTTAGCTCTCTACTTTCTGATGCATAAAAATAAGAGAAAAACTTATAACTGTGGTTTTTATCTTATCATGTCATCTAAAACCTCTAATGACATGTGTAAAGAATCAATATGACAAAAACAATATACAGTACAGGCCAAAAGTTTGGACACACCTTCTCATCTATCTGTCAATGTGTTTTCTTTATTTTCATGACTATTTACATTGGTAGATTCTCACTGAAGGCATCAAAACTATGAATGAACACATGTGGAGTTATGTACTTAACAAAAAAAGGTCTCCACAGTCACCGGACCTGAACCCAATCGAGATGGTTTGGGGTGAGCTGGACCGCAGAGTGAAGGCAAAGGGGCCAACCAGTGCTAAACACCTCTGGGAACTCCTTCAAGACTGTTGGAAACCATTTCAGGTGACGACCTCTTGAAGCTCATCGAGAGAATGCCAAGAGTGTGCAAAGCAGTAATCAGAGCAAAGGGGGGCTATTTTGAAGAAACTAGAATATAAAACATGTTTTCAGTTATTTCACCTTTTTTTGTTAAGTACATAGTTTTGATGCCTTCAGTGAGAATCTACCAATGTAAATAGTCATGAAAATAAAGAAAACACATTGGATGAGTGAAGGTGTGTCCAAACGTTTGGCCTGTACTGTATATTGCAAGGAAGTGAGTTCATTGATGCCTCTGTTAGCTAGTACAGTTAG
This sequence comes from Channallabes apus, assembly GCA_030522415.1. Taxonomy (NCBI): domain Eukaryota; kingdom Metazoa; phylum Chordata; class Actinopteri; order Siluriformes; family Clariidae; genus Channallabes; species Channallabes apus. Next base: position 9,860,656 of record CM060119.1, read on the forward strand.
CATATAATCTGCCAACAGAGATAGTACAACATAAATCAAACAACCTATGTTCCAAAAGATAAGAGCAATATTTCGCTTTTGTTAGCTTCAGAGGCTATGAGGGCCGTTCAAGTCAAACCGGGACATGTGGTGAAATTTCTCGTCTCGGTTTGGTTTAATCGCACCTCGTTTTTAGTTATAATTCTTACTGTTAATCATTTTGGGGGGGAAAGAAACAGAGTAGACAATCAACCACAAGCGACAACATTAGCGGTTGCTACATGCCCACAAGTGAAACTACAAGCGACACGAGCAACTTGTTACTTGCTACTGTAAGGCTAGCATTTTTACTTTCCTTTTTGTACTAACTGTATGTAGTGATACCACGTAAGTGTAAATCCTACTGTAGATGTACAGTATGTATGAGTATAGTCTCATGCATATCGAGTAGAGTACATTATTGATAAACGAAGACACTGGTTCTCTAGCGAGCTGCACATTACAGCATGCTAACTATTATAAAATAATTGAGACTTGCACTCAAATGCTTAAACACATTTTATCTTGACTCTTGTTTGTCTCCAGATATTAGCTTCATGTATAGACCTTATATTTATAATCTACCTGTAGATTGCGAAATATACAAATGTATATGCACGGCAGTATACTTCTGAAAAAAACAATAACAACACACACACACGTACAGTCACTGTAATATATATATATATATATATATATATATATATATATATAAAAAAACATCTTACAGATACAACACCATACATATGCTGCACGCTCTGCAGAGGAGCAGACAGATACAGACCTGCTGACACAAGCAAACATTGCAGCCAGGCTGAATGGATGATTACTCATGGAAAAGAAAACTCCCCTCTGCCTCCCTCTGACCTAACCACTGATGCACGTAACATATTTTCCTGTTAGAAGCTCAGTCAGTCAACACCCCCAACACACACACACATGCATGCACAAACACACATTGGTCAGACACTACGTTTTTATGCCTCCTCTTTGGGCCTTTCACTGCGGTCTGACAAGTTTCTCTCTTACACATCAGATTCACACATACACGCCACACACACACACACACACACACACACACACACATACTTGTTCTTCAGAACCACACCATTCTTTCTCTTTTGCTCATTCCTAGGACTAAGGAACGAGGAATGCTTTTTGCTCACGTGTTCCTACGTATACAGCCTGGAGGCTTTGTGAGTTAACACTGGGCTACTATTGCAGCAATGTCACTGCTACTGCCATGTTTATATCTACATATGCAAACACTTGGTTCGACCGGGCTGAAAAAGGAAAGCGATTACTCCGGGCACATTTTCCTTTCCAGTGAGGCGCATTCGTGCCGTGGCCTGCGTATTTTCCGATCATCAGAGGGCTACTGTGTAAACAAATGAAGCCGTGCTATCACCTAAGGACAGTGTGTTCAAGGCAAAGCTCACCAGCGTCACAATGGAAAAAGCAATACACAAAGGACAGCGACAGTCATGGCAGTGATGACTCATTTTGAGCTCTGCTTAAGATCCTGACCCAATGCCCTCGAGTGCCCATGTCACATCAGCGCCTGTTGTTTTTGTAAATGTACATGTTGTTCGAGCTGGTGATTAGTGATTGGCTCTTTAAAACTTGAACATCAATGAATAGAATTTAAAGGCTTTTCAGGGAGGTGTGGGTAGAATTCCTGCCTCGCTTTTCCATGGTTTCCAGGTCAACCCTGAACTTCCCTGGCCACATTGCTTCCTGTGGATCCTTTGTTTTTCTCCTGTCTATGAGGGGAAAAAAAGATTGATGAATTACACCTAGTTGCAAATGAGAAAATGAATATGTCTGTATGGTGCCCTGCAAATTACTGGCTTCCTATTCTGGGTGTATTCCCACTTCACACCCAGTGATCTTGGAATAGGCTACAGATCCACCACTACCCTGATCAGGATAAAGTGGTTACTGAAGACTGACTGACTGGATGGATAGGTAGATGTGGACTGTGCAGCAAGGCTTTATTCAGTTTTGCAAGAAAATACATTTCTTGGCACAAATGTCATTCTGTTCAAGAAAGTTATTTTTTTTTTTACCATTATGAAAACTGCTGCGATTTTCTGGTAAGGATGTATTTACGTTCCCAAAGATTATATGTACAGTACCTGCGAGCATAATTAGTTCCGGAATATATAAAAACACTCGTATATCAAAGTCAATTTCCCCCATAAGAAATAATGGAAACTCCGATGATTTGTTCCACAACCCAAAAATATTCGTACAGTATAAAACTAATGAATGCAAAATATAGTCAAAAAAAATACAAATTAAACAAATTAACCTGCAATTCACCTTCCCAACAAAGCAGTGTTTCTGTTGTGTGTGTTTGTGAGGCGTTGCATACGTGTGTGTATGTGTAAACCTGAAGTAAGACGAGAGGAGTGGAGGAGGGAGGGGGCTACTGTGTAGGATGATTTTCACAAACACACACACATACACATGCGCGTGCAAGCACAAACACATACACATACACACAACGGAAACACTGCTCTGTTGGGAAACTTCTTTAACAAGGACCCTCTTTAATGACATGCACATGCACACACACTAACGGAATCACTACTTTCTGACAGAGAGAGAGAGACGCACACATCTTTATCTTTAATAAAAAAACTTATTTTGGTTTACGCGCACAAACATACGTGGTCACAATGTTATAATAAACAGCACATGCGAGCACGGTTGTTAATTATACGAGTGACACCTATATGCACTGAGACTGAGCATGGGAGACAATTACCCATAATTCCTCAGTGCGAGAGAGAGAAGAACCATTGGCTTCAGTTGTGATCATGTGACACTCAGCAGACAAAGAGCATACGTACTACTATATCAAGCCTTCGCTCATTCATAATTTTTAAATTTTGCTCATCTTGCAAGGTTCCACTGTAATTTGCAGTTTGTTAGGCTAGAGGTGAGGCCCAATGCATGAGGTTTAAACAGGGTCCTAAACTGCAAAGCCAATAAGAAAAAAAAAATACTTGCCAAAAGTACACTTAATGTACATCAGGAAATCAGTGACATCATCACATTCCCCTGACCCTTGTTTCCTGTCCAGATGTCTAACATATATGACGTGTTTTATAGCCACCCAGTTTTGACCTCAAATCAGCCATATCTATAATGAGTCAGTCAGGGATGGCTTTCAGCACAGTGAAAATTCCAGCTTTGATCAGAATAGTGAGACACTCCCTGGCTCTCGTCATTGAACTGATCCACTGGTTGTGGTCAGATGGTGTGGTCAGAACACGCCCAAGCAACTGCACCTCATCTCCATTCTGGAAATAAGACCTGGCTTCTTTGTCATTTGTCCCCAACTGGGCTTGGCAGAGGGGAAGCCATGAAAGCACTATCTTCTCAGGCTTTTACATAAATTGTTGCAATCAACTTGAGGCACCTGTTATTCATCATGCTTACGCTATTATGTCTCATTTATTAAGTCACTTTGAATGCTGTGATGAACGTGAATTTCCAAACATTTGTGTCCTTAGTGAGTTCTTATTTCTTATTTCTTCAGTGGGGACATCTGGGTCTCCCTAGGAGTCTTGACTGTTTGCCTGGATTTCCCAGAATCCTCTGTTCCTCCGCAGGCTACCTGGCGTGCCTACTGAGCAACAGGATTAAGAGCTTGGAATCTTCCGGGGCGACTGGTGAGAAATCTTTGCCTGAAGGTTTTTTTTTAATCATTCAGTCATGAATCAGGGCTTCTGTTTTTTTTGTTTTTTTTTACTGAGTCAAGTAAAAAGGAGCTCCCAGCTGCCCTTTTAAAATCCAGCGTGATCAATCATTAAGTGTACATGTCATCATTATTTACATGTCCTTGCACTGAGGTTATGTTCATCAGCTAAGAGAATTTCTATGGGGTTCAACCGCACCTCTCTTTCCAGACCAAGTTGGGACATGATGGCCTTTTAGACAGATTGTTAATCAATTTTTTGCTTCAGAAGCTACGTAAGCAGTACGGGTCACTAACTAGAGCGTGACTATACAGTATAACCACAGTACAGTAGATAGTAACATCCAGTTCCCAGTACATGTTGACCATGTAGAAGTTGAACCTGCTTGTAATTATAACTTTAATCACCACTAAAGGAATAATAATGTAGTCATTAAGATTTGAGAAAGGATCTATGGTTACTAAATGATGGTCCAGATTGTACGTGAAATATGCATACGCTAAGACACAGGTGAGAGGCAGGCTGATCTACAGCTGCTATTTCAGTGCCTGCGGTGTGAATGCCATTGCCTTTCTCGTGCTGTGGATTATGGCTTGGATTTCAAAAACCAAATACGTCCAGCCTTGCAAAAAGAAACACCCAACAGCCCCTCCTCCATCTCCTTCTTTCCTAATCTCCACCATGGGGTTTTCTAATGTTAGTAATGTCCTGTGTCTTCTCTCCCTTTTTCTCTCTCTCTTTCTTTCTTTGAACTGTGATGGAAAAATGGGAGGGAAAAAAAAAACACTTCATCCTGTGGGAACAGCTGTGACCCATCATCTGTGTAAGTCCAGCCTCCTTTTCCTCTCGCCTGGAAATAGTGCTCTTAATGGATCCACCACTCCAAGCCTGTACTTGTGTGCGTCTGTGTGTATCATTGTGGATGAGGATAACAGCCAGTTTTAGAGGGGGGGGGGGGGAACAAATGTGCCCACGGGTTACTGGAACCCTCGAGGCGTTCCCTAGGATGTGAGGAATCGTGTTCTAAAATGAGTTTGGTCTGCTCGCATGTACAGACCCGACATACTCGACCTCAAAAAAGCAAACCCCTTAAAGTCTAAAAGGCTTTACCGCCGCATCGCTCCCGATATAGTCAGGCGTCATTGTTGATGAGTGCCAGACTGGAAAATGAAAGGCAAGACGAGGCCATGGAGAGCTATCTGAGTATAGAAGCTGGAGCGTGGTTAATGGAAAACCAATGCGACGGTCAGACAGCTGAATTTGCTTTAGCAACCAAATAGCAAATACGCTGCACGGCTTGCTATTTGATCACTAGGAACCTGAGCTGTGGCAGACCATGATGGTGGAAATATTTGGCGTAAAATGAGTGTCAAATGCAGCCTTGTATCAAAGAGACAGTATAAAATAGGAAGGAGAGAGAGAGAGAGAATTATTCTTTGTGATCCTCCCTCCCCTGCCTGACTGTGACGTGACTTGCTCCCATCATAGTGAGAGGCTTGTTGTTGACAACAGCTCCTAAAACACATTAGAGACACTCAGCAGACACTCAGCCTCAGCAGACAAACATTTTTCCCTCTCACACACGCACACATGCCCTGAAGCCTCTGACAAACATGGCCTAGTACCTCCCCACCTCTTTCTCTTTTGTGTGCGTGTGTGTGTGTGTGTGTGAGTCTTGCATCATGTGGGGTGGAGTGCTCAGAGGGAATGTGAGTCAGGACTGGAGCCAGAGGAACAACGACTCAGCCGCTGAGAGGAGAGACGCAAGGGAGGAGATTAACACGCAACCATTTTCACAGCAACAGCCTGCTCTCACTTGCCTGACTTGCCAAACATAACCTTTAGACTAGAATGAGGGCTGGAAATTTCTTAGTAAGTTCTTTCTTTTCTTTCTTTGGCCAACACGTAGTAATTTATACTATTGTGATTTATTTACCTTTATAAAGTACAGTGGAATTATTGTCACAACCAGGCTTTTTACTAATAGTATTTCTCCTGAAAATATACAGTATGTGCCAAATTATTGCCACCCTAACAAATATTTGAAATAAAGATAATGAATAAAAAAAAATACAATAAAAGTGTCATGTCCTTCACCTCTGGGATATAAACATGAGCTTGCACACATGCAAAAATCTCATTGTCTTCAACTACCAGCTGGAGTAAGAAAGGAAGGACTTTCGACAAATAAAACCATATAGACAAATAAAACCTGCACTCAGGTTCTCAATATAAGAAATATGCATGCTCTGCTAACATAGCATATTTCACAATTAGAATCAAAGCAGAAAGATTGACATGTCTAAAATTCAATCAGGAATGAGACCCATAAGCACACTGTGTAGGAGGGAAAAGAAAAAGAAAGAAAAAAAAAAAAGCCCAAAGGTCACAGTTATAAAATTGCAAAGTCTAGTCGATTATTGTGGTTGTCAAGTTTCAAAATCAACTCTTGAATGCCAGTTTCATAACAACAAGCTGTTAAAAAAACATGGCAAGAAAGAGGCGCGTCCTGAGTCACAAAAGACTCAGTATGTGAAGTCACCAAATAATATTAGAACTAAAATGTGCTGTTCATTTGATCCTACATGCCGTTCTACTGGTTGACAACATAGTGACTGAACTACTATAATATCTCAGCACAAATAACATTGTCTCTGCTAGCAGATCCAGACTTGGCCACAGAAAGATATTATTTCAAATCGTTTCAGAAATTGTTACAGAAAATCAATTGTCGTGCAATGACGTTGTCAGAACCATAATGGAAACCTGTGTTGTGAATTGAAACGTGATGTCCACATGCACCGATCTGAAACTATAAAAGAGCTTAAAGTTGTCTGCATGTCAATGGAGTGAGTTCGAGCTCAAAACAATAGTTGTTTGTTACTGGGTGCCAATAGTTATGAAGGACACGACCACCTACTTTGTAACAATCGGGGGCAAGCTCCATTGCTCAAGCCAGCACTGAACAAGCCTTTGAAGGGAGCCATAAATGAGAAACTAGACTTGCTTCCGATAAGGAAGAAGGTCTTAGTAGGTTAAACAAATGTTACACAAGAGCACAATGAATTCCCGTTCATTCTCGTTAAAGCTATTTGGGCAAAGTCTCTTCAGGCCACCGGGACAGGGCTAGGAAAGAATACAGCTCTGCATTCCGATGAAGGCATGGCCGAGCAAGCCAAGTGGATGTTTTTTTCGAGGCCAGGCTTAATCTTCCTGTCCTTGGTGGACTGGCAGCTCAAGCTTTAGGTGAATGCAGGGTCACGGCAGCCTCACTCACTCCAACAGCCGCAGAATTTTTCACTCCCTCGCCAACAGCCATCCCACACTTAACTCCTTCAGCGTTTCCCAGAACACACTGCAGATGTCATGGCTTTGATTTAAATGATACTCTGCAATAATCTGGTCAGAAAAAGAACTAACATTTCTTTGGTAACATTTTTTTTTTTTTGTAATCAAAACTTTGCTTAATAATTGAAGTCGATTGTGTAATCGTTGACTGTAAAACTGACGCTCATTGATACACAGTAAAAAGATAGACTAATCATGTTATTTGGATGTGTTAGAACTTGACTTGAGAGAGCCTTAAAGGCATTTTTCGCTCCTGCTAAACCCTTAATAACATTTGGCTTCATTCCAGTCAACAGTCGTCAGGGAAGAAAAGAGAGTGTATAGAGAGATTTATGATAGGTCAGAGCTTGAGGCGTTGTTGTGACACCGAACCTGAGAACGAACCTACGCACACTGTAACCAGTTAAAAGCTTGCTATCTAATCCCTAAAGGAGTAAACAATAAAGCACAACATGCTTTTGCAATCCGATTCCCAAGAGTTACAACATAACCTGGTCTGGCTTGATAAAAGCAAGTCGCCATGGGAAAAAAAAAGAAGAAAAGAATCCAGCTCTGACGAATGCATGGCCTGAGCTGTGATATGTAGACATGTGACAATCTGATTGGGCATTGGGGGCATTTCAGAGAAAGGCCACGGGGAGGGGGGGGTGGGGTGGAGTTTTGCTCAAGGCTGGCCCTGTGTGCATGAGCATAGGTCAAAGGTCATGGCAATAAATCTGCCAATGAAACAGGCGATCCAAACAGTCAGCTGGTGGGAGTGTGGTGGGACACTGCTGTAGCCAGCTGATTTATTGCACAGAGTCAGAGTCGTACAGAAGGGCAAGGAACGTTCTGCCAGCCATGCTCATGGCAGCCATTTTAGAACAACAGAGCCATCTTAAGGTTATAGCTTTGTAAACTGTTTGTGGCACTTGGCCGAACGTTAATGAAAAAAATGTCTGATTGATTTCTGAAATCCACTTTGAGATCATGTGTCCACACGTATTTCAAAATTTGCATGCACTGGTTAGTATTGGGCTAGTGAAAATGACCTAGTTAGTTAGCAACATGGAAATTTGACCAGAATGTATGGTACATGCCTTGTCCAGTCATGGTTCTGAACATATTTAACACAAACATCTGCTGAAAAATCTAGCTTAGTCAGGCAAGCGACCAACTGCCAAAACACAGGCTGAGCTGGTCAAGCTGGTAGATCATCTTTGTCATATGGCAAGTCCTGGAGACAAAGCGTTCAGAATTAATGTTACGTCGTAGACAAGCTGTTTTTAAGAAAACAACAGTGAAACGTAACAATTTGCATGCAGACATGTATTTACATACAATTAAAAATATCCCGCATTGTTTTTTTCTCTCAACAAACAAAGGATTGACACTGTTTTTTTTCTCCAGCACCAGGTACTTTCCTACCCTGTCGCTCCGTCTGTTAAATCAAATCAAGCGCATTACAAGCTCCATGCACAACATAATGGGCAAATACAATGATGAAACATAGCCATTTCAATTTTATAGGATTTAAAACCACATACAAAGTGTCCTGATATTCAGCCTGCAAGAAATCAATTTTAATCTGAAAAAAAAATAATAATAATAATTTTTATAAATTTGAGGCGCTTGTATTGTTTATAGCAGACTTTGATCTGATCTCAAACTAGCAGTTAACATTTCACTTGAAAAGTCAGCATTAAAAGCAGCTGTACAAGCAACAGACTGATCCGACCTCCCCTTTCCTGTTTGTGTGGTTAGTATGTCTCTGGTGCTGTTAATCAGCATATTATTGAATGGACTTCATTCTATAGACTGTAGAAGGTCAGAGGAAAAGAGATAAATGGGTGTAACTTTAACTCAGTCTGTGTGACAAGCTGCGTCTTTCTCTTGTGTTCAACAGGCAAGGTCAGCCATTTTGTGCCCTTTGTTTGCTCTGTTTACATTACAGCACATTCCTACGGGCATGACTAAGAGGGCGCCGGCAGTAGAGAAAAGTGATGAAGAAACGCTTTCAGGAATCCTCCCGAATTGCTTCATCAGGTTAAGCAACTTCTGCTTTTGTTTCCTCAACAGAAAAATGCATGTTTTTTTAAAGCATGTTACTTAAGGAAACAAAGCGACCTGATGCTATCTGGGAACGTAAAAGCACGTTCTGCTGAGCACTATTGTATACTGTAGCAGAGATGGTATCTCGTGTAGATGAATGTTAGTGGCCTAGGTAGTTTCGACACCTCACAATGTCTGATGCCTGGCACAGAAATTTATAGTAGCAACTATGAGAAACAGGCCTCCCTTATATCTGGAATGAGAATGCTACGGGTGAATTTAAATGGTTTCTATATTATCTCTAACATTTATTGTTTCAGAGACACATATATATATATACAAAATAATATTATTAATTGAAATAGAGTGACGATACCCTCTTCACTATATGCAATTTCTGATGATTTGCCTCTGATCTCCAGTGGTTTTGTTACACCTACTGCAGGTAAACCGAAGAATTTTTTCTAAGTATATTAAATTGTAAATCCTGTGTAGGCTACAAATTGGTGTTGATGTCTCCATTTACATGCAGACTACGCGTACATTGAGGGACAATGCACATATAAATCTGGTGAAACGAATATGTGAATGTGGGAAGAACCTTCTTTTTATTTGGTGTTAAATCAGATCATGGCTTTGTGAGCATTTGATGTAGCAGATCTCCTGTCCTCACACCAGAAAAACCCCGCCTATCGACCTTCACACACCCACGTACATAACCCTGCCGTTGCCTGGCAACGCTGTGTTGCTATGCCAACAGAACACACACGCGGAAGTGTTTTTTTCCCCCGTGTCTAATTGTCAGAGAGCGGGACACGTTCCCAGCCTAGCCTTTTGATCTTAAGCATGTTCCTGACGGCCTCTATGTCTATGTGTATTCCGAATAATTTGCATGCTCTTTGCACATGGCTTACAAATCTGGACTACTCCACTCAGATGCAAGACAATGCGTCAATGATCCCACGAAACAAACACAACTGTAATACTTCATGCTGTCAGATTAGTGTTAAGATTTAGCAGCTGGAAACTTGAGCATGTACAAGAAATCAGCCAGCATGCCGATAGTTCTTTTTTCTTCTTTCTTCGCTTTTTTTCCTGCTTGAATTTCTTTTAAATTCTTCAATGCAGACTTGGCATTATTGCCAAAAAAAAAAGAAAAACATTTTCTCAATATGAGTTTATTTTATACTAAATAGGACATTTCTGGGGTACTGTATACAGAATGTAGCCATTTTTACACATTTTCAAGTTAGTTTGAGTAGTCTATTATATTATATTATATTATATTATATTATATTATATTATACTATATTATATTATAGGCGGCGCGGTGGTGTAGTGGTTAGCACTGTCGCCTTGCACCTCCAGGGTCTGGGTTCGATTCCCCGGCCAGGCTCGATTCCCGTCTCTGTGTGCATGGAGTTTGCATGTTCTCCCCGTGCTTGGTGGGTTTCCTCCGGGTACTCCGGTTTCCTCCCACAGTCCAACGATATGCAGGTTGGGCTAATTGGCGTTCCCAAATTGCCCGTAGTGTGTGATTGGGTGTGTGAGTGTGTATGTGTGTGTGCCCTGCGATGGATTGGCACCCTGTCCAGGGTGTACCCCGCCTAGTGCCCGAAGTCTCCTGGGATAGGCTCCAGGTCCCCCGCGACCCTGAACACAGGATTAAGCGGTATAGAAGATGAATGAATGAATGAATGTTATATTATATTTCTTGGTCATATATTTCAAATAACTCTACATGGTTAAAATTTCAGAAGTTGTTAAAAAGTTCCGGCATGACTGGCATGAAAAGCGAGCTAGTTTCACATCGTCTTGTTAGCTAATTTACCCATAAACACTCATATTCTTAGATTATCTTATAACAGTCACAATGTGTTGTTAAGTTCGCTTTCATTATGAATGATGGCCAGTTAGTTCCAAATGTTAACTTGATAACAGGCTACGTGCTTAGCGGCTCAAGTCTTTTAGTCTGCTAATTAATCTCAAACACCTCCACACACTTCTTCACAATGTTTTTTTTTATACTTATTTACACATACTCATTACACATTTTAAGCCAGCTACTAAACTTCAAAATGAGTTTGTTAAGTATCTCCACATGAATATTTGCTAGATAGTTCCAACATTAGCTACAAACTTGCTAATGCATCCTGTCATAGTGGTTGTAGTTTTAATCTTGCTGTTTGCTAATTTACAGTCAAACAGATTTAGAAATTGAAGGACATTTCTTTATTATTCATTTTAAATTATTTAAACAGTCTAAACACTGTGAAAATCAGTTAAATAAAGAGCTAGCTCCTGGATGTTGTGCTAGTTATTTAGCACAACACCCAGAGTTTTTACCCATATTTCTAGATAGCACATAACTTTTTAATTCATAATAATACTGTATATAATAGCTATATGTTATTAAGTTCGCTATGGGTTTGCTTCTAATGTAAATGTTTGCTAGATATTTCCCTTAACAGTAAATACAACACTAAATACAAGCTAGCTACAGAATGCTGAACCAGTGACTATGTTTTTAAGAATGCAGCAATAGTGACACATTTCCTGAGGAGTGAATGAATAGTTTTGAAAATACCTGGTGCTGGTTACTATTTAACTCTCACACAGGCAAAACTAAGTATTTCTATTTCAAAAACTTTTTTTTTTTTTCATATTAAACACAGCGGCACAGATTCGTTCATCAGCAACCTCTCAGTTTCAGTTTCAAGAGTTGTTCATTAAGCAGAGGGGCTTAGCTGCATGAGGAGAACAGGAAGATAGTAACATGTCCTCTCTTAGAGACCTCTTTAGACACTTTGCTTTTGTGATCACTTTAGAAAACTTGCTTTACTTATTACTTATCACTTATCCCCCCCCCCCCCAACCCATCCTCCTCCTCCTCCTCCTCCTCTTCTTTCCATCACGTTGGAAAAACAAACCCGGTTACAGTCAGACGCTTCAAAGCCCTGCGTGTTGCAGATAAAGACATCAACGGGTTCTTTCAGATGCAAATTGGTGCGCTGCGCTCACGGGTTTGAAAGTAAACATGTTTCAGCATCATCACAATTATTCATCAGCACAGCACTTTCACAATGAGACAGTGGATTATGGGAGGAGAGGGAACAGCACTCATTGGCTGAAGTGGCTGGATCCAGTTTGCTGCATGGAGATGATCCTGCCAAGTCAGGTTGACCATTAGGAACCAAAATACTTGAATATCACATTTAACCACAGTGCTGTTGAATTCAACCTCATTGGTAGGGAAGGTATTTATTAATTTTACATAGCAGTGAGTCTGATGGGGTACCATCTGCAAGCCAAATCACAGGTTTACATGATCATTGTTGTGCTAATTCTAATAAGGTCTAAAGAAAAATACAAGAAGTAAAGAGACACCCTTGTTTTTCTGATAATATTTATGCCTTAAATTTATTGCCATCATTGTAAATGCATTTTATTTCCTTCTCTTCTCTTCATATCACCAAATATGTCCTAGAGCCAAATAGCGTAAAATTGTTAAAATTTGTCTTCATATTGTTAAAAGAATTATACTGCAGTTTAAAGAAAAAGGTCAAATGGAGTCATGACCTGGTTGACCTGGGCCTTCTCACAGATACTGTATTTATGTTCTGTTCTGTTCGTCTGATCTGTAAAGAACAACCGTCTCATTCTATGCCAAGGCGAGTTAAAAGCACTTAAATTGTTAATAATGTATTAATAAACCTTACTTTCTCAGGATTAAATCAAAAACTTCATAAAGAGAAGAATAAATGCTTTGAGGACATGCTATAATTTTATAATTCCATTTGATTGTTTTTCCTAAGAACAGCATATAACATTGGATTTAATTTCTTGTGATACATTTGATATGCCATTAATGATTACTTATCTGTTTGGGTAAGTCAAGCTGACATTATCCTTTATTACAGGAAAAGAGTGCAGTTTAAAAGCTTACTGTTGCATTAAGCCAGCAAATAGCAGTAACGTCTGCCTCAGCGTAGAGCATTGGCATTTCTCTCGAGCTCAAGTTGGCACATGGTGAAGCTGCTTAGGCAGCCTTTTTTCTGTAACTTGCTGGAGACCATGGCATCTGTCGCCCGTCTCGTATGACAGGGTGGAGGACTTGTGGCCGGCCAGGCTCTCTGTAACTCAGCCTGACTGCAGGGGTATCAACTGGTTTGCCCTTTTAGTGTTCTCACGTTGGCTCTGTTTCCCTTGTTACCATCACCAACAGCTGACACCCTAGAACTGGGTGGGGTGAGGGGTAGTGTAGGAAGGCTTCTGGTCAGGTGTATTTTAAGATTTAAGGTTTGTATTTTTAGGACAACTGTAGCCCACGATGTTGATCACATTCCCAGATGGATGAAAATAAACAAACAAAGCCTGGGTAACTGAAGGAAGCAGCTGGTGAGGATGGGGAGATTCTTAATGGCCCTTCCATGTTGATGACTCGCCATAAAAATGGCTGATCATTCTCTTATGCAGGCTTTTAGATAGAGCTATAAGGATTATGTGGATAAAGTGCTGAATATGATCCAGGACACGGATATGACAATGCTACTCTACAGTTGACTCATTAAACCTTTCTGGGTAAGACAGTTTCAAACACACTCTGTAGTCCAAATAATGTGTCACTAGTTGCACCATCTGTTGAGCACCCTAACAAGTGTTGTTGTATTCACCATGAAAAGTTTTCATGACTAATTGCTCTCTGCGCTTGCACCAAAAGCATTGCATCAGCATGTGACCCAAACTCACGTGGTGCTGCTGTCCATGCTTGTCCATGACCTTGGCTAAGCACCTGGAGAGATTGTATTTTTTTTTTTTAAAAGCAAGGCCGACAGCTGCCTCCTGTCACTGCGCCTTCGACCGCCTTCTCTTCTTTATCACTACACAAATAACAGAATTCACACCTGTGTCATATCAATGGCTGTCAATAGTGGTGGGGAGAGACGGGTGCCAGATGTTGAGCTGCCCCTGGCAGGGGTGGGAGGACTGTGTTGAAAGCACTGAGAGATCATTCAACAGTGGCCGAATGGCAAATTGGGGGATGGGGTGGGATAAGCTTAAGAAATGGTATGCTTTTTTGTGTGTTCAGATTCTTTGGGTAGGGCGGGGAAAAGAAAAAGAGATCTGGAAAAGGGGGTGGGATTACATCATCAGAGGACTCGTCTCCTTCTCTGGGAGGTGCCCAGCCCCCGGCCATGTAAACAGGAAACGAGAACAGCCAGATGATGAATGTGTGGAAGGAGAGGGGAAAAAAAAAAAGACCAGCGCCTTTCATCATTTGAGTATTTCCTGAGGCGAGCTTCAGGCGGGGAGTGAGGGGAAACAAAGAAGGAAGATGGAGCGGGAAAGAGAGGCAGCGAGAGAGAGAGAGAGAGAGAGAATGAGGGGGGGGGGGGTGCAAAGTAAGTGCAACTAAACTGGAAATGTTTTCCAAAATCCTGCGTTCCCAAACTTGCTTAGAAAATATGGCCTCGGGCTCGTGCCAACATATTCATGTGAGTCTTGACCTGAAACAAAGGCTTCAAAGAATTGGAACACAATATGCAGGCAGAGGAATTCGGCACAAAACACATCCTGCATATTTCAGCAGTATCATACAGGCTGCTACAACTCTTAAGAGTTAGAATCAGTTTAAGGACGGATGTATTTTTTCCAGTCATTAATCATGCCTCATCTATATATGCCTTTTATTTTAATATCAACAAATCTCCTCACAAACCACTGTGATACATTTCAAAAATAATTACAAGCTCTGCGAACGGAACACGGTTCACATTTTCCATTCAATAAAATCATGTATATGTGGAAAACACTTCTCTTGTTCAAGGGGGACCTAGAGCCCCTGCCCCAACTCTAAGCAGCCCCTTCATCTCTAGTTTCACAGGATAAAGGGCATGGTGATGGGAAACTCCATTGCAGCCGACTAATACCCTGCCGACGTGTCTGCAGAGGCCCTGCGAGTCACTGCAGGGAAGTGATGGAGTGTAAAGCTAATCCAGCTCACACTGTTTTAAGGCCGTCGAGAGTAGTAAGAATCCTCGTGTTGGATGGTGCCCAAGCCGGGGCCGGCATCTGCCAAAATTTTTTGTGTGCTGCAACAGAGCGCATTCCATCCAGATCCACACTAATCGTACCTCAGCCCATTTTTAAAAACCAACGACAAGATAAAAGAGCGGTTTTCTCCATTAATGACTATTCGTGGGTCTTTAATCATTGGATTTAAGCAATCCCGATATAATTTGAAGGGAGTTCAAAAGGCTTAATTGGTATGCTCGGATGTGCCCACACGTGATCAATGCCTGTCTCTTCTCAAAGGCTTTAATCAGATCCATTGCAGGCGGAGGCTACATGCCGTGCATCAATCCCAGGCCATCTGCAGCACCAATGACCCTTGCCAAGGCTCTCGGGTTGATGTGCCTGGCTGGCCAATGCTAATGGCAGGAACACACAAGGGCTGAAGAGAAAGCGCCTGAGCAGGTGCAGATAGACACTCCTCTCCAGTCTGTCTGATAACACGACCTGAATTCTGTACACCTCAGATCGTCTATCTTGGATTAAAAAAACAATACTAAATCTATAGCCGTGAGATCTCTGTAAAACGGATCATGTTGGTTGGTGTATGTCCAACAGTCTGAAAGACAGTCCCCAGGAACCAGTGCCAGAAAAATAAAAACCGGCTGATTTACAGGCGAGCAGCATTCTGACCTTCAGTCTTTCAAGAAAAAATTATGTGTGGTCATACCAAAGGTTTCCGACTACCAATATATGATGCGTATTTTACAACATATAATATATAGTTAGTTATATAATTGGCTCGCATGTGTTATTCTGACACCAGAATAGGAGGCAATCTGAATTTTTTGACCTGACTACTAACCAGGAAAGACTTTAATTACTTCAGTTGGTCTTGCTGTGTTTTTTTTTTTTTTTTGCTGTTAGTAAATGATGTTATCTGATGTGTCATTATTTTTAGACCTTGACTTTAAGCTGTGTGCACATGCTTGTTGGATGAGTGTAGGTTAGTGCAGCAGCTACCCCTACTGAAAGATAACAGCCTGTGTCCACCTTGTCAAGTGAGCTCTGTCCCAATAAGACAAGCTGTGAATGCAAGTGAAAAAAAAACACTCTGTACTCTTTCTCTCGCTCGCTCTCTCTCTCTGAGAGGGTGGGAGGAATAAGCATTTGTGTTTTCACCTCCCATGACCTGGGACGCTGAAAGCTGTGATTTGAGTTGGGGAGCAGAGAGTTTGCAGAGAGAGAGAGAGAGAGATCCACTGTTTACTGACCGTGAAAACCACTGTCGCCAAGCACGGGGCCGGCAGCTGGAACACAGCGGCCTAATGGGCTCTCCAGGCCAAGAACACGCCAGCACTAGAAAAAAAAAACCTTACACACTTTCCCTCTGAAACGTTTTCCCTATTTCCTAGCTTAAAGCAGATTTGCAAGCAACCCACATGACCCCGTTCCAGGTTCCACTACGTGTTCCTCCTTGAAAACACATCGGATGACATCGTTTTTGGAAGCCAAACGAGTCACTCCGAGTTCATGGAAAATACAGAGTCTGCTTGCCACAAGGGCTTTAGCTGGACGTTCCTGGGCAGTGACTCAAAAAGTGGTGTATATTGTTCCAGCCGTAAGAACGAGGGGGATTTTTTCAGTTCCTGTCTCCTGGAGCGGATCCATTGCTGCACTGCGCCTGCCAAAGTTCACATAAAGCAGCTGCAGCCTGGGTAAAAAATAATTACACTTCTGTTTGCCCCAAAGAGGAGGGAGCGTACATGTGCCTGTGTGCGTTTGTGTGTGTGTATGTGTGTGTTTGGGGCGTCTCCTTCCAAACCTCCCCAACTAAACCATTCATACATGAATCACGTGGCAGCCACAACCACAATCTGATATTTATTGTCATGTGATGTCTGACAGGCGTGCCTGCTCCACTGGTGCTGTAGTTGCTGTTCCCACGTGGTCACACGCAGCCATTTCCCCCCCTTTTCATTCCAGAATGTCTTCTGATGCTGTGTCAGTTCAGCGCGCGGATGAGACGGCTGAGTGCCGCCTGGCCGATTTGCAGCACGGCGGCGTTGAAGATTACAAAGCGAAAGATAATTGCATCAGGCTTGGAGAAGCAAGGCTGCAAGCCAGGTTACTACAAATGTGCTGACTCAGCACTCGTCTGCATAAAAAATGTTTTTTTAAAAAAAAACTAACACCCTCTCCTCTGCAAGCTGCACTCGCACTCTGCTCTGTCAATATTTCAGAAAATAGCAGATGTTTACAATGTGGTTTATCGCGTTACACAGATCACAGTGGCACATTCTGGACATACAGTTCACCATGGGGTTTCCTGTATCGATCCAAACACGACTCTTTTATTGCCCTTGCATGTACTTGACTTCCTGTGATCTACACCCCCCCCCCCCCCCCACGCACACAAACACACACACATAGCAAATACAGGAACTGGTAATTTAAAAGTCGACGAATGTGTCTGGAATGTGCGTTACTCAAACACACCCGCTATTCTGACTCAGGGAGTTATTAGTTTTCTGGAATGGAGGGTGCTGGTGAAGTCAGGGCATGTAAAAACAACTTCCAGGAACAGTGTGGTAATAAACCGGTGGTTAAGCTGCAGGACTGCTGTGATGTCTGGCTACAAAGACGAACGCCCAGAAAGAGAGAAAATTGGCTCACATAAAGATGGTGATATGATAAGCTGCTATCAGATCGAGTAACACACAGACACACACACACACACCCAAACAAATTATCCCTTTCAAACTCACACAAACAGGTCCAGTGTTCTACTTTCCTTGTTCTAAGTCCTTGTATGAACTGAAAATACTGTAGATCTTGGAAAATATTTCAACCGTAGCTAGCGAGACTTACTTTTGATTCTACAGAGGGTTGGATATTGTAATAGCCAATGGTTTCTTGTAGACACATTGCATTGCTTTCTCAGGACTTACCATACTCAAGACTGAAAAATGAAAAATGAGTTTTGGTCCGTCAGTAATTAGCGTGTAGCACCTCAAAACTTATCTTAGGAAATTAAATTAGC
Organism: Channallabes apus; assembly: GCA_030522415.1. Taxonomy (NCBI): domain Eukaryota; kingdom Metazoa; phylum Chordata; class Actinopteri; order Siluriformes; family Clariidae; genus Channallabes; species Channallabes apus. The sequence goes on from CM060119.1 coordinate 9,878,818, forward strand.
ACACTGCTAACAGCATCTAATTGCGCGAGCAAATGTAGCTCAAGCTTAGCCTAATAGTGTTTAATGATGATTCTTTGTATACAGAATTATCACACTAGCATTTTGACATTCGTTCATACTAGAACATTGCTAGATTGCACATGAGCACATTATCACATAAACTTACCTTCGATCCAGCTACTCAGGTCTACTACTAATACTAGCAAGTTAGTTGACAATTAACAACTCTAGCATAATATTGTAGCAATATACCTTACTGGCATATTATTATTACCATACTAGCATTCTTCTGTAGTCGTCGCAATCTTATTTACTAGTATGCATGCATACTAGTATTTTAGCAGATTAACTTCTGTATACTAGCATATTAGCATTATTGCACATCACCATATAAGCATTCTAGCGTGTTTGCATGGTACCATACTTGCATTCTTTATTTGCTGTATACTAGCATACCAGCATGCTTGCACAATACCATACTTTCAATTACATTACAATGCTTTCACTATAACATACTCGCACACTACCATATTTCACATCCTTCAATTCATGTGCATTTGCATACTAATATGCTTGCATAATACCATAGTAGCACACTAGGATGCATGCACAATACCATACTTGCATCCTTCAATTCTTCTCTACTAGCACACTAGCATGCTTTTGCACCAACATACTAGCACACTACTATACTTGCGTCATTTAATTCTTGTATCCAAGCATATTTAAATTTGTCTATATCAGCACACTAGCATGCATATGCACCACCATACTAGCATACTACAATACGTCTATCCTTTAATTTTTGTATACTAGCACACTAGCATGCTTGCACAATTCCATGCTTGCAATCTTTAATTCTTGTACCCTAGCATACTAACATGCTTACACATCATCAAATAAGCATACTAGCATACTTGCACACAACCATACTTGCAACCTTTGATTCTTGTATACTAGCATACGAACATGCTTGCGCATCATTATACAAGCATACTAGCATGTTTGCACACTATTGTGCTAGCATCCTTTAATTCTTGTATACTAGCATACTAACATGCTTGCACATCATCATACAGGTTAACTAGCATGCTTGCACACAAACATACTTCCATTCTTTAATTCTTGCATCCTTTGCAAGATACAAGTATGATAGTGTGCATGTAATACTAGCATGTGCAAGCATGCTAGTATTACATGCACACTATCATACTTGTATTTTTTTTAACTCTTGTATACTAGCATACGCATTATCATACTAGCATACTTACACAATAAGATTTTTGCATCATTCAGTTCTTGTATACTAGCACACTAGCATGCTTGCACATCGTCATACTAGCATGTTTGCACGCTACCATACTTGCGTTATTTAAGTCTTGTATATTTACAAACTAACATGCTTGCACAATAGTATTCTTGCATCCTTCAGTTCTTCAATACTAGCACGCTAGCCCTAGAATATCTGCATGCCACCATACTTTTATGTACAAGTTAGCATACTTGTAAACTAACCCGAGCATCCTTGCAAGATTTACTGTGATTCCTTCTATCACTTTATCTAATACTGAAAACAACACAAAGCCTGCTGTCATTCGTTCCTTCTTTTTGTGATCATTGTGGGATCTTTCACCATGACAAATTGAAAAATGTTATGTTTGCACACTGTAGGTTGTTCATACTATGCCAGCGCTGACTGTACTGTTCCTACTAGCATGCTTAAATCTTTATATCTACGGATTTAGCCATATGGTCATTAAACGGTTTAGGTCCACGTCACCGAACATACAGACCAATCAGAATTGTCCAGCAGCTAATGCAAATACTGACACGAACAGGGAGCTGCTGGTGAAGCATAAGCTTAGTGATGCTGAAACGGAAAGGACTCGTCAGTCAACCATATGGCTGCGTCAAAAAGAATCACTCATGTTTAGTTATCTCTTCACTGTTTAGTGTTTAAAGGGAATATTTAGATTCTTGAAATTTTAAAAAGTATATCAATAGCTTATGTGCATGAAGCTTATTAAATGAACATGAAACCGATCCAGTTATTAGACTTCCTGGATGCCAGCTGGAAGAGTACAAATGTCCTACACACCCCTAAGCAGCTCCCCATAGAAAACATGTGGTTAATGACGACATGCCGTCAGTCAGCCATCGTTTTAATAAAGGATGACCACAACAGCTGCACACAGATGGAAGCTGGTGGTGCTGGGTTGGGCTCTCAAACACAACTCATGCTCACTGCTCCTAATTAGCCCTTCTGTTTCAAACAACAACAACAACAACAACAACTCTGTACTACAGTACTACGATCGACTTTTGCACAAATCCCGTAACACTATGTTCTATAAAATCATAAATAAATGTTTCCCAACTTTACACTCACTATCAAATGAAGTTTTATCTTTGTTTTGACTGGATGAATCAGAGTGTGCAAGAAGTCAAGGTTAAGCTTTGTGGTTAATTTACCATGGCTTACTACTGCCATCCAGTGGTGAGTTTAAAACATACACCTTAGAGAAAACGCCAGAATTATTGGCACCCTTAATGGAAATGAGCCAACATTTACATTAAAAAGAATAAAACCTGCATAAGTCAATTTTTGACATAAAACAAGATTTTATATAATTACATTTTTACTCTTATAATGTTTTTTCTTTTTTTTTCTTGCGTGACAAACCAGCTAACAATTTAAAATGACCAGAATGCTCATAAAAAATATATGATTTTGTGATTCTAGAACTTTCAACTTTCCAGTTTTCCAGATGTTCCAGAAATTGTTGGTTAATGTTTTTGGAACAAAATGTTGCCAATTTTGGGAATGTTTCAACAAGGTTTTGGGGTTCTTAAACCATTACTTTTAACACATCACATTTTTCATTGTTCTGATACTATTATTGCATGCATTTATTAATGTCCCCATATTATATAACATGACTCATATAATGTACAATGTGTTTGCTGTTCTATTTGACATTCCACTTTTCTTTTGCAAAGCTGCCAGTTTAGCACGGTCTTTTCAGGTTTTAATAATATGTTAGACAGTTCTTAACCCAATTGATGTCATTCAAATGTTTTCTTTCCTTGATTCAGGCCAATAATTTGTCCCTTCTGTAACAGTGACTTTATTTCAGCCAGACAGGATATTTGTGACTTGAAAAACAATGGCTTGGCCCCACTTCTGCATTTTACAACATGAAGATAATTTTAGAAGGATTTTGGATCACTCTTCAAGGCAGAACATCATTTACAGTAGGCTTATTTATAATCTTGGATGATTCACATCTACTGTAAGGCAAATTCTAATTCTAATTGTATTCGTCACATACACAGCCATAACCATAATGCTACAGTATGCGGTAAAATGCTTATACGAGACGATGCGTGACCTAAAAAGAAACATAGGATATCATAGAAAGACAGACAAATACAATTGAAACCAGATATTTCCATACACTTCAGAAAAGAAATACCTTCTTTTCTTTACTGTCAAACATTAAATCAGAGTAAACATTATATATACTGTGTATATATATATAATTTTTTTATTATTTATTTATTTTTTTAACAAAACTCTTGCTTATGCTGTTATTGTTAAGAAATGTTATTATATCTAAACAATCTGTTATTCCACATAGGTGTGTCATGTCATATAAAATTATGCTGTAAATTAATTTCCAATAGTAAATGACTTGCTGATGGAAAGTTGAAAGGCTACATGGAAGTGAGCTACAATCTAAATTATGATTTTATTTATTAAGGGAAAAAAGCTGTCCAAACCTCCCTGACCCTATGCGAAGAAGTAATTATTCCTAAACCTAATAATAATGTGCCACCATTGGGGTTGTACCCGACCACAAATTGTTTAACTGTTGTCTTAACAGTTCTGCAGTTCTTTAGATGTAGTTCTGGATTATTCGCCTGTGTGCTTCTACTACCTGCGAAAGGAGTATTTCTACCTTACTTCTGCCTGTTGGATGCGCCATCACTGTACATGCTCTGGATTAGACTCTGATCAGGGGTTTTGGTAGCTATGAGCCCGGCCTGACGTACTCATTTTTGTCATAGACACTGCCTAATGTTACACTTCAAAATACCAAAATATTGTAATGTTTCTCTGATTTATTTGCATTTGTATAACAATGTTATTCTAGTTATTCATATTGTGTGATATTGTGTCTATAATTTTTAACGAGGAGACGTTAAATTGGCAGCACTGAGGCTTAGTGTTTAGAACTTACACCTTACACCTCCAGGGTCTGTATGCAAGGAGTTTGCATGTGCTTCGCGTGCTTGGTAAGTTTCCTCCGGGTTCTCCGGTTTCCTCCAGAGTCAAAAAAATTATGAGTAGGTTAATTGGCATTCCCAAATGACCCGCAGTGAGTAATTGTTGACCGGATTCACCATTGGTCTCCACAGTCCCTAGTTCACAGTCCCATAGGACTACAGTGGTTCCTATAATGGATGGATTATGTTAAATTGCAGTAAGCTGGCCAAAATGTAATAATAATGTTTCATATAACCGGAAATTGATAACCGGAAATGTTACACCATTAAAAGAAAACTAAAATTTAATTTGAACGAGGATGCTGTGCCATAGGAAACAAAAGTTTTGTATCGTTCTGATATACAGGGTCATCTCAATTAATTAGAATATCATCAAAAAGCTGATTTATTTAAGTAATTTAATTAAAAAGTGAAACTCATGAATTATATAGATTCATTGCACACAGAACGATATATTGAAAGTGTTTCTTACTTTTAATTTGGATGATTATGGCTTATAGCTTATGAAAATCTTAATTTAAAACTTAATTTTAAACCCAAAATTCAGTCTCAGAAAATTTAAATATTGTGATAAAGTTCAATATTGGAGACTCATGGTGTCACACTCTAATCAGCTAATAAACTTAAATCACCTGCAAAGGTTTCCTGAGCCTTTAAATTTTCTCTGAGTCTGCAGTCTGGTACAGTAGGCCGGGTATTCACAGAGTGCTGTATCCAAACACATTAATGGAATGTTGAATAGAAGGAAAAATGTGGTAGAAAAAGTTGAACAAGCAACAGAGATAACCACAGCCTTGAGTGGATTGTTAAACGAAGCCCATTCAAGAAATTGGGAGAGATTCACAAGCAGTCGACTGCAGCTGGAGTCAGTGTATCAAGAGCCACCACACACAGACCTATGCAGAACATGGGCTACAACTGTCACATACTTTGTGTCAAGCCACTCTTCAACCAGAGATAATGTCAAAGGCGTCTTAGCTAGGCTAAGGACAAAAAGGACGGGAGAGTTGCTCAGTGGACCAAAGTCCTCTTTTCAGATTAAAGAAAAATTTTGCATTTCATTTGCAAATCAAGGTCCCAGAGTCTGGTGAAATAGGGGAGAGGCACAGAATCCAAGTTGTTTCAGGTCCAGTGTAACGTTTGAGCAGTCAGTGATCTGTCAGTGAGCCATGTCATCTGCTGGTGTCGGTCCACTGTGTTTATCCGGTTCAAGGTCAGAGCAGCCGTCTATCAGGAGGTTTTAGACGACTTCATGTTTCCCTCTGCTGACCAGCATTATGGAGATGCTGATTTTATTTTCCAGCAGGACTCGGCACCTTGTGTTTTTTATTAAGATTAAGATTAAAATTAAGGTCTTAAGTAATATTCTAATTCAGTGAGATACTGAATTTTGGGTTTTCATTAGCTTATCATCAAAGTTAAAAGCAATAAACACTTGTCCGTCTGAAATATATCAGTCTGTCTGTAACAAGTCTACACAATATTTAAAAAACGTTTAACTTTTTTAATTAAATCACTGAAATAAATCAGCATTTCGATGATATTCATTTTGTATATAAAGCAGACAGAATCTTATATCCGGAAATTGATAAGCGGAAGTGCTGTACACTTATGAAATATTAAATAATATACCAATTAAGAATTTATTATTATTATTAAATAATAATAATAATAATAATATGTACTGTATATGTGTGTGTGTGTGTGTGTCGCCTCTTGCCCCCCCCCCCCTTTTATGAACAGGCACTATTGCGTACAGCTTGACTGTGACGTCATATTGCGCGTCGTGCAGCGCGGGTCCTTTCTCTCCTCCTGTCTGCCAGAGGGTCATGTACAAAATCGCATAGCAACCTTCTGGCCTAGAAAAATAAACCTTTAGTTTTTAAGTAGACGGATTTATTTGTACATTGATTAGAGAAATGATGGGCGGAAGAACGAGTGCGATAGCGGCCGGGGTCGGCGCGGCGCTGTTCGTCGGCTACTGCGTCTATTTTGACAGAAAACGCCGGAGCGACCCAAACTTCAAGAACAAGCTGAGAGAGCGTGAGTGTCGCACGCGCACCTGAGTCAGACATGTAGAGCCGTAGACATGGGGGGGGGGGGGGGGTTGGTTGGTTAGTCCCTGTGTGGGGTGCTGGTGTAGGGTTTCTTTTTTGGGAAGCGCTTCAGATCGTGGCCTTGTCCATTCATTCTCATCTCTCACTGGTGGGAGTGTAACAATGGCTTCCACATCGCGCTGTGGGTTTCACATGGAGGGGGATTGTGATTGATTGTGTGTGTGTGTGTGTGTGTGTGAGACAGACTGTGTACATTGTTCAGAGTGTTGATTGTAGTGGTGTCTCGGTGAGGGCAGGGATCCTCAACCCAAATGTCACTCTAGTAGTCACTTAATATAGTCCTAGGAATGGTACAGTAACATTAATGTATAATAACACAGTAATAACACTACAGGGTTTTGGATTTTATATAACTAAAGGATCTGTGGTCAATAGGAAAAGAGATTTCAGAAATAGTTAAAATGTTAAAGTTAAAAATAGGATAATCAGCCTAAATGTAATGCGTGATATTATTATTATTATTATTGTTTAGGGTTGAAGCACATGTACATGTTTGCCTGTCTTGAAAAAGTCAGAAAGATGTAAGTTTTTAAAACGACTCCAGTGTGCTAAAATTCACTTATACGACTTCAGCGCTGTTATTTCACCAGTAAAAATATTAACTAATCCTAGTAAAAGTATTCAGTTTAGCTTTTCTAATAAATATCTATTGGTGCAGGTGTTTGTTTACATTAAGCAAGTATATTATTAAATCTGGCACATATGGTGCAGGTTAAACTTCAGGTAGATATCTAAATACTGCTAAATTTTCAATAAATCTTGTCCAGCGGTTGATTTAAGGCACGCCTACAGTTTTCCGCATGTGCAGTACGCTGTCAGGATGTACATAACTGCTAATAACTGCCGAGTGCCTACAGCGATGGCGTATACAACAGGCAGAATTAAGGGCTGGCGAAACATTGAGAAGCATGAGCAGCGGCTACAGGTTGCCCGCACATTCCTTTCGTAGGTAATGCAAGCTCACAGGCGTCAGGATCTGCACTCTGTCAGAGCTGCAGGTAAACTCATAGTTATATAAAAGCCGAAACCCTGGAAACTGTTATTACTGTCACTGTACGTTAATGCTATTGTACCAGTCTTTATTCTTGTACCAGGCCTTTATTAAGTGACTACAATGATTAAAAGTGACATCTGGGTTGAGAATCGCTTCCCTCGCCAAGATTGTCTCAACAAATTGTCTACCTGGTTATTTATTTATTTATTATTATTTTTTGTTTTTTTTCCAATTTTCTCCTCAATTTAGTCATGTCCAATTCCTCCCCGTCACTAGGGGGCTCCCACATTAAGGCTACCACTACCATTCAGTCGGGAGGGCGAATACTATCACGTGTTTCCTCCGAACCACGTGACGTCAACCGACTGCATCTTTTTCGAATTGCTTGTTCACGTACCATTAGGGGCGGAGTAACACACTCGGAGGAAAGCGCTAGCCGCTCCTTCCGCGTGCTCACAGACGCCCCTGATTGGCTGTAGAGCCGTGATTAATGTGGGAGCGCAAGTACCTCTCAAATTCAAATTCAAATTTTATTTGTCACATACACAGTCATACAGTATGAAATGCAGTGAAATGCTTTTTTTGCGACCACAGGGTCGCGACGGCAGCCATTTCCCAGGCGCCATCATAGAAAACAAGGAATCAGATACATTAGGATAACGAGGGTAAAAAAATCCCCTCCCAGACTGTCCTTCGGAGAGGGCAGTGTGGGATCAGGGGTACAAAAAAATACCTCAGCAGCAAGCACAGAAAAACATGTAATCACAAGACATCAACATTGCAACAATAAGGGTACAGGGATAGGAAATGTCCGATGTAGGCAAATAGCTCCAGTCCCTGCAGCTAAAGAGCGCTGGTCCCGATTCCGCCCGCCCACACCGAGGGGAATAAGCACACGAAGGCGTTGGAAATGGGGAAGGGGGAGTGTCTATCTGTAGCTGTTCTGTGAGTGTGTAAGTGCGTGGGTGTCAGTTTGTAAGCCTGTAACATCCCGTAATAGTCTGCGCCAGGTGACCTTGAAGGGGGAGGGGGGTAGATTCCAGAGCGTCTCGTTATCTTGGTCTTCGGGGAGTTATGTCTCCAGCCACTGCCTTGAAATGCAGTAGCTGGAAAGAGAAGGGCAAAAAAAAAAAAAAAAAAATGTATATATATTTTCCAAATTTCGATCAATACCTGCCAATTTCACAGATATTTAATGTCCATCACTGGTCTCCAGGTCCGTCCAAATCACGTTGTGTAGCTGCCAGTCTCCCCAAGATGGTATCCAATTTGCGGTCCATAACCACAGTCCACTCTCATCCCTCCCCCCTGAGAGAGCTCGGCCAATCAGCTCTCTCTGCCTCTGGCTGTGCTGCCTCGTTATTTTAAACAAAGTAATCTGCGGTGGAGAAATACTGACTTCCAGAATTATGTATGTTTTCATCTTCTATACACTTATCCTGTACAAGGAAGCCTGGAGCCTGTCCCTGGAGACTTGGGGCACGAGGTGGGGTACACTGTGGACAGGGTGCCAATCCATCGCATGGCGCGCATACACGCACGCACACTACTGGCATTTTGGGTACGCCAGTTCACCCAACCGGCATGTCTATGGACTGTGGGAGAAAACTGGAACACCCTGAAGAACCACCAAGAACTGGGAGAACATGCAAACTCGCATGCACACAGCACACAGACCCGAGGCGGGAATCGAACCCTTGAAACTGGAAATGCCGTGCCGCAGCACTAACCACCACGTCACAGTACAAACATGAACTTAATTATTACTTATTATAATTTTAAGTCTTCCATTAATAGTACTAGAGATGTTCCGATACCATTTTTCCCCTCCCGATACCGATTCCGATACTTGGGCTCAGGGTATCGGCCGATACCGAGTACTGATCCGATACCTGGGTGTGTATCTGTACTGTGTGTGTGTGTGTGTATATATATATATATATATATATATATATATAGATATAGATATAGATAGATAGATAGATATGTGTGTGTGTATATATAATTTCTTTAAGTAAAATACTACTAGCCCTGTGTAACGGGTTCGACCCTAAGTGCACGGGCGACACCATGAAACACGGACACGAGGTGAGGTCTTACAGGAAAAAGGGTAATTTATTTAGAAAAATGGGTAAGGAAAGGGTTAAAGGCTCTCTGCGGCCTTTTCCACTTCGGCGGCAGGGATGCGAAGGCGGGCTCTACGCGGAAGTGAAGGTGCCGTGGGAGCTCGCGCAGCTCGTTCACGCGCTCCTCTCGCGGAGATCAAAGGCGCCCCCCTTTTATAAGTCTCTGGGGCGCATCACATCGCCCCGCTCTTGTGCCACTGTCTCTCATAAAATCCACCGCGTCGCAAAGTCCAACTTCCCAACAGTCAGACCCCGAGCTACACTCCCCGCTGTGTTTTATAGCGCCGGGATCATTAGCGGCGATAGCTCATGGGCCGTTGTCTGATTCTGCGCCACTGCTCCACATACCTAAAGGGGGGGGCGCCTAACTAGTGAGCGAGGAGCGATATCAATTTGGGCGCACGCCCATTACAGACGCACGCCGTGACACTCTATAAGTAAGCTAAGCTAGCAAAACTAGCGGGCATAAATAGGTTATGTTTAGGAAAATGGTATCAGATTGGTACATGGACTCAAATACTCGCCGATTCCGATGCCAGATTTTTTTGTGGTATCGGTAGCACCTCCGATACCAGTATCGGAATCGGAACAACCCTAAATAGTACTATAGACATGGACCACATCTTTGTTTTGAGGAACATCATCGTGCAGGACATCCCATAATACAACTTCACTGACTTTCAGAAAGTGTCCACGGTCTTCACCAGGACAACCTCCAGGCCCCTGCGACCCTGTATAGGATAAGTGGTATAGAAGCTGAATGAGTGAATGAACGTGCATGTTTGCTTTTTATCATGTTTTGTTTTATTCTAGAAGTTCTGATATTGTATTTTTCTTTCCCATGCAGCTCTGAAGGAAAGAATTACAATTATTGTTAAATGACTCATTTGTTTGAATTGTTGATTGGTTGGAAAATATAGCGCGCTGTGATAAACCTGATTAACATGCATTATGAGGTTGCTAGGTGCTAAGTGTTTGCATATCCATCAGAAAAAAGTAGAAATTTAACCAACTTAAGTACTGAAGAAGGACCAGTCATTGATCAACAGATTACCAGCTAATCACTAAAGGGTCACCAAGCAATTTTTAGTCTAACCTAGCTCATCTTAAGAGCTATTTCATCTCTTAGCTGTGTGTTCTCTTTATACCCCTACGTTTGGAGGATGTCATCATGACCTAATGACCTCACTTTTTTTTTTTTTTCATCAGAAACTCAGGTGGGACACGCCTGACAACTTTGTATCGTGTACTGTCCTGCACATGCCTTCACTCGTGCACTTTAATGTAGCTTTAGTATAATTTTTAGTTAAATGTTGTTTTAAGCCATGATCCTCATGGAACTGTATCTTGTTTCACTATGCACCGTTCCTTCTGTATGTGGTTGAAATTACGATGGTGAAATGCTGACTGGCTACGGAAATGCACTTCCTCATACTACGTACAGTTTATGTAAAGCTAGTGAAGCGCACAAAAATTCAAGAAAAGCCAGAATGCACGATCGATTGTGTGTATGTAAGTAAGCTGGGAAATTAAGACACATTTTTGGAGAGCTGCGAGACTTCTGCAGACTTGTTTAAAAAGGAGTGTATATACTGAATTGTCATATATTACATAAAGTTGAACAAGACATAACAGAGATTAATACCTGCAGGAAGGAAGAAGCAGAAAGCAGCACAGGAGAAAGCAGGACTGTCACGGGTAAGGACAAATATCGTAAGCTCCAGAGAGTTTTTATTATTTTTTTTCTCAGAATTTTGGTCCTTTGAAACATTGTGTGATGAATAGGACAGACTTCTAAGGTTTGTGTGCTTGTGTGTAGCTACCGGATTTGAAGGATGCTGAAGCTGTTCAGAAGTTCTTCCTGGAGGAGATTCAGCTGGGAGAAGAGCTGCTGGCTCAGGGTAAGACTCTCTGGTATCTTTTCTGATACAGAAATGCTGCGACATCGGGCGAATTAAACCCAGTGTAGTTCATGTGGCTTATAAAGGCCAGTGAGTGATACACATTTACATACTGTACTTACAGCTTTTGAATAAGTTTTTGTCTGGATTTTTCTCTGATAAGAAACCTTCAGCCAAGGGAAATGTTAAAATAGCCTGAGTGCAGATAATTTTTGACTCACCCTTGGATAAAGAGCATCCCATAAGCTATGTGTCATTAGATGAAACTGTTTTGCGTCAGCTGTCTGTCCGTGCTGTTCATATTACCTGTGCTTTCTAGGAGACTATGAGAAAGGAGTGGACCACCTGACCAATGCCATAGCGGTGTGCGGTCAGCCTCAGCAGCTCCTCCAGGTGCTGCAGCAGACCCTGCCTCCACCCGTCTTCCAGATGCTCCTCACCAAACTGCCCACCATCAGCCAGGTCAGAACCCTGCTCATCTCTCCCTCTTAAAATCATCCTAAAAATGGTAGCTTTGGCAAATACCTGTGGCAGAAGACTCATCAAATAACAAGGAGACTTCCTGAGCAAGAGTCCTGTTATACTGGTCGTAGCCACAAGCCCTCGGAGCCGACTTCATTTTAATATAAACCTTTCATATGCAGATTCTTTAAACAACAAACGAAGTGACAATTTGGAGACTATAGTAATTTTTACATCCTTGGCAGAAATCCGTCCTGAAGAAGCTACCCTCACTTTATAGCATGTAGCATTAACTCTTAACTCTCTTATTTTTAGAATTTTGTTAAATGCGCTTCAAGAAAAAGTTCTCTTCCAAAAAAAAAAAAAAAAAGTCCCCCCTCCCAAATGCCTTTCGGTGTCTGTGTAAATGAGCTTCTCCTGAGCCGCACACCTCAAGAGAACAGCAATCATTCAATCAAATTTATTTATAAAGCACATTTAAAACAACTTCCGCTGACCAAAGTGCTGTACAAGTATAAAACAATAAATCAGCAGGTACTATACCGCCTATCTATTTAATATTTATCGCTCACTATTACAAACCATGAAACAGAAATCCATAGGATAGAATTAAATAAAAATAATCATAATAGTAATAAATAAGATAAAACTAGCTTAATAAATCAAAAGGAAAATGCACATGAAAACAGATGTGTTTTAAGCATGGCTTTAAAATGATTAAGATTTTGGGTGGCCCTCAACTGCAAAGGGAGGCTGTTCCACAGGCTGGGGGCTACGGCCGAAAAGGCTCTGCCACCTCTGGTTTTGAGCTTTGTTCTGGGGATGTGCAGTAAATGATGATCAGAGGATCGCAAATCTCTGGAAGGGGAGTACGGAACAAGAAGCTCCGACAGATAGGCAGGTGCCAAATTATGTAGGCTTTTAAAAACAAGAAGTAATATTTTAAACTGGATCCTGAAATGTACAGGAAGCCAGTGAGGGGAAGCCAGTATTGGTGTAATATGATCACGTTTTCTCTTCCCAGTCAAAAGGCGAGCTGCTGCATTTTGAACGGCTTGTAGCCATTGAAGTTGTGACTGACTGAGACCTATATATAACGAGTTACAGTAGTCAAGGGCGTGACGTGATGAAAGCATGAATTACTGTCTCAAACTGTTCAGGGGGGATATAGTGCTTAACTTTACTAAGAAGTCGAAGTTGGAAAAAGCTGGACCTTACAACTGAGCTTATCTGTTCATTCAGCTTAAAGGCAGAGTGAAAAATTACCCCAAGATTTCTGGCAGACTGATGAGAAGAAGATTCCAGCGATCCAATGACACCGTCATAACCACTGAGGAGATTAGACTTTCCAAAAACAATAATTTCTGTTTTATTTTTGTTCAGTGAGAGAGTTTCTCTCCATCCATGTTTGAACATCTCTGAGACAGTTCAACAAGGTCTGAATAGATGGATGACTATTTGTTGGGATGGACAGATAAATTTGAATATCATCAGCAAAACAGTGGAAGGCGATTTTATGCTTCCTGAAAATGGACCCCAATGGAAGCATATACAGTGAGAAGAGAATTGGACCTAAAATGGAGCCTTGTGGTACCCCACAGCCAAGAGAAGACACTGAAGATGAATACTTCCCTAGATGGACTGAGAAACTCCTGTCTGACAGATATGATTGGACCCATTTAAGAACAGAACCTTTAATTCCAACGCATGTCTAGGGGCGTGATAAAAGGATGTTATTATGGTCTACTGTGTCAAAAGCTGCAGTCAGGTCCAATAAAACCAGAATGGCAGAATCACCATAGTCTGCAGCTAAAAGCAAATCGTTAAACACTCTTATGAGAGCAGTTTCAGTGCTATGTCGTGCCTTAAAACCAGACAGAAATTTTTCAGAGATCCCATTAAAATCAAGGTGTGCCTGTAACTGATTATAAACAACCTTTTCTAAAACTTTTGATAAAAAGGGGAGCTTAGAAATGGGCCTGAAGTTAGAAAGAACAGAGTGATCCAGATTGCTCTTTTTGATCAGTGGTTGTACTACAGCATGTTTAAAAGCAGCTGGAACACAACCGGACATCAAAGATGAATTAAGTCCACAATGTATGGTCCGATGGAATTCAATACATCCTTGCAAAGGCGTGGTGAAATGGTGTCAAAGGGACAAAAAGATGGCCGCAGATGCTTAATTATTTCACTTAGGGTAGAGAGAGAAACTGGTTCAAACTGATGAAAAACAGCTCGGCAAGTAGAAGAAATGGAGGGGTCTAAAACAGAAGTAAATGGTACACATCTGGCATTTGCAATTTTATCTTTAAAAAAGTGAAGAAATTGTTTACAAAGTGCAGGTGAAGGTTCAATAGCAGCAGAATCAGAAGGATTAATTAAAGTATTCAGAGTATTAAAAAGAACATGAGGTTTTTGACTATTGTTTGACACAACCTCTGAGAAGTAATGTGATTTCGCTGTTTTAACTGCTCTCTGATATTCCTGAAGGCTGTTTTTGAAGATGTCCAGTGAGACCTGAAGATTGTCCTTTTTCCTATAGCAGAACTGAGCGACTGTTTCATATGAGCTCACAATAGGGGGAAATCTACTTATAGTGGCCAGGAGGAAGAGGAAGATCTGTACTGTAGGTGGCAGTAAGGCCAACACACTGGATGCCAATCGCTGTTAAACAAGAAACAAAAAACATCTAATTGGCCTTTTGAATACAAAAAAAAAAAAAAAAAAAGAGACTTGTTTAGAGATTAAGCGATTTGAACTTGTATTCTTTTGGTCCTCGGCACTATTTCCATTTTTAAGTAACTCTGCCTTCTCTGTTTTGCAGCGCATCGTCAGTGCACAGAGCTTGAGCGATGATGACATCGAATAAGACGGTCCCTTTAAACACGTGCGACCTTCTCCCAGCAGTTTTACTCCTCCATGTTTAAATTACTGTTGTTCCTCTCCATCTTCATTGTGCAAAAACAAACAAAAAAAAACTCTTCCTCCCTTCTACAAACAGAAATTCTGAAGATTTTCCTAAAAGGCAATACGAGTCTATAAATGATCTCACTAAATTATCATGTTTTTCCGTGTTTAGATAACATTTAACTGTATTTTATGGGCTAAAATGCTTTAAAGGTTTGTGCTGTCCACACACACAGAAACTAGTTATCGTTTCTGAATGTGCTATAAATAGATGAGAACGAAGCATGATCTTCTGATTTCTTTATTCCTCAGCGAATATGCAACGCACATTCATAACAGCTCCCGTGTCATGGACTAGAACGTTAGCCGACAAAGATAGATGTTCATGCTAACACACAGTTACGTGATTATTATAGATAAGATGAAACACAAACGTTCAGTCAGTAGTTAGCAAAGCTCAGATCATGTATTTATTCATCAAGAAGTTTTTAAATTCTTATGAGAGTCACACAGGACCTCAGCCTTAACTAAACCGGCTGTGTCCTTTAAGACGAGCAGAAAATGGATGGTGCGTGGTGCGAACGACGGCATGTTTACCTTTTATTTTGCAAGAAGAAGAAAGCTTTCACATACACGAGGTGTTCAGGTCAAACCAGGACTTGCTGTGCAGAATAGGAGTTATGAAAGGAAGAGACCTACTTTTTATTTCTGTTTGGATACATTAGGGTAGAAAGTTTGTAAATACAATCGTTCATGAACACCACACACATTACAAGAACTCTGCAAGTTAGTGTCACAAACCCTGACTTCACTCCAAGTCACTTTCAATTTTGGAACATTAAGGGAATTCCAGGGAGGCCAGCATTGCAGGTGTGAATCAGACATAGTCTGATCATGGCCTCAGCATGCTGAAAAAACAATTCTACCTTGATGGTATTCAGGCACTAGTGAGACAGCGGGATAAGTGCATTAGTGGAAAATAAAGGTAGTTTTTACTCAGCTTTATTCTGCACAATAAAATGTCCTGGCTTGGCTTGAACATCCGCCAACTTGTCATGAAGTTCGGTTCAGCTATGATACAGCACCCCTGGAGCAGATGGGACAAAAACCTTTGCTCGAGGGCCTAAGCTCGAATCTCCAACCTTCTGATTAGTAACCCAGCGTTGTAACCATAGATCTATTCATCTTAAATATCTTCCTTATCCTGGTCAGACTTAAACCTGTCCAGTTTCTTTATATTTATGTGACATAACTAAATTAATAATTATGTAGAAAATGTCTTGTTTTGATCAGGGCACGCATGATTGGTCATACACAAACTTTCTGACCTCCTACTGGGACTACTTGGAATTCCTGCTTGGAAATTTCTCCTCATGAGATGACATGACATCTAGTGTACCAACATGGCTGCTCACTCTGATATAAAGTATGGATAAAGACATTCTATGTTAAATGAGTTAACAGTGTTTACTGTAAACCAATCAGCGTAGACACTTTACATGGTTAAATCCAGCAACACTGACCACACAGTGCACTGTACACTCGAGGAGGAAAGAAATACATCACACTTTAAAGTTCAGATTTTCATGTCAATTTTATTTGGGAGCGCCATGGATAAAAAAAATAAAGCAAACAGAATTCCAGACACGTATCGAAACTGAACGACAAAGCTCGGTTCACTTGGCTGTACTCTAGTCCTGAACTCAAGACTATTTTATTTAACTCTATTTGTAGTGAATCACTAGAGTTCTACAGCGAATGAATTCAGCTTTGTCTTGGTTTTATTAATTGAATTGTTTTTCTTTTCACATTGTAGGCTTTACTGTGTATTATTTGTCTGACACTGAAGATGTTTGTCTTTGCTCGTATTGAGGTCATTAATATAATGGAGTCTCTTTTTTTAACAAATAAACAATGGATGAAGCTGATGTCTCTGCTGATACCTTTCAGTCGAACTCTGATCCCAACATTGAGAATATGATTAAATGTGAACCGGTTTACACTTTTTCTTCGGTTTGAATTTCCTTTTCGGTCCCTTTTTGGAAATGGGATCTGCCATATTTCCCATGAAGGAGGTCGATGTTTTGTTTCCTGTGCCAAGATTTTTCTTAAACGGCCTCCCTGTGGGTTTGCTGCTCTCGGCACGCCTGGGTCCTTTAAAGTTCGCCTGCTGCGGTCCTTTCCTCCTCCCTGCTGGGCCTCTTCCTCGCTTCTCGTTCTCCTTTTTCACCTTCTCCTTCTTCACTGACCGTTTCACCCTGATCTTCCTGTCGAGCAGCTGGGAGCCGTTCAGCTTCAAGGCCAACATGACAGCGTCTGTGCTCTGCGAGGAGACAGTGTGTGATGCATTCACTCTGTGTTTCTAAAGTTCTAGAATGATGTGTAAGGGATAACATCTTTACACCATGATGTGCTCACCTCAAAGAGAATATAACCGAAGCCTTTTCCTTCTCCGGTATTTCGGTCCCTCACTAATCGCACAGCCTCGACTTGGCCGCACTCCTCGAAGTGCTGGCGTACAGGCAGTTCCTTTATATCTATGAGGTATCATGATGAAATTGTTCACAAGACAAATACAGTACAGGCCAAAAGTTTGGACACACTTTCTCATCTATCTGTCAATCGAGCTGGACCGCAAAGTGAAGGCAAAGGGGCCAACAAGTGTTAAACACCTCTGGACTCCTTCAAGACTGTTGGAAACTATTTCAGGTGACGACCTCTTGAAGCTCATCGGGAGAATGCCAAGAGTGTGCAAAGCAGTAATCAGAGCAAATGGTGGCTATTTTGAAGAAATTAGACTATAAAACATGTTTTCAGTTATTTCACCTTTTTTTTGTTAAGTACATACAGTAACTCCACATGTGTTCATTCATAGTTTTGATGCCTTCAGTGAGAATCTACCAATGTAAATGGTCATGAAAATAAAGAAAACACATTGAATGAGTGAAGGTGTGTCCAAACTTTTGGCCTGTACTGTATGTAAATACAAGTTTAAATATCTGAGTGAACGTTTCTGACAGCTACAATGACTTAAAACTGAGTACAGCTTAGATTATGGGTGTTAATTTTTGAACAGGTCTCTACATTAGGAAAGTATGATACCAAACTCACAGCCTGTCTATTTAAAGACAAAATCGAACAACAAATTCATCCGATTTTCTTATGTGCTCTCCCTCCCTTCCCCGCATGCATTTCTGTATCCCTAATAGTTGCCTAAGTTCCTGTCACTCACCACTGATGTAGGTGTGGTCTCAGTGGATGTGATTATATTTTGTCAGAGTAGCTCCAAATTTTCACACTATTTTTTTTTTTATATGCGACATTTTTAATCCCATATCAAAATACGAATTATATTTTCCTTCAAAGAAAGATATCACACGCCCGTACTAAAACTACTTTTATCAATATTTACACCAGCCAGCCATAATATTAACCACTCAAACTGCAGCTCCAATGGGATCTTCCCATATAAACATGATCCACGACAAATTGGTGCATCGCTCGTCTGATCCAATTAATGAAAGGGTTAATGCTGGTTGTGATAGAAAGGTATTGTGGCAAAAGGGGGGACCTACTCAATATTAGGTGGGTAGTATGGCTTGACGGTGTGAATAATAACAATAACCACTAATCTTTTTCATCATTATACTGTCTGCCTGAAATCCCCTTAAAATATACTTTAGGGGCTCCGAGTGGAGCAGTGGTAAAGCACTCTAAGCGAAGAGCTCTCTCAGAGGGGAGGGATGAGAGATACTTAGTGCTCCCACTTCAATCACGACTCTACAGCCAATCTGGGGCGTCTGTGAGCTCACGCAAGTGGAAGGAGCGGATAGCGCTGTCCTCCGAGTGTGTTACGCCGCACACAACGGTGCGTGAGCGAGCAGTTCGAAATGATGCAGTCAGTTGGTGTCACGTGATTCGGAAGAAAGATTCGATAGTCTTCGGCCCTCCCGACTGAGTGGTAGTAGTAGCCTTAATGTGGGAGCCCCCTAGTGACGGGGAGGAATAGGGCACGACTAAATTAGGGGGAAAATTTAAATAACACCAAATGTAAATAACACTGATTGGCAAAAAATGTGTAAACCTGAGGTCACGAGGAACTGATCGTTTAAATGCAGCAAGGAGGGAAACTACCAGAGATCAAAGCTTATTGAATAAAGACAATGAAATGCAACAGTGTTACTTTGTCTAGTGATATTACTCCCTGTAACATAAATTTGACATGACACCAGAAATGTGTGTGTGTGTAGGGGAGAGACAGACACTAACCATATGGAAGGTTGCCCACAAAGATGGACCTCTTATGGTCATGCTAGAGGATAAAAAAAACAAATCGAACAAGCGTTAACGACACGTGACAGCCAGCACACACGTTATACCACATGAATTTTTCAACTTTAGCTTTCTATAATACTCACTGCACCGTGCTTGGAAACCCGATCCACTCTGATGTAAAAGTCTTTCTCGATCTCCAAACCATTCCTACGACACATTTCCTATGAGTGACATATTTATAACAGATCTCTCACACACACACCATCTACCAAGAAGATTCAAGTAAGGAATAGAACATGTCTCTAGGTGATGAGATGCCCTGAAATGTCGTATTCCTTTCATATTAAAGTGTAGTTAAAGGGTGGTGCATTGTACTTTTTAGCTGTTTATAGTTACACAATTTGTGTTGTAGAGATTTTATAGCAGCTATAAAGAGTCGCCTAACTAGTCTTTCTGTTTCTAAGACAAATAAGACGACCACAAACATCCAGCTTGTCGACCTCCTCTGTTCTAAAGCCTTTACTGTCGTGGGTGACTTACTGACACTGGAGACCTTAAGATGTTAAACATTTTCCCCAGATCAATGATTAAATGCGTCTTTATTAACCAACAGCACATTTTATTCAGATTATTAGACTTGGATTATGTGACGCATCTGCCGTACAGGTTCTCGTTAGTTACAATGAGAACATCGATATAAACTCAAGCTTTGTCTTGTAAGCAGGACTTGGCTATAATATACATGTGAACAGTCTGTGTGACCTTTGTAGGGCGTTTGCTGCCCCGGCCTCGTCCTTGAACACCACATAGGCGTTGATGCTTGTTTTTTTCGGGTCGACTTGACGCCTGGAAACAGAAACATGAAAGTCAGACGAGAGAATTTGCAAACAAACAAAACTGTGTGTGTATTAATATGTATCCGTGTGTGTATTTGTGTACGTGTGCATTAAAATACATACCGGATAGCTGCGACCTTACGGGACATCGTCGGATCTTCCCGAAGCTGGAAGGGAACCACAATCAGAAATCTACGACATAAAGTCTGGCTCTTAGTAGAAAGTGATGAACACTTACAACTGAGCGAAAGCGCATGGACTCGATGGCTCCCACATCTTTAAAGATCTTTTTTAAATCCTGTTTAAAATAAATTAAAACATTTAGTTAAAAAAACAGGTGAATAGGGAAAAAAAAAAAAAGAGTATATTTTTGAGATCCTGCACAGACACTCCTTCACCTTCTTTGAGCAGTTAACAGGCAGGTTGCCAACAAACACGGTCCTTTTCAGTTTAATTCTCTCTTCGGCTTTGTTCCTGGCAACTTTACGCCGTTTCACTTCTAGTTCCTCCTCCAGCGTTTCTTGGTCATGGTCTACCTCTCGAGCTTTGCGCTTGACCTTCTTTGGGCGTTTTTCCTCTTCGGCGGTGTCTGCGTTATTTAAGGCTTCTTCCCTGGAAATTGACACGAATTATTCGTTTACAGCCGTTCGAACTTGATTGCTAAAACAGTATCGGTGACAGCGATATTTTTCAAACCTTTCCTCCAGCTTCTTTTCAGCTGCTGATTTTAGTTTTGTCTTCTTCTGTTTTACTGATTCTCCTCCACCTGGTGCACGACCTGCTTCCTGTTTCACAGGGCTGGACTTGGGTTCTGGCTGCAGACACGAAAGAGAAATCGTCATTACCACCAAACATAGCATAAAGACAGAGAAGTTAATGCGGCTGCGTTTTCACTGGCAGTTTTCAATACACCTCGTCCGTATGTCAACAAGCTTTCGTATTCCCTCGTTAAAAAATGTTTTACGGCTGAGCTGCGAGCTATGAATGCTGTCTTCACATCTTCGTCAGAAATGGATCTTTGTCCTCACAGGGCTGCTTTCAGGGAACCGAACAGGTCTCAGTGTGTCGGAGCGAGATCAGGACTAAAGGGAGGATGCTTTAATACCTCCATAACTTTTTTACATAATGTCGACAGTGTAGTCAGAAATGTCATGCAAGATCAGAACTCCCTTGGACAGCAATGTTCTGCGTTTAATCCAAAGTTTAGGTTTCAGCTCTTCAATAAGCGTCTCACTGTAGTGAGCACGGTTTATTGTTGAAGCTTTTTTCCTGATAATCTTCCAATACTTGCCCTTGAGAATCCCAGAGAAATTGATAAAAGTTGTAAAGCATTAATTTTTAATTAAAATTGAAAAAATTGTAAAGCATTAATTTATCCACCTGATAGTTGACTTTTGCCTAAACTATAATTTTAGGGCTGGGCAATAAGATGATAAAATATTAATTCTGTGTAAATTACATCACCCTTCCTTAGATATCATTCATATTGTGATGCTGCTCCCGGCAAGGGGTCGCCACAGCGGAATATCCAGTCTGGGTGGAATGTCATTTTTAAAACTTCTTTAAAGATTCCTTTCTATTTCAGCACATTTAGTTCTTTATTTTGTACATGCTTGATGCAGCACTACTTTTGACAGTCTGTTATCTAAATAATACATCATGATGAATATTGTACATTGAAGATGTTGAGGTTCTCTTCGGGAGTGACAAGGATAGAATCAAGGATAGGATTAAAGATAAGATTAATGAGTCCATCAGAGGGACAACCCATGTTAGATGTTTTGTCAGAGAGGCCAAATTGAGGTGGTTTGGACAGGTTCAGATGAGAGATTGTGAATATATCAGTAGAAGGATGCTGAGGTTGGAACTGCCAGGCAGAAGGTCTAGAGCAGTGGTTCTCAAACTGTGGGGCGCGCCCCACTAGTGGGGAATACAGACATGACAGGTGGGGCGCAACGAACTGGAGGAAATTAGTGGAAAATAATAGGAAAAAAACTAAGCAATCACACACAAATAAATGGATCATTAATACAAGTACATTTAAAATAACATCAGTTGTGGGCCGGGAGAAAAAGTGGAACCATAGTGGAATAATAATGGTTTAAGGTCGGACAAACTTGAGCAGCGCTGCTCGAATCACAAACCTGCGCGAACCACTGGGCAGCGCTGCGCGACTCTGACAGAAATAATCCGCGCCGACCATCAAAATACATTTTACCCCGCTGGGATGCGCACGTACAAACCAGGCATGGCAAGGCGGAAACAATATTCAACAGTCCTGACATTTTAAATAAATTGTTTTTAAATAAAACAGTGGGTCGCGCAGGTTTGTGTTTCGAGCTGCGCAAATAAACCAGATCATCACTGCGCTATCCAGATAGTCGCGCTGCGCTGTATTTGCGCAGATATTTGGTTCAATTGGGTGCCGCGGTTTCGTCCCACTTTTGATGTGTTTGGCTTCACATACACTTCGACAATGAAAGAAGACGCTGCAGCAGCAGTGAGTTTGCTTACATGTGACGAAACCTAGAATGAGGAGATTGTAAAGAAAAAGCTGCATCGTCTGTGTTGTGGAATTGGTTTGGGTATAAGAAAAGTGATACGAATGAGATGAACGTGATTTGGAAGGTACGCAAGTGCACTGTTTTAACAAGTGGTGGAAACACGTCAAACCTTTTCTATCATCTGAAATACAAATCGAATATGGCCAAAGTAAAAAAAAAATGCGGCAAACCTCAGCAATTCACAGTTTAAATAAAATTACATAAAAAAAATTACATTATGTAAAACAGTTTCTTTGTGTTTTAATTTTTATTTATGCATTTTCAGAAACAAATTGCTATATTGTGATATATATCATTATTGAGTTAGAAAATTGCTTCTACCGTGATAGAAGATTTTGGTTATATCGCCCACCACTAATGAAGCCTATCTTGAGCTTGGATTCATGGTGGGGATGGTGGGGGCAGAAGAGAGGCTCGTGTGTGTTTTGTGTCTTAAACTGCTGGCAGCAGACCGCATGAGACCCAACAAATTAGGAAGACACTTAGAGACAACACACTCCAGTCACGTTAATAAACCACTGGACGTCTTTGAAAGAAAGCTGGCAGAATACAGACAGCAGGAGAATCGCATGGTAAAATCTGAATCAGTGGACAGCAAAGCACAAATGGCTTCATTCAAAGTTGCATACAGAATTGGCCAGTGCAAAAAAACTACAAACGATTGTTGAGCAGCTAATAAACATGGGGTCAATTATGCAAAGATAAGTGACAACGTAAGCCTTGTAACAATTGCACGTGTATTTTATCTTTTTTTAACTTGGTGGTGTTTGATCGTATTGGTTTAGGAATTGATATTTCAATAAGCAGTAAACATGGCCGATTTCGTTATTATTTTGTTGACAAGTGGGGCTTGAAAAAAGTTTGAGAACCACTGGTCTAGAGGAAGACCAAAGAGGAGATTTATGGATGCAGTGAGAGAGGACACGAAGTTAATAATAATTATTTTATTTTATATAGCGCCTTTCAAGAGACTCAAGGCCGCTTTACAATAACAAAAATGTTTACACATAGAAAGAGACATCTGAAAGACAACAAAACAAAATACAGATAAACATGAAAACCGGTAGAATTTAGCTATACACATATTCAAAGATTGTGAAAACAGTGAAAAGATATGTTTTAAGGTGGGTTTTGAAATCCTGTAGTGAAGAAAGATCACGGATGTGTTTGGGAATAGAATTCCAGAGTGTAGGGGCAGAAATACTAAATGCTCGTCCTCCAAATGATGCTAATCTGTGGCGAGAAATTAACAGTAGACCATCATCTGCAGATCGGAGTGTGCGAATAGGGGAGTAAGAATGAATAAGATCAGAAATATATAGGGGGCAAGACCATTGAATGCGGGAGCGAACAGGTAGCCAATGAAGTTTGTGTAGGATGGGAGTGATGTGTGAGGATTTCTTTGAATAAGTGAGGACCCTAGCAGCAGAGTTCTGAATATATTGGAGCTTATTTAATGTTGTATTTGGCACACCATAAAAAAGAGAATTACAGTAGTCGAGTCGAGAAATAATGAAAGCGTGAACCAGTGTGTCAGCATCCTTGATGGCTAAGAAGGGCCGTAGACGAGCTACTGTATATTACGGAGGTGATAGAAGGCAGATTTAGTAAGTGAAGAAATGTGAGGTAGAAAGGAAAGACGGAAGTCAAAAGTTATACCCAGATTTTTTACGGTGGTGGAAGGTCTAACCAAGGTCCCGGAAATGTTAACAGTATCAGTACTGAAAGAAGCAACGGCTTTAGGTGAACCAACGAGTAAATAGTCTGTTTTATCAGTATTGAGCTTGAGAAGGTTACTGGTCATCCAAGCATTTATGTCATCAACACAAGCTGAAACAGTTAGTGGGAAAGGGATGGTAGTGTCGAAAACTGATATAGAGTTGAGTGTCGTCTGCACAACAGTGGAAATTGAAACCATGACGGCGGATGGTTTTACCTAAAGGAAGCATGTAGATGATGAACAGTAGTGGGCCAAGAACAGAGCCCTGCGGAACACCATGAGAAACAGGAGCGGTAGAGGATTTAGACTGGCGGATAGTAATATAGTGTTGACGGTCGGACAGATAAGAAGCGAACCAGGATAAGGCAGTTCCAGAAATACCAAGAGCAGAGAGTCGTGAAATGAGAATACTGTGAGAGATAGTATCAAATGCAGAAGAAAGATCTAACAGAATCAAAATGCTAACAGAGCCAGCATCAGAGGCCATAAGAAGGTCATTGACAACCTTAAGAAGCGCTGTCTCGGTACTGTGGTGAGGACGAAAACCGGATTGGAAGCATTCATACAGATTCTGAGATGACAAGTCGGACTGAAGTTGAACAGCAACAACTTTTTCAAGTATTTTTGAGAGTAGCGGAAGATTTGAAATTGGTCGGTAGTTGGCCATATCAGCCGGGTCAAGGCCAGGTTTCTTTAAGACTGGTGTGACAGCTGCAGTTTTTAATTCAAGAGGAACAACACCAGTGTTCAAGATTTTAGAAATGAGCAGTGAAATAGGCTGTGAAATAACAGGTGCAGAGTATTTGAGCAGGGACGTAGGGGCAGGATCAAGGTGACAGAAAGAAGGATTGACTTTACTGAGCAACTCAGAAATAAGAGCAGGAGTTGGAGGATCGAAATCAGTAAAAATACCAGTTGCAAAGTTCGTAGGGAAGTCATTTGAGTGGATAGGGGAGTACACTGTTGAAAAGAGAGAATGTATACGAGTTATTTTATTTTGGAAGTAATGCAAGAATGACTCAGAGATCTACAAGTTAGTTGGTTTGAGAGAAGAGGATGCAGAGGAGAGGGTTAGATGGAGGCAGATGATTTGCGGTGCCATAAAACAATAAAGAAGAAGCTGTTCTTATGATTATACTGCTTATAATGTTTACATACATCCCAATCTCAATTATTTAATGAGGATTATCTGAGGTCATTATGGTGCGTTTATAAAAATACATGCGACTCGGAAAATCTCTAATATTGATAATGAGAAAACAGCCAAAAAAGACAAGGTTTGGCCTGAAATTAGATTTTCAGTAGGGATGCAATTTCTTAACTGGTAGTTGAACATGTTAAAAATCAATAATCAATTAATTATTAATAATTAAACATCACTAGATGTCCTCAGTTTTAAGCTTTTTTTTTTGTTGCCACAATCCAGAGCTTCCCAGACAACGATTTATTTGTGGCGGTTCGCTACATTATCAACACTGACCCCCACATAATACATTTTATATGTTTATTATTTAAAATGATTAAAAATATTATTTATTTGCACACAGAGAATTAATTCACTCAACGCCCCCCCCCTCTCTGATCATGCTGTCGAATGATAGGTTTAATGAAAGTCTTTAAGAACAACAGCGATCTGTTTTGTGATCATGAAAGGAATCACAGAGACCTGATTCTTCAAAATACATTATTAAGAAGCATGTAAAGAGTCAGGCTTGGAAGGATACCCAAGGTAATGTTAGAATGCAGCTGGGTTGTCATGGCTACCACAACATGAGAAACAAACTTCATCAATTAATATTTTTTGAAAACACAAAAGGAAGCATTTAACATGTTTTAACCTACGCAGTTTCGCGCGGTGGCCATAAGTACGGTTCATCATGATTCACAGCGAGTTTTTTGCACTGTGAGTACGTTTCCATCTTTCTGAGTGAAAAATTAAACATGTTTAATTTTTTTTGCCGGTCCTCGGGGAAGCTTGAGATCCTTACAGAATTTCGCGGAACGTCGGCGGGCAATCGCGGCGACTCACGGTGCCTAACTGCGCATCACACCGTGAGTCAAACCGCATAGGTGAGATAGGGGTAGTAGGTGATGTAATTTGCAGGACTCCAACTAAAGGCGCAGAGCGGGACTAAGAGGGAACATTTAGAGAAGACAGACTGTGTGGAAGTGCCGGATAAAAGCTGACGAAGGGTTCGAAGGCTGGGGTGGAAAATCGGCTTTAACCCTGGAGAACCCATGGGGTCATATTTGACCCAGACTTTTATTTCATCGTCATATTCAACCCACACACTAAAGTAAAGATTTCTTTTTGCATTACAGCCCAGTGTGCCCTATGTGAACCCATAACACTGACATTTAGTGGTAACTGACTGAACTAACCTGATTTTTTTCACATCAAACATGGCTGCTACTGTGGTTTTTATTTGGTGATATAAAAGCTGATGCCAGTGTTTTTAGTTCCTGCCTTAGAACAAAATTTTATGTGCATAGTCATTGATGAAAAGTTAAAATCAATAAATATATTTTGAAATGAGACTCTGGTCTTTCCTTACTAAGAAAGAACTCCTGCCTTTATGTCATGAGTGAAAGTTACCAGTTGGTAAAACATACTGGATATCCCAAGGGGTCATATATGACCCATGTCATTACATGTAGTAGGAAAGGGTTAATTTAAAAAAACACCTGTTTTAGGGTTCACTGGGTCTGTATCATCATTTCAGCCAAAGGAGATAAATTTCCTATTAGGATAAGGTGGTCTGGGTTTTCCAGGGTTAAGATGCCGGGAAGACGACAGAGAGTGAGACCTACAGTTAGCGCTAATGTCACCTTCTGGATTGCAATTTTTAATCAGTTAAAATCTTGACACCAAACAGTGAACAGACGGCTTTGCATGAATCAGAGATTGAATACTGAAAGTGTTTTTTAAGGTTGTTTCACTGTTTCACTCCTCAGGCTGATTTAACAGTTTATTATAATATGATATAATATAATAACAGCTCCAGCTGGAATAAAGCCTCATTTTGTATTTGCATCTGTCACAATAACGAAGACATTTTAAAGCATAAATAGAAGATATGTGTAGGAGCTGGATTTCAACGTATCTTGTATTTAAATTATCAAAAGTTTATTCTAGTTAAAGGAGATCCTACACTAGGACAACTCCATGGGTGGCATTGTAGTCACTTTCTGTCATGAGGTGATATGTAAAAAATGTTCTATGATGGTGGTGGTGGTAAAATGAAGTCAGCTGACCTGAATGTACTGAATGACCAGGTTATTACATCCTTGGAGTATCTCTACCCTGACGGTACAGACATATTCCATCATTTTAAACCGTGGAAGAGGTGGTTCTGGGAGGAAGGATTGGGACGAAACAGCTGCAAGGCCATAAGAAAGCCACTCGTTAATGAGACTAATCAGACAAAAAAAGGCTTCAATTTGCTAAAAAGGATAAAGCTACAGGAAGCCAGTGCAGGGAGCGGAGGAGTGGGGTGGTGTGGGAGAACTTGGGAAGGTTAAAAACTAGACGTGCTGCTGCATTCTGGATCAGTTGCAGAGGATGAATTGTGCACAGAGTCAGGCCTGCCAGGAGTGAGTTGCAGTAGTCCATTCTTGAATTATCAGCATTGTGCTAGTGGATGACACGCATGCATACTTACTTTTGGTGCTGGTACGAAGACCAGTGTGTTCTTTGTGGTTGGGACTGAGAATAGTGAGGAAAGCGTCCCAGATCTAGTCTGATCTGCAGGCAGGCTGTCTGATACCAGGCCAACGACATAGTTCTTCGGCTTAGCGGTGTCAGCAACCGAGGCCTCGCTGAGAGACGAAACACAGTCAGGAGAAAAATAGAGACAAAAATTATTTAAAAAATCATGTTTTACAATTTTTAAAAAATGCCTTTGGATAAGAATCCAAATGTTGAAAGAGACAGATTGATTTATGATAAACATATTATTATACTACTTAGACTTTGTGTTGTAATGCACTGCTCAAACCTAACAGTTACGCTGTTTTATAGATACTAAATTTTCTCCCCCCCATCTAAAACTCAACCTGCCATTACGGTCATATACACGTGTCCATCATGATAATATCAGTACATGACAAAAACCCACATCGCTTTTGCTAGAAGCTAAACATAAGTAAACATGCTTTTAAAAAATTAACTGTCTTAGATATTGAAGTGAAAATTATTTCTGCAAAGAAAATATTCTATGGCTGTGCAAACGATCTGTGACCTGAGCAAAATCTTGTCTCATGAGTCGTTTTTTCAGGACATAAACTGCTGTAACTTTGAATTTTTATGAATTATGTTATTTTTAATGTTCTATCCAATGGTATCAAAAGTGATAGAAATGAGACCTGGAGACACTGATATTTTTTTATTTTTTGGTCGCATACAAAAGGTAATTTGTTAAGCATACAATACACTAAAAGAAGCAACTGAACTTGAGACACAGCAGACTCTACTACCCTTTAGAGATTTATAAATGTCATTTATAAAAAAAAACAAAAAAAAACCCAATCTGCCTTTTCTTCAAACTCCATGAGCTAATTCATCTCAAACCACACGGTCACACCAGTATAAAAACACTGCCAATGCAAATTAGCAGAAAAGTGTGTGCATTAGAAGCCACATCGTGCTCATGTGCTCACTGTCAGGGTGTGTTTTGAGAATTTCAAAACACTTTGAACTATGTATACACATTTTTATCCCGTGTGGAAGGAGTGAGTTAATTCTCAAGTCTGTTGAGAAAAATGATAATTATGGGAAGGACAGAGTTATGTTCTGCTCAGTTAAACGTTAAACTCTTGTATTTGAAGTTAGATTGTATTGTTTAAATGCTGTGCTTGGATCAGATAAAGACGAAATAGAGATTTTTATTAAAAAAAACAAATGTGATGCTCATAGAATCAAATAGCTCGTGGAGCTCATGATGATAACGTATCGGGTTACGATATTATGGGATAGCTACTACACAAATATACTGAATGATGTAGAAAGGTTTCCAACCCTTGTGAATATTTTAAAGTTTTTTTTTTTCAATCATAACACACCCACTTCTTAAAATTAGTTGAGAAAAGCTAGACAGGTTCATCAGGTTCAGAGTTGGGAACATGCACCCTATGTAGTGCACCATGATCAATTCAACCTAGAAAGCAACTAATAACTACAATTACTGTGTATTGTACATGTTATTACAGATGGGAAACAGAAGGCCTGTAATTACTGTAAGTTATAGTAACACCAAAGCCAAATGACCTGGTGTGTCAAAATATAAGCACACAATGATGCCAAAGTGAATTATTTGCACTGCCATAAAAAGTACACATTAGTTATTTTTAATAAAAAAGTGAGTATATATTGTGTACTATACAGACCTCTTCGCAGCGTGCTTCTTCTTCATGCTTTCTTCCTTCTTCTTGTTGTTGTTTGAGAGCTACTTATTTAGGTTCGACATTAAAACACAACGTTACATGAAAATGATTTATAAAGACATATCTCGTTAATAAAGTTATACAAAGCAAACAAATCTGGAAAATCAGACGCTTTTTCCTTGCACTTCTCCAAAACACGTTTTCATCTGCGCATCAGTTTTCATTTCCCTCGGAAAACCATGTCGTAAACTCTACGTTCCGGCCTCTTTTGATTGCAAATAAATGTTTTAAAATAAACTATTCCAGTACTTAGATTATGTGTATTACAACAAGAATTAATATTACAGCTACGCGTTAACTTAAATTTTTTGACGTTTGAGCACAAAGTCTATGAAGAGGAAATGTTGCGTCGTGTAATAGTGTAGTTCCTGTTTAGGTGTGTTTTCACGGACCGTATTTGTGTGTGCACCGTTTGTCACTGGTGATGGGAGAGGCGCGTGAAGGCAGCTCGCAGCAAAACACGGAAAGAACTTGATTACAGGTTTGAAGTTCATTTATTATTTTTCCTCTGGTGCGCGTGATACACACGCGTGAGTTGGAGGTTTTGGTGAGATTAGTAAAGAAACATGATGACAAGGCGGTTAGCAGGACAGCTGGTGTGTGAGTGTGTGAGTGAGTGTGTGTGTGAGTGTGTGTGTGTGTGAGTGAGTGTGTGTGTGAGTGAGTGTGTGTGTGTGTGAGTGTGTGTGTGTGTGTGTGTGTGTGTGAGTGAGTGAGTGAGTGAGTGTGTGTGTGTGAGTGAGTGAGAGAAAGTGACAGCGAGCTAGAGCAGGACTTCTCAACCTTAGTGGTAAGCAAATGTCTTAGAAAATAAAAATTATTATAATTTACAAGCAGCATTACTTATTTAAAAGTACATTCATGTTTAACTCACTGAGAGACAGAATACATTCAAACCTAGTGGAAAACATGTGACTGTTTACTATAAGATGCTTAAACCAAAGCAACTGTAAGTTTAAAGCAGAATGTAGATAATATATCACGCGGCCAGGTGTAGCTCAGTGGTTAAGGCATTGGACTGCGGTTCAGAAGGTCCCAGGTTCAAACCCCACAACCACCAAGTTGCCACTGTTGGGCCCTTGAGCAAGGCCCTTCACCCTCAACTGCTCAGATTTGTAATGATCAGTCTGCAAATTGTTGCTTGTGAACCGAAACACTAAAACCTTTAGGATTAGAAAAAAAAACCTACAAGAGAAACAAACATCTTTGACTGACTTGCCTAAACAAACTAAATAAGCAAAGTGTGTGTGTGTGTGTGTGTTTATTGATGTCTAAATAAACACATCAAAACATTGTAACACCCAAATCCTAAAGGTTTATTTGAGGTGAAAAAATCCATGAACAAGGTTCACCCCATCCTTCAAGCATGAAGAAACCACGGCTGATCTACGAGGATCAAAGGAGTGAAGCTGCATTTTCAAAAGTTGTGATTTTTCATCTCCATCTTAAACCAAAATTAAGCACATAAAAGATGCGACACATGAACGGCCCCTAGGGAGGTCAAAATACACAGCAGCCCTGTCTGAGAAACTGGGAAGGTTGAGTGAGAGAAGTGCAGCAAATATGTCCTACAAATTATATTTCATTAACTATATATTAATTAAATTATCTGTATATTAAAAAAATGTAATTTGTTTGTTTGTGGGCGGTGTTTGAACAGGTAGTCACATGCGGTTATCAGCTTTTATGTCATTATGTGGGCATGTCACAGCTGTACCTAACTCAATGTCACAGTAGCATCATCACAACTTTTATGGCATATTATCTGCATGTCTCAAGCTGCCTCCATCAAATGTAACCTTAGGCAACAGCAGAAACGTAGCCGAAGACAGAAACGTCAGGCCCAGCTCATAGCTCCATAATTTTGGACCAGTGTGATGAGTGGTAGTGAGTTGACTGCACACTACAGTCACACGCAATGGCAGCACACAGGTGTCAGGTGTCATTGTTTTGGGCACATAGCCTTGTAAGTAACAAGTATCCCGCTTTATTCTTACAGAAATTGTCAAATGTCCCTAAAATGCCACCTCCGAATGTCTGTCTAATGTCTAAAAAACTTCAATGCATTGAAGTCCACAATGCAGTCCTCAAACACACTTCTTATTCACAGCATTCAGTCAGTTGCCTGAACTTTGGCACAAAAAAGGTGTGGTCGCCAGAGGGAGACACTGAGCTTTTCTTCTTAGATTTGGATCCTGACATCCTTGTCATGTACACTGACAGGAAATGCCAAAGTCTCGGGTGTTCCTCCCTGTAGGACAGAAGATTTTTGAAAACATGTTACGTGAAAGCTTGTTAGCTGACAATTGAACTTTGTGACGTTAAACACCAAACATTCATCGGTAGTCAACGTTGCCATGACAACCATATGTCAAACAGGGAAACTATAACATTTAGTCTTAATCTCAGGCCAGGATCAGGGAAGGAGGCATTAGACAGACTTTTTTGGACTGGAAAATTGGCTTTAAGAGGCTGTGAAGATGCGGGAGAATGAGAACTACAGTTAGCAGTAATGTAACTCACTAGATTCCAACTGATGTTAAACAACAAAAAGAAGAAGAATTATCGCAACGATCTCCAGATAGACTACAAAACTAACAATTTATTGCGGTGTATAACACATTTTTATTTAAAAGTAGGAAGCATACACTTTATCTGCAATGTTTTAATCTTATCACACTGTATTACATTCCTAATTTGAGGTATGATGATGGGTCCAGAATGACTTCTTCTACAGTCCGGACTTTAAGAAACCCTGTAGCTGATGAGGTCTCGATATGATTTCCATAATATTGATATGCCCCAGTTTAGATTTGATTGTTTCTGTTCTTTATGGTTAATAAATAATTGCTACATGTCTTTGAAAACTTACAGGGCTTTATTAAGTCTGATTTCCTATAAAAGCAGATCTTATATTAATGCACGAATTCTAATACATTTCTACAGCACAGAAACAGTCTGCAGTGTCAGCACTTTATCTAAAACCTTTTGTTTTCAAACTTGGGAATTTACACAGGCTCCATTTTTACTTTTTTAACTTTAAGACCAACAAATAAGTAAGCAAACAAAAAACAACTGTGATAGTGTAAAAAGGAACTGTAAATGAGATATAAAAAATGCATTGTTGCATCTTGAAGCTGTTGCATATGCTTGACCTTGTAGTATATATTTCTCTTATGGTGTATTTTGTGTTGTTTAGTTTGCTATGAGAATGCGAGAACAAGATATATGTACGATGGAACAGGTGCCTGAGGACACTGTGGGCCGGCGGGTGTTTTGTGATGGAGAACGGGCCACGGTGCGATACGTCGGGACAGTTCCACCTACCACAGGTGACTGTGCAGCTTTGTGAACTGTCAAGACCTGACAGTTGTATACAGTACTGTGCACATTTTGTTATACAGTTTTGGCACAAGGTTGGATTACTTTTCTACATTCTAGAATAATACAGGATTTTTTAAAACTATGAAGTAACACATATGGCATTAGGGAATTAAGTAACAACAACAATTAGTAGTTATTTGAAGACATGAAGGTCAGCTGTTTACCTGTTTAATATAATACTATTAGCTGTTTAATATAATACTATGCATTTTGAATCAGGTTGTTATCATATTTATAACACATTCATTTATAGTAAGCAGATGATAATCATACCAGTTAATTGATTATAGATTACAGTCACCAAAACATATATTTACGAGTAAATAATAACAGATTTGCAGATTTGGTTGTATGTCACAGACTGCACTTTGTGAGCCACTTGAATTCTCTTTAATTAAAGGATTGTGGCTTGGTGTGGAATGGGACAATCCAGAGAGAGGCAAACATGACGGAAGCCATGAAGGAGTCCGCTACTTTACGTGCAGGTAACTGACATGTTCAAGCTAGGATGAGAATTTCATTAACCTCATAATCCTCAACAAATGTGTGTATTATCTGTAATGGTAATCAATACTGATAAAAAGTGTCCTGACCTGAAAGGAAAACTAAAAGGATTCAAATTTTTCCACCTAATCTCCTTTGGTCATATATAAGGGGTTTATTATATCATATTACTGCCTGACCAAAAAAAATGCATGCTATCAGATTTCGTTTAATCACCTTTTAGCTTGTAGATTTAATTACAGCACACAATGTGGTGACCAGTTCAGATTCCTCATGAAGAACCACTCTGTCAAAGTTTGAGTCCTGGAATATGTCTGTGCTGTCAGGGAAGAAAAACTTCATTTGATGTAATCATCTGGTCATTCAGTACAGCTGTACAGCTGACTACATTTTATTGAGTCTAGACCTGACCAACTGAAGCAACCCAAGATCATAACACTGTCTCCAGAGGCTTGTACAGTGGCCGCTATGCATGATTGGTGCATCGCTTCATGTGTTTCCCTTTTTACCCTGATGCACACATCACTCTTGAATGGAGTTAATCTGAACTCATCAGACCACACTTTGATGTTTCATCTTTTCCACTGCTCCAAAGTCCAATCTTTATACTTTTTAGCAAATTGAAGCCTTTTTTTGTCTGATTAGTCTCACTAATGAGTGGCTTTCTTATAGCCATGCAGCTGTTTCGTCCAATCCTGTGAGCTCTCATTTTGTGTGTTTAGGGAAAAGCTTTTACTTTTACTGTTAAACATAACGCTGGTTTTTATTGTTTTACTTATTTCTTTTTACCATGAAACTTCACTTCAAGTGTTTAAGTGATCTTTTTTTTTCCGACCACATTACTTCCACAAAGTTTACAGCTCAGTGTGTTTCAACCTAGTTCCAGTAATTTAAAATCTCCTTAGTTGTTTTTTTTCTTGATGCAGTCCAATAATCTGACCCTTTTGAAATGGTATTATTTTTTTTAGACCAGACAGTGTATAATATAATAAGCTACAATTACTACAGTATGAGCAGGCAAAAGCACCACCAATACTCCTGTATGGATCTATAGCAGTGAGAACAGAGCAAGGGTTTCAAAACTGCGAAATATAAATCCTTTTGGGACCCATTGTGCTGTGAGCCACAAAACATTTCCCCCTACAGTGCTTTCTTCTATTTGTAAATCTTGTAGAATGTACAACTATGTTTTATGGTATGTCATCTTATCATCGAGTTTGATCATGAAAGAAATGTCTAGTTGAAGTAAGTGCTGATATTCAGTTCATGTTTTTCTCTGTCTCATAAGTCATGCGACAGGTGGCTCGTTCGTGCGGCCTAAAAAAGCCAGCTTTGGAGTGGACTTCCTGTCTGCAGTGAAGCAGCGCTATGAGCTGGACCTGGACCAGGCCATTGGAAATGAAGTTACGATTTCCACCAAGACTGTGAAGATGGTCGGCTTCGAGTCTGTTCTAGAAAAACAGCGGTGAGTAAAGAGATGCATGTAAGGGTGAGAGTTTGAGGGAAAGCTGACACACTCTGCAGCTCGAACTGATCATAACTTTTTGTATCAATGTCTTGTATTGTTTTCCTTTTTTAAAAAAAAAACAGGATGGGAAATCTAGCAGAGATCGCACTCATAAACTGTGAAGTCTCTGGTCCAGGGCCTGAAAATGAAATCAGGAATAACACACCCAGTATCCTTTTGAGGATCAGTACATGAAAGAAAACTTTCTCCATGTAGATTCTGTGGGGAGTTACTTTAAGTCCTGTGTGTGTGCACAGTGTGTGGGGTGTTCCTTTAACCTGTCCTCTCAGAAGCAGTTTCTCTGGATCTCTCTGGAAATCTTCTCAGCTCATGGGAGGTTGTGGCTGCAATTACAGAACAACTAGAGCAACTGCAAGTACTCTGTCTCAGGTAGATATCTGTCCATCATTCCATCCATTCATCCATTAATAAATTAATAAATTACACCTGTCTATCCATTACTGTATATCATTCATCAATGAATTATATCCGTCCACCCATCGATTCGAGTAATCCATCCAACTATCCATTCATCCATTAAATTAATTACAGCCATCAGTTGCATCCATCCATTCTGTCCATCCAACAGTTACATCCATCTAACATCATATCTAATCACGCCACCAAACCAACTGCTTCGATTTCATCCATCAGTTCCTTTCATGAATTCATCAATTTATTAATTATATTCATTTCCACATACATCCAATTGTCCATCCATCCGCCCAATTTATGTTCACCCATTTTTCACTTAATTAGGATAGATGGATGTGTATAAGTGATTTATGTCCATACCTCCACTCAACTATCTATCCCAATATCAACCACCCATCCATCTGAATTTTGTCCATCTATTCATCCATCATTAAATCCATTTTACACTTAATTTCCTTTCATTAATACAGTTTGTCAGTCCATCTATTAATTCATTTATTTGATATAAAAAAGGATAAATTATTCATCCATATTTTACTTACATCAGTTATAACCATCCATCTATCCGAATTATGTCCATACATCCCTGCATACATCCATCTAACCATTCTAATCGTCAGTCATTTCATCCATCCATCCATCTACCCATCCATTATAATTATGCCTATTCATGCATCCATCTAACCATTCTAATTGTCTATCCTTTC
Source organism: Channallabes apus (assembly GCA_030522415.1). Classification (NCBI taxonomy): domain Eukaryota; kingdom Metazoa; phylum Chordata; class Actinopteri; order Siluriformes; family Clariidae; genus Channallabes; species Channallabes apus. The sequence goes on from CM060119.1 coordinate 9,914,989, forward strand.
ATTCTTCCATCTATCCATCCATCCTAATTATGTCCATCTATACATGTATTTATTGTAACTATGTCCAGCTATACATCCACCCATCCATCTGTCTATTCAAATTATGTTCATCGATCATCCCTCGTTTCCACATGTCCATTGTAATGACCGCTATACATCCAACAATCTGTCTCTGCTAGTTCTAGTTTATCTATCCATCCTGAATAACGCTGCTACTGTATCTATTTATTCTAGCTACAATCGACTAGCGATTTCCTCGAATCCATTCAACCTGAGCCACGCCTTCTCCTATCTAAGGGTCCTGATGCTTAACAGTTGCGCTATCACATGGTCTCAGGTAAAGGATACACACACACAGACACCTGTTGAGTATATGGTGTGTTCACCACTGTTTTATTCTTCTTAAATGCACAAGCCATATTTATTACTCTCATTAGAAGTCTTATCGAGTCACTGCGCTTTCTGTGTCATTTCAGGTACTCCAGTGCGCCCCCATGTGGCCACAAATAGAAGAGCTTTTTCTCAACGATAATAATATAACGGAATTGAAAAGGTCAGACACTGCTATAACATGTTACTCCACATGTTAATTTGTCTTACAGTCATAAACATATAGTGCTATGAGTGTCTTTGCAACCTGCATTTTAAGTTGAAAAAGTTGTTTTCTGTAGAAACATTAACATTTCAATTCACGTTTTATTTTAGATTATTTTATATGCATGTTGTACTGTTTACTGCACAATATGGTAATTACAGTGGTGTGAAAAACTATTTGCCCCCTTCCTGATTTCTTATTCTTTTGCATGTTTGTCACACTTAAATGTTTCTGCTCATCAAAAACCGTTAACTATTAGTCAAAGATAACATAATTGAACACAAAATGCAGTTTTTAAATGAAGGTTTACGTTATTAAGGGAGAAAAAAAACTCCAAATCTACATGGCCCTGTGTGAAATAGTGATTGCCCCCCTTGTTAAAAAATAACGTAACTGTGGTTTATCACACCTGAGTTCAATTTCTGTAGTCAACCCCAGGCCTGATTACTGCCACACCTGTTTCAATCAAGAAATCACTTAAATAGGAGCTACCTGACACAGAGAAGTAGACCAAAAGCACTTCAAAAGCTAGACATCATGCCAAGATCCAAAGAAATTCAGGAACAAATGAGAACAAAAGTAATTGAGATCTATCAGTCTGGTAAAGGTTATAAAGCCATTTCTAAAGCTTTGGGACTCCAGCGAACCACAGTGAGAGCCATTATCCACAAATGGCAAAAACATGGAACAGTGGTGAACCTTCCCAGGAGTGGCCGGCCGACCAAAATTACCCCAAGAGTGCAGAGACAACTCATCCGAGAGGCCACAAAAGACCCCAGGACAACATCTAAAGAACTGCAGGTCTCACTTGCCTCAATTAAGGTCAGTGTTCACGACTCCACCATAAGAAAGAGACTGGGCAAAAACAGCCTGCATGGCAAGTTTCCAAGGCGCAAACCACTTTTAAGCAAAAAGAACATTAAGGCTCGTCTCAATTTTGCTATAAAACATCTCAATGATTGCCAATACTTTTGGGAAAATACCTTGTGGACCGACGAGACAAAAGTTGAACTTTTTGGAAGGTGCGTGTCCCGTTACATCTGGCGTAAAAGTAACACAGCATTTCAGAAAAAGAACATCATACCAACAGTAAAATATGGTGGTGGTAGTGTGATGGTCTGGGGTTGTTTTGCTGCTTCAGGACCTGGAAGGCTTGCTGTGATAGATGGAACCATGAATTCTACTGTCTACCAAAAAATCCTGAAGGAGAATGTCCGGCCATCTGTTCGTCAACTCAAGCTGAAGCGATCTTGGGTGCTGCAGCAGGACAATGACCCAAAACACACCAGCAAATCCACCTCTGAATGGCTGAAGGAAAACAAAATGAATACTTTGGAGTGGCCTAGTCAAAGTCCTGACCTGAATCCTGTTGAGATGTTGTGGCATGACCTTAAAAAGGCGGTTCATGCTAGAAAACCCTCAAATAAAGCTGAATTACAACAATTCTGCAAAGATGAGTGGGCCAAAATTCCTCCAGAGCGCTGTAAAAGACTCGTTGCAAGTTATCGCAAATGCTTGATTGCAGTTATTGCTGCTAAGGGTGGCCCAACCAGTTATTAGGTTCAGGGGGCAATTACTTTTTCACACAGGGCCATGTAGGTTTGGATTTTTTTTCTCCCTAAATAATAAAACCCCTCATTTAAAAACTGCATTTTGTGTTTACTTGTGTTATCTTTGACTAATAGTTAAATGTGTTTGATGATCAGAAACATTTTGTGTGACAGACATGCAAAAGAATAAGAAATCAGGAGGGGGGCAAATAGTTTTTCACACCACTGTATGTATGTAAAAATATCTTTAGATTACTATGTGCATATAAAAATTAAAGGTGTTAATCAAAGTTTTTATTTTATTTTTATTTTTTTAGGCCTGTAGATATGCTTCAAGGTTTGAAGGTTCTCGACTTGTCCAAAAACAATTTAATGCAGGAAAGTGTACTACAGTTATCACACCTGTGCAGGTAAAGTATATATTTAACTTGAATAACTGGTATTTTTGCACACCCCTCTGATGGGTACAGGGTGATTCACTCGAAAGAGGCCCCGAATATTCTGTAATAACTCTCACTATGATGAAGTAATCTGAACCAGAAAAATTAGCTGCATACAGGTATGTATAATCGATTGCTTTTCATGCAATGCTGGAAGTGATTTTTGTTTTCTGCTAAATTTCAACACGGTTCTCTTTGTTCCTGAACGTACCGGCAAGGATATCGGGGCGGGGGGACTATGTGATGTCCAATATTCTATTGATGTCCCTCACAAATGCCTGGAACCAGTGACAGTCTCTGACTTTTTTCCCTCCATATCACTTGCTTTGATCTCCTGAACTACGGTGAAACGATTCGTATGCAGTTTTGCCCACTTTTTCAACTTTCTGACCTCCCAGTTTCCTGTGCAAGGTGTCTTTGAGATTTCGTAGGCGACTGCTGCAGACGAGACCGTTTGTGTATTGCGACATTTTCAGGATGCCTTTGCAATGAAAAGGAATCAATGATCCCATCGTTTCCAGTTTCCGTACCATCCTCTGTATAACACTCTTTGAGGGTACGTTAGGAGCAACATATTTTTTGTTTAATTCACTTTCGCTTAAACGAATTGGTGAGTGAGTAGGTTCACATTATGAAGACACGCTGCTTTGGCCCATCCGCGTGTTCGAAGCTCCATATACCGAAGAACACATTGTGCGTTGTTTTGTTCAGAATGATTCGTCCTAGCGAGAGTTATTACAGAATATTCCGGGTCACCTTTTGAGTAAATCACCCTGTATTACATGTAGTTTTTTTTTTTTTTTTAACTTTGTTCCAAATGTCCTTTTGTTTGGAAACTTAGGTTGGGGACATTGAACCTCTGCAGCACAGGACTGTCTGCCATTCAGTTCAGTGACACATTACCAGGTAACGATCCAAGCCAGATGTAATATCTTAGACTTCCTGCACTGCATACATGAATCTTTTCTCAGCACAAAACTCTTAAAAGTTCAAGGTTGTTATTAAAAACAAACAAATAAACAAAAAAAGGTTGATTAAATGTTGTTTAAAAATTATGTCTAGTCAATGAAATTGTAATTCCCCTTTCTGCCAGGAGAGGGCCTGAAAACGGGCCTCTTTTCTGATTATCAGCAGTGTTATCTTCCTTATGAAATGTTTCTTCACTGAGAATTCATAATTAATCTAATAATGTTAATTATATGTATTTAATACCATCTAGGCACCAAGACTTCGGCGTTTCCTGCACTGAAGATTCTTTTGCTTGACGACAATCAAATTAATGAGGTAGGAACCTTTTTATAAATATTACGTAGGAACCTAAAAGTAAAAAAGTAACGCAGGGTAAAGTTGGGGTACATGAAGCCTGAAAGCCTTCTTTCTGTCATTGCCTCTCAGTGGGCTGTTATTAATGAGCTGGAGAAGCTGAGATCTTTAGTGCAGTTATCCTGCAGTCGAAACCCACTGATGGATTTGGAGAAAAACCCAAAGACGACTTTGCAGCTTCTCATCGCCCGCATCGGCCAGCTGGAGATACTCAATAGGTGTCAGGTCTGTGTTTTCTATTTAGATCTATCTTTCTAACATTCTATGTGAACCAGGGGTAAAATGCTCACCCTATCATCCAGAGATGGCGAGTTCGATTCCCGGGTGATGCTGTAACCTCTCGCAGCCGGAGACCTAGACAGAGCTGATTGGCTGAGCTCTCTCAGAGCATTACCTTCTGATAAAAGTAACTAGTTCGAGTACTTTTCCACTGCAGAAAATGAAAACTCCTTTGTGATTCCTCATGCATGTTGTTTTAGTCAAGACCTTTTTAACTATTCTACCATCATCACTCAGCGAAGTTTGGCCCATAATCTGTTAACTACTAACAGCAGGAATAACAGAGGGGGGTGGCTTACTGTATCTGGGCCGGGGGCGGGGCTTGTAGGAGAACTTTCACACACACTAACGGAATCACTGCTGTCTGGCTCACAGTTAACATAAATTGTCTGAAGAACGGATTACATTTTTGAAACTATAACTAAATAACTGAGTACTTAAGGCGGACCTAACGCGGTAGATTACTCCTTACATCAAAAAAGTAATCCACGTTTGTAATCCTACGTTTGTAGAATGTAGAACATAAATTATACATTTAAAAACAAAGAAATTTGCAAGTGAATCCAAACTTCTGAGCGGTAGTTGTAATCCCAATCACATGCTGATATTCTGCCTCAAATATGTATTCTTGATGCAGAGTGTTTTGTTCCTCAGGTGCTGCAGGACGATAGAAGAGGTGCCGAGCTGGATTACTGCAGAAAGTTCGGTCGCGCTTGGCTACAGTCTGGAGGTCACAGAGATCCGCAACTGAACCGACCCAGTGCAGAGTTTATAGAGCAGCACCCTCGGTATCTCACGCTCATCCAGAGTGAGTCAGCATTTATACTAACCGGCAGTAAACCTCATGAACACAGCCGTGTTGAAACTGCCATAATTGTCACTGCAAACTGCTAAATGTGTGTGAGCGGTAGTTGCGTGGAACAGTTATCTAACGTTAGATAATGTGTTTTACAGAATATGGTGCACCTGAGGAAGGTGAGCTCGTGGAGCAGAAAACCTTAGTCCTGAAAGACAAGCTGCTGAGTGAGTTACTACATCATTCATGCATAGCCGTGTCTCAAATGCGTCTTTATTTACCTCATGGTTTTTGTTTTGTGTCCCATCAGCGATTACATTTGAATGTCCTGAGGACGCAGACAGGACACCCATACAGAAGAAGCTTCCTGGTAAGAAGGTTTTACGAGGATTATCTTCCTAAATAAATGAATTGCATCAATTGTTTTGACTTTCTGTTGCTTCCTTCAGGCTCGATGATCGTTCAGAAAGTGAAGGGGCTGCTGTATAGATTATTGAAACTACCACGTGCTGATCTAACCCTCACCTACACCAGCTCAAAGGTAACACCGGCTCTGCATTCACACAGGCCCTGATTTGCAAGCCAGAATAACCTGCTTCAATCAAGTCTGTGTGTATGGAGGACTTACTATATAATGATTGTGTAAAATATGAGTATTAAGTACATTGAGTACTTCGGAATAGACTAGAGTCGAGGAACATGCATACTAAGAAATGATTAAAAGCATGTAGACATGACTATACATCATACATTAATGCACATTGCAATTTCTGCATACAGTAGTACTTACTGTTCCAGAGCGACGGGTTCACACGGGTAAGAAGGCAGCACGTGAAGCGATGCACACATCATGTATAGTGTCCACTGTATCGGCCTCTTTATGATCTGTGGTTGCTTCAGTTGGTCAGGTCTAGGCTCAGCAACGTTATGTGGCAATAAAATCAAGGCTGGTGAGCCTTCTTGACCAGGCTAGAAGTGTTAGTAGACCAGGATAGGTTCTCCGAAATGTGGGTCCCCAGGAACTTGAAGGATGAGACAGGTTCAACAACCATCCCGTTGATATGAATGGGTTCATGTGAACCTCTTCCTCCTTTCCTGAAGTCCACAATGAGCTCCTTGATCTTCTTGGTGTTAAGGAGCAGATTATTGTCCGTGCACCAAGTGGCCAGGTGCTTGATCTCCTCCCTGTAGGTAGACTCATCGTTGTTGCTGATGAGGCCGATCACCGTAGTATCGTCTGCAAACTTGATGATGTTGTTAGATCCATACACAGGCCTGCAGTCTTTTCCACTTTACCACTATATCCTGTACTCATGGTAACGGGGGATCCTGGAGTCTATCCCAGGAGACTTGGGGCACAAGGTGGGGGTATGCCCTGAACGGGGTGCCAATCCATCACAGGGCATGGACAGAACATTCTATAAAAATGATTGAGACAAAAGTATTTTTAATTTTATTGGGTTGTTCATCACTTATTAACAGACTGAACTAATTCCTATATCTCTTTGACATTATCTAGATGGCAGGAGAAGAGTTCAGCCTCGACAATGACCTCAAGACACTCCAGTTCTACGCTATAGAAGACGGGGACAGAATTCAGGTCCGCTGGTCTTGAGGATGCAGTTGGAGCTCCATGGACTCTGGACTGGGTTTAGTCCCCTTCTAGACCACGCTAACTCTGAGCGCTACACAAGAAGAGCACGTCTGACCCTTCTCTCTGTCTTTTCACCATGTTTGGACACGATCTGATGCTGGAAGGTCTGTAGAGAGAAGGGTATGAGTAGGGTAGTGCTTTTTATGTGAAGTTATGAAATAAGATGTTATGCCTTGATTTTAGATCATGTAGACAAAATGTGGACCACAATCTCTTTTCCTTGCTCGAAAAAAGAGGAACTTTTTCCACCGAGGTTTTGGAAACTTCTGTTTGTTGGCGTCGTTTAACACAGAACTGCAGCTTTCCGTGGCAGGTGGTTTAGAAGCAGTGGTGCATTTTTGTAAGAGGTATTAGTTTGCCTGAGATGTCAGACGCTGTTGGATATTCAGCTTTTGTCATTAGCTCGAAACCAAGCCAAAGAGAGAATAATTCTCCAAGTAAGTCAGATTCTTCTAGCTATGTTTTTCCCCCTGTTAGTTTATTGCTACCTTCTTCTCTCCTGGACAGCACATTCATAGACTAACTAATACAATACTCTGTAACAGCTTTACCCAATATTGCAGTTCTCTAATTAGCACTCTCATACTGAAGAAGAAAAATTAATGGTGAAATAAAAGATTTCTTAAAGTCTCAACTTTGTATCTCAGTAGAACTGAAAGGTTTCTGGAACTGCAGCCAAGGACGGTTTCTATCACGCCTTTGTGCTGAAAAGTTCTTGCGTTGCATTAAAGGTCAGCCTTTATGCAAATTTCTTCTTTTTAGTTGTTCCAGTCTGTGTGTACAAACAAACAAACAAACATGAGGGACTAACATAAGAAGATACCCTCCCCTGGCCTGTTGTTCAGATCTTGATGTTCTCTGGAGGTTCGTGGCCCAGCGGTAGCTCATTTACTTGAAAACTGAAATGACACATTTGATGGGGGGATTGACATAAAAGGAGTTTGAGGTATGGGGGGGAAAATGCATTACCTGACTGGTGTTTCAGCTGAATATTTAACACATGCACACTTTGAGAATGATTGGAGAGTTCTGTTAACTTGACCGGTGTATGCAGTAGTCACATCAACACTAGATGGCGCCAGTAACAAGGCACTGTACTAGTAAATAAGAAAGTCTAGCTTTAGCCCCAATTAACAATGGGTTAGCAGTACATAAATGACGTCATCCTACATAAAGTAGTTCTAACCAGTGAGCCTTCTTACATGATTGACAGAGAGAGAGAGAACTAAGTACTTTTGTTAATATACTCAAGTACATATTTAATTTATCTGTACTGTACTTTTTTATTATTTTATTATTAGAGAATCCTTTGTACTTTTACTCTGCACAATGGTACACTGAATACCTGTACTTTTCCTTACTTAACAACAATGATGTAGTATTGGAAGCATTTTTATTTGTAGTATTCCGTTAATATTCTGTTGACTATTATGCATAATTGCATGAATGGCCTTTCCTTTGAGAAGTAATGTGATAACTTATCCATCCATCTACAGTAGGAACCCCTGTAGTCCATCCAGGGAGGGTGGAAGCCATTGGTGACCATTATATTTATTCCCATTTTTTGTACAACCTCTGGTCAACATTTACACACATTCACACACACCAGGTAATTTGGGAAAGCCAATTAGCCCAATCTGCATGTCTTTGGACTGTGGGAGGAAACCAGAGAACCCTGGAGAAAATTTCCATTGTGCACAGACCTGATGGGGGAATTGAACCCAGGGCCTGGACGTTCAAGGCAACAGCACTAACCATTAAGCCATCCTCCCGCCAATAATTGTTATAGGGATGTTTTTAATCTACTAAATACAGCAGATCATGATACTCTGTTTTACCCCTGCCATATATATTTTTTTTAAATTCAATTTCATGATTCAACGCTTAGCACCAGAGGATCCTCAACATGCCTAAAATGTTTACTACAATTAACTCTTACAGACAATTTCTCTGTCTCCTGATTCAAAATGTGTGTGTGGCAGCAGAGACGCATTCTTCTTCTGGAGAGGAAGCTCATTCCCATGGGATCTAGTGTACATTCACATGTGGCAGGCTGAGCAGAAACATATGGCCTGGACTGAGTTATAGTTCTTGGATGGATAAGCGGTAGAAGATGTGCAGCTGTGCAATACTTGCTGCTTTTCAACACATCTGCAGCTCACATCCAGCAAGGAAGGGAAGCAGACTATTCATGCTCCAGCAGCTGCCAGTCATCAAACACACTCATTCCACATGGTTCTCACGATATTACACATGTCATCAGAACCACTGGAATGGATCTTAAAAAATAAAAACACAGTATACACTAGTCTTTTTATTTTTTATTTTATTTTTTTTAAAGGACCGTTTTATTTATTAGACAGCTGTATGATTTGGAAACGATCCCATGTTTCCCACCTTCTCTCCCCAGCTGCATAATCAACACGTACATATACACAGTATCTTTATCTAATGCATAATTGGCGAGCGTGTGAAGCCCCATATGGCGGATGAGGTCAGGAAGGCCAACGCACTCCCCAGCGGTGCTCGATCCAGATGGACAGCACCTCGGTTTAAAGCTTGTAAACCTAATCTTTGAATAGTTCGATGATCACGAAATGAACAGTTTCCCATTTGTCCAAAGTGTAATCAATCAAGACGTCCGATACGCAAAAGAAAAGTTTACTCGCGATCAGTATGACATTATGTGCAAGTCTCAATCCTGACACAGTTACTTTCTTACTCTCCATATAGTTTCATAGTGACTTTGCTCCAAAATGTTGACTGGGTCACTGTGTTCAAACAGCCAATCAGATTGCAATCTTTAAGATCCTGAAGCTCGTAGCCAGACAAGTGTACATAAGATCTCTAATGCATCTGATATTCCTTGTATGTTGTTCTGGCCACAAGCTTCAGGATGTTAAAGATTGAGAAATTTCTCAAATTCCATCAAGTTATTAAAGAGTTGTGTTTGAAGCAAATCTAAAGAAATCTCTGTGATTGGTCATCTATTGTGTCAGTCAAATTGGCTCTTCTTGGTCATGAGATTTTATGTATGTTTGTTTTTCCCTAGATGGTATAGCCAATTTAAGAGCTCTATCTAGTGAGAGACTAGTGCATGTCTCAGCTGATGGACTACATGTGGGTTGAGAGAAAAGGTAGGGAAGTTGCATTTGTCGTGTTTTCTTTTAACCTGAAATATGAACAAATAGTGAGTCTACAATCAGCCGTTCATTTACAATTAAAAAGTGGTAATCTAAGAACAAAACTGGAAAAGAATTGTATTATAACTATTATATTGATGCACGTAAATAATTAATATAACGATAATATCCGTCCCGTAACTATCCCACCCCTTTCACACTACGCCCCATATACAGTCATATTAACACAGGAAAACAAAAACATGGTATTTACTTGCAATTTTTTGTCTGTACTCCACCTGACTTAAGACTTTCAAGCTTGACATTGACACTAGTTATTAAACATCAATCACTTAATTACAACATAACCAGTTAATAACATACTGACTGAAATTTATAATGATTTTAATAATTTGAAAATTGTCTCCTTGTCCCCGTCCCCTGGACGTCCTTTTTGTTCACAGTTTTTTTTTTTTTTTTTAAAGCACCATATTCATCCTCCTCTATTCCTTCTGCAGTCCATCACAGCTCTCTGTGGTCTCTTCTTCCTGAGATCTCCTCCTCTCACAGTTTCACAGGATTCACACACACACACGTCTAACTTCATTTATCGCTTCATTTTCACACTTTACTAGATCACATCTTTAGAGTCCCAGGTGATGGGGGCGGGGTTTAACGGCTGATCTCATTCTCACTCTCTAATTACAATACACAATGTTTTTGTCCTTGAATCATGTGTCACAGGTGTTGATTTGTCACCGTCTTGTCAATACACCTGAGTGTCCATCGCTCAAGCGTGTTGTCAGATGGTACGGTCGGTGCATGTGGGGTCCTGGGCGCTAGGGCAGCGGCAGGAGAAGCCGCCCGGCCGCGGCAGGCACAAGTGTGAGCAGCCGCCATTATTGCTTGAGCAGTAGTTTCTGTCAGCTGGCGGAAAAGTACAATCATGAAATTAATATGTGCATGGACTAGGAGTGTCAAAATTAGTGTCACATTATTATGGGAGGAGAACAACACGGTAGGGCATGTGATTATAGTTAAATAATTACCAACAATGATTAGAATAATTTTTTTTTCACCCATGTAACAGTGCATCCAGAAGTGTGTTATTCCTTTTAGATAACAACCTACATATATTAAATATTCTTAATTCTGACTAAGTAAACTGATTGAGTGAGGGGCATTCCACAAGTGGTGATTGTTGTTGTTGTTGTTGTTGTTGTTGTTGTTAGTCTTTCGGCTGCTCCCGGTAAGGGGTCGCCACAGCGGAATATCCGGTCCGCACACCAACTTGGCACAGGTTTTACGCCGGATGCCCTTCCTCACGCAACCCTCCCACTTTATCCGGGCTTGGGACCGGCACTGCATCCAGTGGCTATAACAGCTATATGCATCACTCCACTTCACAGGTATCCTAACAATTGTAAACTGTCAGTTGCCAGGATGGATAAAAGTAGGTCAGGATGGTTCATAGTACTGGAAAGTATCTGCCTTCCGGCTGAATCCCAAATCTCTCTCTCTTAGCATGAACAATGGCATTACTCGGAGTGTGGAACAAGGGATTGTACTAGCTTTCCATTTAACATTATTTGGGATTCAACCCCAGAAGTTAGCTAATGTTCTAAAGAGGAGCGTATGAGATTTACAGGGCTGTCCACTACCTCCATGGTTTATTCTCCTCACATTTGGCTACTACCGCATCACAGACATGCTAATATCCAGCACAACAGCACTCCTTGTCATGATATTACTTAATTCAGTTCATTCATTTTGACACACGATGTCCTCCTGAGATGTCTTGTGTGCTGTGCTTTCCTCATCTATATGCGTGTGTGTATAATCTATATACTGTATATTTATGTACCGTATGTATGCATGTACTGTAGTAACACGCATATATACTACCAGTCACCTTTTAATACGATGTTTCTACTGCTTATGCTCTGTAAAGCCTTGATTTTTGAGGCTGGTAACTCTAAATGAACTTCTCCTCTGCAGCAGAGGTAGGTTTTGGTCTCGCTTTCTTAGGAAGATCTTCATGTGAGACAGTTTTATCATGGTGCTTGATAGGTTTTGCAAACGACAAAAATGACGAAGTTCAGCTGTTCTTGCAAGAACTATTCCAGAACAGCTGACCCTCTTGTCTTAAAATAACAACTGTTGTTGTTGTTGCTACTTAATTACCTAATGATGCTTGTGGGCTTGAAGATCAGTGTCTCTTTGATAAAAAAAAAATAATTAATTAAATAATTAAAAAGCCAAACCTTGAGGGCATTGTGGGTATGAGGTGGTGATGCCATACAGGCGCGATCTCTTCTGAGGCAGGAACTCATCCACCTCTTTCCCTGTCACTTGGTCCACAGCTACCACAGCTTGCCTACAAAGACAACATAAACATACAGTACACACATTCAGCCGTGACCATATAAAGCAATATTAACTGAGCAGTCGAGGTAGAGGGACGATGATCCGTGGGTTAAAGTTCGAGTGAAGCAGCACATTCCAGTGCGAGCAAACAGAATTCCACAGAGGTCAGTACTGACACGAGAGCTGGCGATCGGATGCGGACGATTGTTTCATTCATTTGGTGCATTTATGTCAGTAGAACAGAGCGATATTACAAAATGAAAAAAAAAAAAAAAGAAATTCTGAGTATTCTCTTCTAAAACATTCTGCACTGCCTGGAAAATGATATCATTAAGTGTATAACTTTTTTTAGTGCACAATAACAGTTCAGCTCCACAGCCTAGGGCCAAATTGTTCTGGAATATGAGAACGCTTATTGGAAAATAATCAACTTAGAAGTGGTACAAGTAACGCTGTCTCTCAGCTTGCAGCATCACACCACCCTGTCACTGATTCTATGTACGTCTTCTACATAGCAGCAAAAAAAAATGGATAATCAAAGTTGAATCAAATAAGTGTCTGACAAAACTGACAAAAACTATTTTCACACATCTGTACCTTCTCCAGTCTGTGTAGTAAAGGTTTCTTCCATGGGAGACGATGGAAAAGGGGTACTGCAGTCCCTCCAGCACCATTCTCCTCAGCCGATTGTACGGGTTAATGCATTCCACCTTACGTGTACCTACAACATACACACCCAATTATTTCCAGACGCTTCACTTCAGGTCTAAAAGAATCTATTGTGGGGTTAATCAAATGAAATCGCCAACCTGCATCTGCCCAGCACAGCTGCCTGGTATGAGGATCGAAAGACAGCCCGTTGGGGAGTTCGATGTTATTGTTCACAAGTACAGACCTGTCTGTACCATCCATGTTGGACACCTCGATCTTAGGGCCGTCTCTGTTCCAGTCTGACCAGTACAGACGCCTGTAAAAGTGATGAAGATGGAACACAAGCTATTAGTATGGCTGGCATGCTTTGGTCTTTCACTTTGTCAGGTAAAGTAAACGTATGCAAATGAATAAATGGATGTGGGTGATAATGTGGTGCACAGAAATCCACACAGCATCGGCTTCAGATGCTATATAGCTGAACTCAGAACGTACCCATTGACAGGGTCAGCGATGATGGCCCTGGGGTTTACGAGGTCGGTGTCAAAGAGCACACGCCGATACTGACCGTCCAACTTAGACACCTCGATCCGGTCCAAAAGAGAGTCTGTCCAGTACATGTTTCGGGACAGATGGTCGATCGCTATTCCTTCAGGACTTCCTAAAGCTGTTGTCATGAAAAAAAGGGAGGATAAGTTGATTTGAAACATCAAATATTTGAAATGAGTTCTAGAAAAACCGCAAGCACTCGGTTATTAGAAGCCTTTATTTTTCCCCAGCAGTGAAATTCCTTTCTTCGCATTTCCCAGCGTGTTAGCATGTAGCGGTTAAAAGCCTTGTGCAAAAGCCCAACAGTGGAAGCGAACACTGAACCCCAAACCTTGACATCAGTAACCCAGAGACCAGTCCCCAGTGCCTGTATAAGGCTAAAATACACTGCCCAGGCCAAAAAAAAAAGGTTGTGCACACTAACATTTCGTTGGATCACTTTTAGCTTTGACTTCAGTGTGCATTCAATATGGGATTGATTCAATAACTCAGATCTTGTATTGTTGACAACAGAGGTGAAGCACTCCATCTCAGGGAGTTTTTCCTTGCCACTGTCGCCTTCGGGCTTGCTCACCAGGGACTATCTGAACATTTTGATTCATACACATTCACATTCCACACAAACTTAAATAATTCTTTTGATTGTGTAAAGCTGTTTTGAGACAATGTCAATTGTTAAAAGCGCTATACAAATAAAACTGAATTGAATTGAATTGAATGACGTCTTCTCCAGCACAATTACTTTCAATGAGGTTAAGGTTGGACTATGTGGTGTCCAATTCATGTGTGAAAATGATACCTCATGCTTCGTCCTCATGACTTCCTTCTAGTGCCACATAAACCAGAAGTGGAAAGTAACGAATTACATTTATGCGCGTTACTGCAATTGAGTATTTGTTTTGTGTACTTCTAGTAGTTTTAAAATATGTAATTGTACCGCTGTAAAAAAATAAAAAAAAAGTAACTCTGTAACTTTTACTTTGAGTAAATTGTTAATGAGCTACTTTATACTTTTATTTGAGTAGACTTTTACTTTATTACATTTTCACAGAAGTAACAGTACTTGTACTTGAGTACAAAATGTTATTACTCTTTCCACCTCTGCATAAAACAAATTTATACTGTCGAGTTTTGAGGATGCAACTTTACCAAGCGTTTAAGTGATCTTCAATTAGAGTTAATCAGGACCACATTTTGTTTGTAAAGGTGACGGTTCAGCATTATCCTTCCAGGTTTAAACAATCCACTGGACAGTTCTTAACCCTATTCCAATCATTTCTGCATTTTCCCTAGTTGTTTTCTTTGCTTGATGCAGATCAAATTACATATTTTCCATGACTACGGGATACGTCTTCTGGCTGTTAATTGTTTTTTTACTCTCAAGTATTTGCTGATTTAAATCCATATAGTGACTTTTTTCGGCTGGGCAGTGTATAATACAAAATTCTCATATTTATATCAACAGCATAAATCGTAAGATTTCTCAAGTTACCAGTGAGAGTGTAGATGTTGTTGTTGTTACGTTAGATGTCATGTTTCTGAAATGAATTTGAGTGAATTAGTTTTGTACTGATAGCAATTTAACTCTTCTAAGTTGAACGTAAAGAAATCAGGGACCTGTTGTGATAACGGCCGTGGGCTGGCCTCCCTCGACGCTGGCTCTGCTGATGGATGGCTGTGTGATGTCGGTCCAGTACACCATCTTGTCCACGCAGTCGTACGCCACAGCAATCACCACCTTATCCTGCAGAACACATCAGCAGTACAAGCTTTATGACTGCATGCAAATATGTAACGTTCGATAAATTAGAGCCCTAGACCCTAAAATAACATTACCTTTGTCTAACGGACTACATTTGTCTTAGATTAAGAGCAGATTGTGTGATATGGGTTTTTCTCCTTTAACAGCATATAATATAATAAAAAAAACCTGCAGAATAGCTAGTCTGTGTGGAAGGAATGTAATGCATTCCTGAGTGGGTGGTACAAATGAAATGCCATTTTGGGCAACAATTAAATGACAAAATCTGCAAAATGGTTCAGCTCTGCAGTATTAGATAAACAAGAAACACTTAAAATAAACATGAATTTCTTTTTTTAAACCTGGTTTCATAATCCCACAACCAATAAGGAGTGCGCATTACAATAAAGGAGGTAAGACTATAAGGAGGTCAGGAAGTGAAGAATAAAAGTGAGGCATGTAGGCAATATCCAGAATGTTTTAATGCTTAAAAACATCTGAAACATGGCTAGACAGTTATTCACAACAATCCCTACATGTGTTTCAGATAAATAACTAATAAATGTAGCTGTGAATCACATTTAGACTGTGACATGCAGCTATAGTTCTTATGAGTTTTAAGTTATCACTCATCGTCTATACCGCTTTATTCTCCAGACAGGCTTAGTGTCTATACCAGGAGACTTAGGACACGAGGCAAGATTCACCCGGGACGGGGTGCCAATCCACTGCAGGACACACACACACACACACACACACACACGCTCATTTACACACTACGGGCAATTTGGGAATGCCAGTTAGCCTACCCGGCATGTATTTGGACTATGGGAGGAAATCGGAGAACTCTCCAAGCACAGGGAGAACATGCAAACTTCATCTCTGATGCGAGGATCGAACCCGGACACTGGAGGTGCAAGACGACAGTGCTAACTACTAGCCTCCTAAAGCTATCCAATAGGTATCTAAATCTGCGAAAAGGATCAAATAAGCATCCAAATGTTGTTTAACATGTGTTGTTGATTGATAAATTATTCTCTGCCACACTCTTGTACAGTAGGAGGCGGTATTGCAGTGGGCTGTCCATAAACTTAATGGTAAAATACTCTAACAAAATGCAGGGGATGGAAGCAATTAGCATTTTCTTTCCACAGAAGAAAAGATGATAAGCAGTATAGTATTGAGTATGGTATTCAGTACTACCTCTGGAATTTTGTCTGTGTGATCTGGCAACCCTGTCAACCACAGAATGAGTGTGTGAGTTTCAGTGTGCGAAAATATAATTTCTGGCCATGAGCAGAGATATAGTATACTGTATGTGTACATTGAATAAGGTCAAAATATAATAATTAACCCGCAGCGAGCTGAACCATGGAGAGGAATCTGTACGGATCATGGATCCACTACGGTCCGTTACACTGTAAGTCATCAGATATTTATCCAATCTAGGAAGGTATCTAAAAGTTAAAAAAGATCAGGTTTTTGCCTTCATAAAATTGAGCTCGGCCTAATTTTATGGCATTAAGTTGGTTTCGTGTCACTAATGGCGCTTTTCCACTGCATAGTACGGCACGACACGGTTCAGTACAGCTCGCTTTTGGGAGGTTTTCCACTGGGAACAGTACCTGGTACCTGGTCCTTTTTTTTAGTATTACCTCAGCCGAGGTTCCAAGCGCGCCGAACCGTTACCAAAACGTGACGTGTAAACTCCGCTGGTCACTGATTGGCCGGAGAAAATCGTCATTACTGCGTCACCGAACTTGCGACACGAGACACAACAGAACCGCTATATTTAGAACAGCCAGAGAAGGATCGCACGGACTTTTTTGTATTAACCAAAAATTCTTTGGCTGCCATCAGCCTCTTTTGAAACAAACTCCTTCGTCTCGCTGTTAAAAACATCCACATGCCGAGAATGAAGAACACCATGCCGTCGATATGTTGTGTGTTTGTTTGTGGCGCGTTTATGACGTCACGGCAGTAGAGGCGCCGCAACTAAAACGACACGTGAATAATCCCGCCCACTCTAAAGCGGTACTAAACTGCAGTGGAAGCGCAAACCGAGCCAAACTGAGCCGAACCAAAGTGAGCTGTACTGAACCGTGCTGTGCCGTACTATGCAGTGGAAAAGAGGCATAACAAGCATCTCAAAGCCGTAACAACTCACTGGTAAATGCAGCATGGTCTTAGTCTCCTCTTTCTTCATGTTGTTGTCGTCCAGAGGGATGTGATCAATTTTGCCATTCTGGGCAAATAGAAGATTAGCTCCTGGAGGTGGAGGTCTGACATCTGGCCTGGTGGTGGGGCCAACAGGGACAAACTCCGTACCTACACGCAGGCAATGAAATGATTAACATCCATTTATTGCTTTTGCTACCAGATGAAAGTGCTAGGAGTATTTTCAGTATTAGCATGACAGTGCTATCTCAGTATTTTCATGACTACCATTGATATAAGACATGCAACTTGATGATGTGTCAAAATGTAATATTTTTATCGCACATCGCTGGTCCGAGATATTTGAATAAAGCATGAACAATGACTAAAATGATGCATCACAATATCCAAAGACACTGACAAGTGTACAGAAAAAGCATCAATCCAGAAGCTTGTGTGATTTTTGCTTACATGAAGGTCTGCTGCCCTGGTCGGTTCGGGTCCCAGAGATCTCCTCCCCACTGGGGTACACGCACCAGCACTGGCCGATGCCACCATGGCACTGCATAGGTGTGTATGCTCCATTCTGGTCACATGTAGGGACGTATTGGCCCACTACTGGGCGTGGCAGTAAGAAAACTTGTCCACCGCTAGATGTGGCTCCCAGGGCTGACTCTCTGTGCAGCTCACATGTAGTCTTCTCACGCACTGAAACATACACAAACGAATGAAGTACACGCTTTACTTTAGTGGACTTATATAAGCAAGGAAGAAATTTGCCAAGCAGATGAGTAAGACTGAAAATATGCAATTCTGCGGTACGCCACACACCAGACACAACACAACCAGTTCCATAACAAAGTCTACCATGATTATACACACATGATCACACACACATTCAGCTCCTTACAGTTCACGAAGGCCAGGAAATCAACATAAACAAAAGTAGGAAAAATATGCATGAGACCTCTTTAAACACATTGATTCCATGGATACTGTACATGCCTTTTGTCCTAAGAATGATGGAGGTAATAATAAAGGCTTCACTGAGGAAATGCAGGCACTGAAATTAGAAAAGAAAACAAGCCCTACAGAAAACCAGGCCTGTTTTGTGACAGAACATAGCGACACTTCCTGGGGTTAGAGTTCTATAACCAATCAAATTACCCATAATACTAAAAAATATTATAGAGTTTTTATTGATTTGAAGATTTGAATATAGATATTAATAAACAGTTGGTGAAATAGAGACTATGGAGATAATTCCTAATGGCACCATTTCGGGCACATCTTGAAGACGTCTCGATTGTCCCTATTCTGGTGAGAAACGGCTCATGGAGGATATATTTGAGATCCTTAGGCTACTTGGATTCATTCATTTATCTCCTATACCGCGTATCCTGTACAGGCTCACAAGGGCAATTTGTACAGGCTTCACACTACCGGCAATTTGGGAACATGTCTTTGGACTGTGGGAGGAAACCAGAATACAAGGAGGAAACCCATCAAGCACAGGGAGAACATGCAAACTCCATGCACACAGACCCGAAGCGGGATTTAAACTCTCGACCCTGGAGGTGCGAAGCTACAATGCTAACCACTGCGCCACTGGGCCACCTAAGCTTCTACTTGGATTAGTAGAAAAAAAATGTAAACCAACAAGAACAACTCAAGATCACATGGATCAGACATTTAAATACAATATACATACTGTATAGGGCAGCAGGATTTAATAAAACGGCAAATAGTACCATTTTGTGTCCAAGTGTTTTTATCGAGACTAACAGAAAATAATCAAACAAATAATCTCATTAAGAGGATGTGTTCCAATATTTATTGATCAACTATTTATCAAAAAAATAAAAACTTAAATTATTGAAAAACTCTATACCTAAATACTTGACTATTAATATATAACCTGTAATAAATTGCAGCCTTTTGCACTACACTAATGCACTTCTCCCAGAGTTTAACTAGTGCTTGGATACAATGAAGGTAGAAAGTTCTCTCAGTACGCTGGAACCATGTTCTGACTGCCTGCTTCACGTCTGAAACACCGGCCTCCCAGGAACTCCTATAATGGCCCAAACATGAGGAAATGGCTTGGAGAGAGGTCAGGAGTGTATGGATGATGTGGACTTCCAGCTGGGTTGCGTCATTCACAGACATGCTGTTTTTCGAAACGTTTGAATATGAGCGTGTTGACATTTCGAGCTGTGATCGGCTCCTGTACATCAATCAGAGTGGCGTATTCAGAAGTTTGTATTTTGTCTTGGTCGTCACAGGGAATCACGGAGACTTCTGACTAAATCCTGCTTTATACAGTGCATTAAAAAGGTTAAACCAATACTATGACTATGAGCAGGCTGAGGAAGTGTCAGATGTACCAGAAACAACGGTCATGATGTTGGTTTACAACTCAATTCCAGGAGGACATGACTAAATCTATAATTTTCCAGAACAGCTGTGCAATCTGTTCATAGCCATGCCGGCACTGTCCCACTGTGAGATGTTACACAATGTGTTTGTCAAAATCCTGCATCGTTCCTGGTACACTGACATAAGTAAAGAAATGTCGTCATCATCCGAGAGGGCGGTCACCAACCCTAGAATCACTGTGACCCAGAAACTCATTCACACAAACACATATACATACAGTAAGGGGGCAGTGAAGCCATTCCAAATCAGAAACAGAAAGGCAGCCTGTATTTCCTGCGGGATTTCGGGTGGTCTCGCGTCACCAGATGCACACAGCCACTCAACTGTCTGCCATTTAACGCAACCATTTAACCACGATTATTTACGGATGTTTATCAAGATGCTATCTTCGTTTATAATTGAATGGTAACTCTATGCACTCAACCTGACCCTAAGAATTCCTCTTTGGGTTTTTGCCTTATATGTTCCTTCCATGAAATATCTCTATTCCTCTCTCCGTCTCACACACACACACACACACACACACACACACACACACACACACACACACTTACACCATTCCTACCTGAATCAGCCGTACAGCCGAAGCCATCACCGTAGAACCCTGCATTGCACTGACAGGTGAAAGAACCTTGCGTGTTGTAACAGACAGCGTCTCTATGGCAACGGGAAGTTTGGCACTCATCGATATCTGTAAAAGACAAATTTATTACTGTAAAAATGCACAAAAGCTGCACTGCACTGCTGTATCACTTCTATTTCCTGGTCAGTGGAAACACCACATGAAATGCAAAGAGAATGAACAGACATCTGTTAAAACATCCTTCGAGCTAGCGTTACGTTCCCGGGGGCTCTCTCAGGAATTTCATTTTGCAACACAGTTTGGGTAGACCACGCAGACCTGATGCATGATTTCACCACGGATGTGTTTTCATTTCATTATGGATTCAATCCAAAAGTGTGCAGAAGGGAGGGAAGGGATGGGAGTTATGGAGGGAGAAAAAAAAACAAAACAAACGAGCACAGCTGTGGGGCCTGGGGTCGGGGCATTTCCTCTCCCACCGGAGCGTGGGTGCATACCATATAAAGCCCTGATCGCTTCAGGACCATGTAGTACTCCACTGATAAGGACACAGATTAGCGACAGGGTCGGCTACGACCGGCTTTATAGACCATTAATGGTCATTAAATGTCGTCTACTGAGAACTGATTTCATGTTATTATTTCATTTTCTCAGGCAGGATTCTACAATACTTAATTTCAATTCTATTCAATTTTATTCTTATAAAGCTTTTAACAACGAACTCTTCCCTAAAGCAACTTTACAGAAATATAACTTCTGGATATAAAAAAAAATTATAATAAAAAATTTAAGTAGACATTTATAGCTTTGTCACTTTGTCTCTAATGAGCGAGCCGGAGGTGACGTTAGCGAGGGGAAACTCCCTGAGACGACGAGAAGAAACATTTATAGAAACCAGACTCAAAGGGAAACCCGTCCTCATCTCAGTGATACGGGATAGCGTGACAAGAAATCAATCCCTTCCATAACAGTGTGTTAATACAGTAGGACAAAAGTGCAATTTTATAACAGGAAATACGTTTTAGTAAACAGGAAGCCCACTTTGTTGAGGTTCTCTAATGAAGACAGCAGCTAAAACTATTCTAGCGATTGCAGGAAAAGCCCTGACAGAAGAAAAACAGCTTGTATCACTGCAGTCCAAAGTCATCTTCATGGTTATAAAGTGGAACAGCACGCAGTTATCACATGTATCTTTGAGCAGACCTTATGAGATCATCAGCAGCAGAAGTGAGTGTGTTTTATGCCCAATTGTAGCAAGAAAGTTATCTTCAAGTGGTAGAGAGGACGACAGAAAGTTATCGGAAAGCACAGCACTGTGCAGATGGTTCATGTCTCATGCCATTTCGTCATACTTTGCTTCCAAAGACCCAGACTTTCCTGTAGTTTTACTTTCCTCATTTTCTACCTGAGCAGTTTCGGAGGAATGTTTTTGGTTTGGTGAGCCACGCGGGGACCAACGAATCCTTCAGGCATAAAATAAAAACATCCAGCTTAAGGCATGACCCCAAAAATAACAGATGATCAGGCCGAATTCGGAATGCTGAGTGGTTGGACCAACGAGAGGGGAAATGAGGTTGCTGCTGAGGTTGCTACATAAACAACCAAATTTTAAATTGTATCTCTCATCACTTTGATGTTTTCAGGTGATCATTCCGCTTAAATAAGTGCTTTATCCTGGACTACACTGAGCTGGAACTCTGAGATGGAGATCTAACCACTGAGAGTGAGCCAGGAATACACTCTGGATGGAATGCAAGTCTACAAGTTACATGGCACCACATACACTTCACACACACACTCAATCATACTTCGGAGCAATTTAGAGTCCGCCAGAAGGAAACCATTGGACCAGAAGGAAATTCATGCAGACATGAGGAGAACGTGCACACACACTCCAGACTAACATTAACCCAGGCTCAAAACTAAACTCTCTCAGTTGCGAACTCTTTTTTATTACAGTCTCATCAAACTATTTTATTTTAAAGAGTTTGAACTGTACTGTACACTACCAGGCATCTGTTCAGTTAGATCCTATAAATATGTGCATAAATGATCCTATGAAGTGAATGAAGATTCTCTTCAATAGTTTTTAAGGAGAAAGTGATTAATTACCTAAAGCTGTGTGTCCTACTTTTGTCATTTAATCAGTCAGTTGCCGAAGTTAAACTTTGCATAGAAGACACATATTGCACACAGCTGTTGCGGAGGCACCCTACCCCGGCATGCTCTGCCATCTCCCGCGAAGCCGGGCAGACAGGAGCAGATGTACGACGATCCGCCGGTGTAGCTGCAGAGGGCGCGTTCAGCGACGTCACAGTTGTGTGTCTCCCTCTGACAGTGATCGATGTCTTGGTGCACTTCTACAACGGAAGAAACACAGACGTGCTGTTGAACGGGAACGAAAGAGCTACGTCCTGTCTAGTGTCTTTAAGCTGCGGTCGACTTTCCTGTAGTTGATTGTAAAACATACAGAACACACACGCACACATACAGTACAGTATACAAACACACGCACACAGTGACTCAAACTATTTGCTGCACTTACGGACGCAGGTGCGGCCATCGGCGCCGAACTGGAAGCCGTCCAAACACTCGCAGCGGAAAGTCCCGGGATGATTATTGCAGATGGCGTTAGAACCACAGATCCACGGGCTCTCTGCACATTCATCAATATCTAAAAGACGAAGATGTTTAACGTTATCTATTTTAAGTGAAGACAACTATTTCATCTTATCCATGCAATTACATAATTAACCCCTAAAGTTCCAGGTTATCACTAAAGCTGAATATTCATTAACTGCTTTGACTTCTTGAATAACCATTATTAAACCAATAAGCAAGATATGTTATAAGAAGGCAGTGAGAAGAGCGCTACAACCGGTTACGTTTGAAAGGCAATCATGAAAGACACAAGGGAAGGAAGTACAAAAAAAAAGTACAAATTGCAAAAACACATGCTGTGATAAAGATCAGTTTTTCGCATTAATGTTCTAACAACCTTCTACACTCTGGAGTCCATACACACCGAGTGCCGGGTCTGTAATGTCCACAAGAGCTGAACTTCATTCTGCACATCACATTCAATTCTTATTTCACCATAAGTACCTGTAGATTTTGGTACCAATAGAACTTCCATTCAAATTCAGAAAGGATGTGATGGGAATATAAAAAAAATAATAATAACCTGACAGGATCAACCTGGAACTGCATCTCTCTACCTCCCTGCATCAGATAAATCTAATTACACTTTGTGTTCCGACGTCTGATTTAATTACAAATACTGTAGATTCAATTTAAAACGTATTGAAATACACACAGAGCCTCTGAATGCAAATGCGATTAAATACACTACTAACGGAATAAAGAAATGCATGACAAACTGGTGAAAGCAAACAGATTATGCAGGTTTATAATATCTCAAACCATAACATTTAACAAATTTGTAACAAAATTCTCTCAAATGGGATGACACTGCATGCCATGGCTGGGGAGTACAGTACGTGGTGTGGCACCCCTCCGATGGCAGAACCCGAACCCGGATCTGAAGATCTGCAACCTAGAGCCTTAGCCGCCTGGGCCACCACTACCATGTCTTGTAAGTAGCTCGTGCACACTTTAGTTTTATCCAAACTTCCATCCAGAAGCTTTTATGTTGAAACTTCCCGTTCAGAACACCTGGTGATGTTTCCTCAGTCATCTTATTATCCGCGTAAAAAACAAACAAAAAAAAAGAACAGTAATGCGTTAAATTTTCTACATTTATCACGTGTTAATATTGACAGGGATAATAAGGGAAGTATATAAAGTGTCCACTGTACAAGCCTTTGGAAGCAGTGTTACGGTTTAAGGTTGCTTCAGCGTTATGTGGCAACAAAATGTCAACTGATGGCCTGAATGAACTGAATGACCAGGTTCTCTCATGTTTGGACATTTTTCCTTCCCTGATGGAACAGGCATAATGCAAAGTGTGAAAGAGTGTTTCTGGGAGCATGAGGAATCAATTTCACACATGATCTGGTCACCACATTGCAAACTGTAATCAAAGGTAAATTATCATGATGAAACGAAATGTAAAAGGCTGCAAAAAGCAGACAGTAAATAAAACCAAATAAATCACAAAGGGAAAAGTCATTATCATGATTATTTTGGTCAATATCGAGATCATGATTACTGAACACGATAACTCGATGACTTTTATGCATTTACTCAACCTAGTGTTTTTGACAGTGGAGATTATTACCCCAGCATGGGTGAGAGTGAGTTTGGTGACGGACGAAAGTGCACTGCCGTAAACTATAAGGATGTGATCGATGAGATGAGAGCATCAATGCAAAAAGAATGCAGCAAAAAAATTATAATAAATAAATAATAATCATCGCTGAATCTCAATTGCCTTATTTTTATAATAATCAAATGGCAAATTTTTTTTTGAAATCGAGATTGGATAAATTGAACAGTCTTGTAAGAAAGTTTCAACATTATATGGTTTATTGTTTATAAGCCTCACCGTAGCATGAGCGTCCGTCGCCGGTGAAGCCTGAAGCACAGTGGCAGGTGAACTGGTTTCCTTGACCAGGGTGGCAGACTGCATTGGTGTCGCATCCATGTCTCCCGGTGTAACACGGGTTCTGTTGTGGGGTTCCACCTGAAAATAATAGCTTGATTATTTCAATCCCATCAGAACCTTAAAATCATTGCTGTCTAGTGCTGCATGGGTCTCTGTGTCTCTACAACGCATTGCTTGAATAGTTGTTATTACACATTTTCCTGATTGTTTACGTTGTAGTGGTTAGCACTGTCGCCTTGCACCTCCAGGGTCCGGGTTCGATTGCATGGAGTTCCCTGTGCTTGGTGGGTTTCCTCTGGGTACTCCGGTTTCCTCCCACAGTCCAAAGACATGTAGGATAGGTTGATTGGATTCCCCAAATTGCCCATAGTGTGTGAATGAGCGCATGTGTGTGCCCTGCGATGGATTGGCACCCTGTCCAGAGAGTCCCCTGCCTCGTGCCCTAAGCCTCCTGGGATAGGCTCCAGGCCCAAGCGACCCTGAATACAGGATAAAGCGGTATAGAAGATGCAGAAAAGCTAGTTCATGCATTCATGACCTCCAGACTGGACTATTGTAATGCATTACTAGGTGGTTGTCCTGCATCCTCAATAAACAAGCTCCAGTTAGTCCAAAATGCAGCCACCAGGGTTCTCACTAGATCTAGAAAATATGATCATATAACCCCAACATTATCATCCCTGCACTGGCTACCTGTTCAGTTTAGAATAAATTACAAAATAGTATTACTTACATACAAGGCCTTAAATGGTTTAGCTCCCACATACCTAACCAGTCTTCTGATGCGCTACAATCCACCACGCGCCTTAAGATCACAAAACTCCGGACTTCTGGTAGTTCCCAGAATTTCAAAATCTACAAAAGGGGGCGGGGCTTTTTCATATTTAGCTCCAATGCTTTGGAATAGCCTTCCAGACAGTGTTCGGGGAGCAGACACGGTTTCTCAGTTCAAAAGTAGACTCAAGATGCATCTCTTTAACCTGGCATTCACGTAACTCGTCCCATAACCTCATACTCCAGTACACCTATCCCGAATGGCAACTACGCTAATTCTCCCCATCTGTTCTGTATTTTTCGACCCATCCCGAGGCATCGGGAGATTGTGCCAGCTTCAGTAGACAAAGGCCGACCCTGCGAGGTTCCTGAGGCATCCAGAGAAGGACCAGCTCCAGCTGGATTCAGCTTTATGATGGTTGGAGCTACACATGCTGCTCCTGTGCTTCCAGTGATCCAGACCTCATCTGCCCTCTGCACCTACTGACTCGTCCCTATGCTGAACTGGTCTTCATGTCAATTTAAATAATTTCTGTCATATTGAATTTTCACCTGTACAACACACAAGATGTTATATCATTTCTATCTGTTATCACCCAAATGAGGATGGGTTCCCTGTTGAGTCTGGTTCCTCTCAAGGTTTCTTCCTAATGCCATCTCAGGGAGTTTTTCCTTGCCACCGTCGCCGTCACCCTTGGCTTGCTCATCAGAGACATTTCATTCATCATTCATTCATCTCATTATTATCTAGACACATTTTCTCGCACATACACGCTTTCAAATATTTTCTTTTCTAAAACATTTTTCTTTAATTTTTGTGAAGCTGCTTTGAGACAATGACCATTGTTAGAAGCGCTACTGTATATACAGTAAATAAAATTGAATTGAATTGTATTGAATTAACAAAGAAGAAATGCATTAGGATTTCTGATTTATTACTGTTTTACTCCAATGGAACTCCAGATTACTAGAATAATACTTCAGATTACTAGAATAATACTTCAGATTACTAGAATAATACTTCAGATTGCTAGAATAATACTCCGGATTGCTGCACTTTGCCATCAGATGTTTCTCAGTAGTTGCCTTGGCTGGCAGAAACTTGTGCAGTTCCTCCAGGGGTGCATTTAATAAACACTCTAATAACCTCATTTACTAGGTTGCATTAACTTAATAAAAGTAAACAAATGAGGCCACATAAATTATTTCAGGCTTTAATCAGTTATATTAGCTCAATAAACCACAGTAAGTTTTTCTTAAAGATTA
Source organism: Channallabes apus (assembly GCA_030522415.1). Lineage (NCBI taxonomy): Eukaryota > Metazoa > Chordata > Actinopteri > Siluriformes > Clariidae > Channallabes > Channallabes apus. The sequence goes on from CM060119.1 coordinate 9,941,842, forward strand.
TGGCTCAATTCTTTCTTTTTTTTCTCTTTAAAACACAGAACTATGCTTTGTCTTAAATGTGACTGACAGAGTTTTTCTCGACACTGTTCTGAAACATACCTCCAGATTCTGCACGCAGCAGTTAAGCAGCAAAGTAAAACCATGAAAGTGAAACAAAAACAGGAACAAATTTAAAAAACACACAGTTAAGGAGTTCCTACGCCTGGGCACATGTACCAGAGTAGAACCAGGATTTAACATTGTTTGATCCTGTCCTTTATTTAGGGCCTTCCGATGACCCTCTCCTCACTACTGACCTCTAAAATGAGGTCATCCAAGGACTGCGGCTAATTTGAGACACAGTCCTCAAATTACTGTATATCTAAAACCAACAACCTTTTTTTATAAAATAACAGATAGTCAGAAATTACCAAATTAAGAGATAATAGCTTTTAAAGATTATTTTGTTAATGTCAACGGGAGCAAATTGCAAGTCCTTGTTTTTCACCTTCACATCTTTCCTATGAGGAGCTCTTGCTCTGAATGCTTCATTGTCTGCTCGTTCTTAAATTGATATAAATATTTTACCCGCACCAGCATTACACACTCAATGACAACAACTGAACCACTTATTGACAATCATCTGCTTCGAATACCATTTTCACGCTAAGCCTTGCTCTCATTCCAAGCTCAAACGAATCCTGCTGTTTAAACATTATCCGGCCAGCAGACACCCCGGTGCTGAGAGCAGACGAGTCGCTGGGACGAGAGACAGCTGCTCATTAGCGTTTGAAGTAAGAGCTCGGCCTTACAGGAAGCACACCACAGATGCTAGTCCACTCTAGCTGTAAACTCCAACTGAGCCGGGCCTGCTTACATAACCTGCCCCCACAACCGAAAACGTACTCCCCTATAGCCTCTTGAGCTCACACACCTACCATGTGATGCTGCAGACACACACACACACAAAGATTTAGTCACAGACCAAGATACACATGCATCCAACATATCTCTGTAGTAAATATAAGTTAAATACACTAACACACATCGCCTGGTCATTTCCTTATCATCAAACTGTGTTCAAAGTTATCTCAAATTCCTGTCCCTGGCTGAGAAGAACAAAACCTGATGTGGTCTTCTGCTGTTCTGCTCAGCAGGTTAACACTCTGGGTTACTGATCAGGTCTGCAGTTCAAACCCCAGCTCCTTCAAGGTGCCACTGTTGGCCCTCGAGGAAGGCCCTTAATCCTGTTTGCTCGTGGGGTGCTATATCATGTCTGACCCTGAAGCTAAAGGCTTCTTATTATTAGTAGTAGTAGTAGTAGTAGTAGCAGTAACAGTAGTAGTAGTGAAGGGAATCAACAGGGACCACCTGATACAATATTATCACGATACCTAGGTGCCCATTCTGTATTGCAATTCTGCAATTATCACAAACTATTCCATTTTATTTATTTATTTTTAGAGTATATCACAATTTTGAACAAACTTATTAAATCATTCAATCCTACCAAACAGGAATCTGTGCTGTCTCACAATGTGTTAATAGTGTAGAGCAGGATTTTAGACGAATTGCAACATTACCTGCCTCAAATGGAAACATGTACAGTATAAATAAATAAATAAAATAAAAGTGATTTTGCAGCCAGAGGTCTAGAGAGAGCTGATTGGCCGAGCTCTCTAAAAGTGGAGGGGTGAGAGGTACTTAGTGCTCCCACATTAATTACGGCTCTATAGCCAATCAGGCACATCTGTGAGCTCAGGCATGCGGATGGAGCGGATAGCGCTATCCTGACGAGTGTGTTACGCTGCCCCCAAAGGAGCGAGAGCGCGCAGTTCGAAATGATGGTGTCGGCTGGCGTCATGTGGCTTGGAGGAAAGACATGATAATCTTCGGCCTTCCCGACTGAGTGGTAGTAGTAGCTTAATGTGGGAGCCCCCTAGTGATGGGGAGAAATTAGACATGGCTAAATTAGGGAGAAAAAATAATAATAAATTTTTACTACATTTTGTAGTCAGTGTGGCTATGTATGAATCGCAATACATCACTGAATTGATTTTTCCCTCATCTCTAGTTATTAGTGTTAACCTAGCCTTTCTGTCAGCTCCAATTCAGTCTGGCCATTCTCATTTGACCCAGCTTAACAACATGGTGTTTTTTCATGCTACAAAGAATCCTTAAAGCCCTAATCACTCTCATCCTAAGTTCACCATATCAATGATCTACATTTAAAACAATTCACCATACAAGACCCAGTGTAAGCATCTTTTTAATCTGGCATACACATAACTCATCCCATAACCTCATACTCCAGTACACCTATCCCGAATGGCAACTACGCTAATTCTCCCCATCTGTTCTGTATTTCTCTACCCATCCCGAGGCATCGGGAGATTGTGCCAGCTTCAGTAGACAAAGGCCGACCCTGCGAGGTTCCTGAGGCGTCCAGAGAAGGACCAGCTCCAGCAGGATTCAGCTTTATGATGGTTGGAGCTACACATGCTGCTCCTGTGCTTCCAGTGATCCAGACCTCATCTGCCCTCTGCACCTACTGACTCGTCCCTATGCTGAACTGGTCTTCATGTCAATTGAAATAATTTCTGTCATATTGAATTTTCACCTGCACAACACACAAGATGTTATATCATTTCTATCTGTTATCACCCAAATGAGGATGGGTTCCCTGTTGAGTCTGGTTCCTCTCAAGGTTTCTTCCTAATGCCATCTCAGGGAGTTTTTCCTTGCCACCGTTGCCGTCACCCTTGGCTTGCTCATCAGAGAGATTTCATTCATTCGTCTCATTATTATTATCTACACATTTTTCTCACACATACACACGTCCAATTATTTTCTTTTCTAAAATTATTATTATTATTATTTTTTTTTTTTATTATTATTATTTTTTTTTTGGGGGGTAAATTTTCTTTCATTTTTGTGAAGCTGCTTTGAGACAATGACCATTGTTAAAAGCGCTATATAAATAAAATTGAATTGAATTGAATTAATAAAATTATAGCTGTCACTATAGAGTTAATAATTTATTAAAATGTTATTACAATACTTCAGTTCACAGACAAACATAGCTACTTACTGATTGGGCCGACCTTGTTGCTCATGGCATAGCGAATGAGCTGGTTGACTGAGTCGTACAAGACGAACACCTGGTCCACGCTGAGCTGCTGACTGGGCGGTACAGAGAGGAAGGACTCATCATGCGGGCAGCTTTGGAATGTAATCCTCTGCCTCCACAGGTAAGTCAGGGTCTCAACATTTCCCTCAGGGTGGCTTACTGTGTACTCCCGGGTGGACGAGGACGTGATCACTGAGGTGGAAAAAGAACAAGGAAGACAATTCTTTACTTCTTGCATGCTGCTACAGTACCACAGTACACATCCTATAAAATTTCGACTCACAGTTGCTGGCGTACTGGTAGATCTCGATGTAGGGGTCGATTTGGACACTGGCACCGGGTGGGATTTCTGGGATCCTGCCCTCCAGCCGAGTGCTCACCAATAGATGGTCATGCTCGTCGATTCCTTTGAACTCCTGGTTGATGGTGAGTTTCTCACCGCCTGGTTGGAAAGTCACCTCGGCCTGGCGAGTGAAAACCCCTCCTGCAGGCACAGGAACAGAGGGAGAGACGACATGACACGAGTGAAGCCAGAACACCAGAGATGGTGAAAATTAAGGCACTTAATAGGAATGACAAAAAGTGGGCTTAACACAGAATCTTGAGGAACACCATACTGTCCATTAACACAAAGTTAAACTGGTCCCAATCTGCTTTTCAAGTTTTAACTCAACTCCAACAGTACAGAACCAAAACTAGACAAAAAAGTAAGAAAGAACTCTAAATCATACTGCATAATACTCCTGATAGTATATAAGCACGTTATCAGGCCTGTAACCAGGACAAAAATTTTTAATTTTAATTTAATTTTAATTTAATTTTTTTAATTTTTTTTAATTTTAATTTTATAGAACTTTATTAATCCCAGAGGGAAATTGCTCAATTTTCGCATATCCCAATTAGGAAACTGGGGTCAGAGCGCAGGGTCAGCCAGCTTATGGAGCAGCGCCCCTGGAGCAGATAGGGTTAAGGGCCTTGCTCAAGGGCTCAACAGTGGCAACTTGGCGATGCTGGGGTTTGAACCCCCGACCTTCCGATCAGTAACCCAGTAACCCATAGCCTTAACCGACTGAGCCACCACTGCCCCAAAAAGCATCACTAGGAGTTTAGGCCAGATGACAGTATAAGCTATATTTATGTTTTACCATTGCCTTTGCCATATTTTTTAATGATTGAAGAAAAGAGAAGAAAAATGAAAGAAAATAAAAGGAAAAACACATTATAATGAATACATTTTGGTACAGATGATTTACATGAGCATTACAGTTGTGGTTTAGATTTGACTTAGAAATTAAACATTACAATTATTAAAGTCTAAATCATTAATCAAGATATCTTAAGGACAAAATAATTATTCGATCTAGTCTGCCCAAACTTTCGACAATTAGTCTAATTAAACTTCATATCTTATTCTCCTACCAATAATGCTGAAACCATTCTGGAATCCCGGCTGCTCCAGGGCGAAGGCCCACCCAATGACCCCTCCAAGTGAGGAGAGAGGCTGCAGGGAGTAGCCAATATTCTCTGGAATGCTGCTAATGGCTACATAGGCACGTCCATCATTCACTACCACATACGAATGCAAGTCGTTGTTGGAAAACTCGAGCGGGGAGCCTGAGGTGCCGATGTAGATTCTGCCGTTGACTTTTCCGTTCATCCTCTGCGGTTTGCCTGTAGATTGAGCAACAAAGTACAAGGCGGTCAATGCGACTCAAATATTTGACGGAAATGAGTAAATATAAATTAATGCAAAAATGAGCGTACCGTCAGTGATACATTCCTTCCCATTACCATAAAAGCCAGGCTTACAATGGCAGCAGTAACCCGTTTTGTAATCTCGGCATTCTGCAGAACTAGGACACTTGTGCCTGTTGCTGGCGCACGTCTCATAATAAGAAAACACTGCAAAACGAAAAAGAGAAAATGCATAGCACTGTTTATGAGAATTTCAAGTAAGTATGTACATTTATACGGACAGACAGCCAATATCTCACCATTAACATCAATGCCTTCATCCCGTTCATCCAGAATCACTATAGGTGGGTTGACTGGCCTGGGCCCCCGAGGTAACGGGTAGACATTGTGAGGGTTGTTACTTTGAGGAGCCTGGTGGATGTATGTTAGGTGAGACTCATCTGGGATCATGATTTCCTCGTGTACAGTTGGCTCGGGTCTGATGATTTCTGGCGTGCGTATGACTGTTGGGATTATTTTTCCTTCATAAGGTAGCCCCTCTGTGAACTCCATTCCAGAATATCGCGGCTCTGCGTTTTCACCGGGTTCCTCGGGAAGTACAGTGTCTCTCGTGGAGGTGACTTTGCCAGGTATAATGTTATCAAAATAAGACGTGGAGCCGATCTTGTAAACCCATACACCACGCGTGCCAGAATTTGTTAATCTGACGAGATGGAGAAAAAAAGTAAGCTTGTGTATTTCATTCACCTCATGTTCAGTCTTGCTTTACCTCAGGAACATAAAACACTTACTTTGTGAGTTCTCTGACGTCAGTGTTCTCAGCATTAGAAGGGATGCGATAATAGTGGCCCTGACTTCTCGAGAACCAGCCCAAAATCTCCCCCTGGCTGAAGCCAGCTTCACTCACTCGACTCTCACCCCCTACAGGAGTGGAGAAGTAATGCATGTCGTCTTTTGGGTAGAGCAGAATGGCATAGGTGTTCAGTTCTGTAGACGCTATGACAAGTTGGAAAGTGTTTCTCTGCAAAGAAAAATAAGATTTTAGTTTCTTTCAAATAGAAAAGAAACAATACGTTAAAAAAGAAAACATAAAAGAGGCCAGATAGCTTAATAAAAAAATGTAAGTGTTTGTGATTGACTACAAAATGACTTACTTGTTTAGGAGATCCATCTCCTCTTTCCGGTTCTCCCTGAGCTGCAATGTTCTCCCAGGTCACAACGACGGCATGAGTCGGCTCGAGCTTGCTCTCGTCTGGAAAAGCCTGGCTGATCTGCTCACCAATCCTCTGCAGCAATTCTGGACTGGTGTCCTGCCTGAAGTAAATGTTCCCAACTCCGTCGCTGTTGTCCAGGTCACCAAGAAAAGCGGCAATGATGCCAAATTTAGCAGGCATCTTCCCCAAATACTCTGCCTGAGCTGGAGGGTTATCCACGGAGACAAAGCCATTGGTGTTGACCTGTCAAGGAAAGATACTACATGAATCAGTTAAAGCCACAGCTTTAAAATGAGACAAAACTAACACAGATAAGACGGACTCAGAGGTCAAACGTAGCCATGTGGTTATACATATACTTCACACACCGTAGTGACCGTGAATGAGCTTTGCTATGTTGAATGTCATTCTGTTTCGTAATTCCAAACAATTCACTCATGAAGTGCTTTCTAGTAAATATTGGCACCTTACTGTTGTAAAAGGAAAATGAACACACACTCTTAATGAAAAATAATCAAATTCAAGAAGATAACATTCCTCCACATCACATCAAGTTGTATCATGCCATTGTTATTACTTTATTATCTGTTTCATTTCTTACTTAACACAAAACAACTTATTTGTTCATAATGCTGAAGCTTGGAAATTTCTGTATCTCTGGAACAAAGGGTAAAAAAGTCATAAATACAGGATAGACTCAAGGGCAGACTGTCGATTCGGTTAAATTGATTAAAAATGACAGAATATCTACAGTAATAAGCAATGGAATGCTGTGTAACTGGTTCTGTTGATTAATTAAATGCCATGTCTCATACAAAGCAATACTTTTTTCTGTACCAATATTCTGCACCACACTCCATTCCAATAGGTGGCGTTATTACTCCAACAGGCCATAAAAACAGTGGAAGAAGAATCGACACTCTTGCAAAATGTGAGTATTTGCGGATGATGTACATGTTTTGCCATTTCTGAAAAAGCTATGCTTTATTTTTGACCAATTCGTCTAATTTAGACCAAATAACATTTAAAGTTTACCTAAATAAATAAGTTTGAATTGATAGAGAATGGAAAACAACTCAATTAACTGAAACGACAAACAAAATATTAATTCAATTGCATAAGTGATTAAATTGGACAGCTTTAGTAAAAAAATATATAAATGATTCAGAATGTGATAACTAATATTCAGTAACTAAAGTGAAACTAATAATATAGTTATTGTAGTTACAAGGGAGAGGATTTACAATTTATGCATACAACATTTATGCCTATAAATTTAAACATCTTTTTCAGCATATTTATCTATGATTAGAAGTAGAGATGCTCCGATCAGCATTTTTGGGGCCGATTACCGATCACCAAGATCATGATCTGCCGATTGCCGATCACTGCCGATCACAGAATGGCAGGGGAATGGAAATCTTTTATCTATAATCTAGCAGAGTTTGCACCATTTGTAGAAATAAATCTAACTCTAAATTAACTATATTGAAAAAAAAAAACCTGTAGAAATAGGCTACAGTCAAGATCTTGAAGAACCACCAAGTGTTTATTTTAGAAAATGAGAACGTAAGGCTACTGTAGGCCATCTTACCTAAATACGGCAGAGTAACGGCTGGTTGAGGGATGGGGATGTTGTTGGCTTCAGCTGGTTTAGTTTCTCATACTCGGCATATTCAGTTGTATGGCGTGTTCTAAGACGCCTAATCATGTAAGTGGTGTTAAAATGCCGTTGCTTGCTTCCACCTCAAGGGATTTCATCACGACATACATTGTAAACGGCTAACTTTACGCCTTTATCGGACACTTTGAAAAACTTCCAGATGGGGGAACTCATGTTGCCACTGGTAAGCTCCGCTCTGCTGTTGTTTACCTGTGCGCCGTGCATGCCGTCAAGTGATCGGCGATTTTGGAGTTCGCCGATGATTTTAGCCAATATCGGCTGATCATGATCGGCGGCCGATCAATCGGAGCATCACTAGTTACAAGGCATTGTCTGAAGCATAATTAAATATCCCGACCTGTTGCATACCTCTGCATTATCGTAAAGATACAAGTTAATCAGGATGTAAGGAAAAACAAACATTACATTTTATTCTGCTGGATATTTTCAGGAACATAAAACATTGTCTCATAATGTATCAGTGATGCCAATAACCCTGAACTTTAGGAGTAACATGAACATTTGGCTGTATTGACATAAACAGCCATGTTGAACAAACCTCCCCCCAAAAAATATCTGATAAGAAAGAACTGCCCCAGCTGCATGAGATCTTGTACCTCAGGCCATATATGGTGTTTTACAGGTTTCCTGTTTACCTTACAGCTTGTGCAAAATGTGTATATTGTGTACATATGTTGATGAACACCACATGATCTCTGTTAAAATCTGGTACAGTATTTCAGTTCATTGTATAAACAAAAGGAATGATGTTTGAATAGAATGAGATACTATTTACTGTATTAACATATGCTAACATTTTCTGTAAGAAGAAATATATTTGTCATTTATGGAAGGAATCTCCTGTGCCAGTGTTTCCCACAAGGGAAGACTAGGGTTGGGTATCGTTTGTGTTTTTTTCGATACCGGTGCCAAATCGATACTTTGAAAACGGTACCGGTGCCAAAACGGTGCCTGAACCGATACTTTTAAGCCACAAAATTATAGTGGATGACTCAAGAATTAATTTTTATTGAACCAAAAATTTTATGCTTAAAATTTAACAATATATTAAAAGCTTAAAGTATATATGAATATGTAAGCTTCAAATTTTAGCAATTCTTTTGCAGAAATTTCACCATATTTGCCTTTTCTGTCAAAATACGACACCTTTCCTGACTTATTGCTCTGCACAGGACATGCATTAGCCTTCTTTACAATGGTAAATGGGGTCACTGTTGTAGTGCTATTAGTACTAGCTGGAAAGTCGTAATTATAAACAGAATCCATGTTACATTAGTTGTTTACAAATCGTTTGACTATTTGTTAGCATGAATGCAAGATTAGCATTTTGCTATTACCATTACATTATCCTACTACTAACCTACGGAAAGGCTGCTGTTGGCATCATAATCGGTGACTCCTTTTTGCTACAGTTGGTGCGACTGAGGCTGAGGGTCGTCCACATTGATAGCGCCAGCTGTTGTCCACAAGAAAACACGGTGCCTCCGTCTGCTTTAAACTTTATTCCGTCTGCCCTCGAATGTTTCATTAGATTTAACGTGTTTCCCACTTTACACGCAACTGCTGTGAAACATTTGCTGCACGTCGCAGTGTCGGAATCCTTTCTTGTGAACTACAGCCACACTTTCGACTGTTTAGTTTTAGGCATTCTAACGAGAGTTGTTTAATTTAGCATGCTAAGCTATCGGTAGACCGCCTGCTGCCGTCAGAGCGAGTGTAATGTTAGTTACTGTCGGATGGTCTCTCATTTCCGGATGATTTGTGCTTTTAATTTCTTTAATTTAATCTAATAAACTATTAATCTACAAAAAATATATTAATTTAGAGAACAAATATTTCAATCGACAGTTCAGGCATTTAAGTGGCACCGAAATGAGGCACCGAAATTCGCATTCTGTTTCGGTCCGGTACATACCGGTTCTATAGGTACCGGTGCCGTCTTGGCACCGGTGTTCGGTACACAGCCCTAGGGAAGACTTTCGTTACTTGGTATTAAGCTTCGTGTCTCACTTGAAAAGTTACTGATTATAGCTGCTATAACACAAATGATTACAGCAACTAGCCTTTATTACAGTATAAATGTGTCATTATTTAATGAGTAAAAATTAATGGGAAATTCGGCGTAGTATAAGAGGAGTAAAACACTTAATTGTTTCAAATGAAATCTTTTATTTCCATTAGGAGCCTTTGACAATATAGCGCCCTTAAACAAAACTGGGTTACTGATTGATGATCACAAATCTAACATGCACATTCAGCACATAGTCTTCATTCCTGCTGCTACGGTAATCTAAAGTCTCTGAAGTGATTCTGATTATAGACTGGGGCTAATAAACCTTGGCGTGACAGAGGTCTTGTGTCTTCGGGTGGTCTTTCATGTCTATGACATGCCTGAACTACAATAGCAGCTGATGAAAGACAAGCACATCGGAGTTAAAAGCCACCACCAGAGTTCATCTCGGTCAGTTGGAGAAAGACATATGTTGATGAAGCGATGTTTTGTGCAGTCTAAGTGAAACAAGTGACAAGACAGACTCTCATAAAAGGCTTAACACAATTTGAAATGGACGAGACAGAGGAAATATTCTGCTCGGATCAGTTGTGTGTAGCAGAACTAATCTGAGGCATGTCGGTCCTAAACCATGAAAAGGAAAAATATGTAAGGAGACTAAAATGGCTTCATTATATTATGGAGCAGAAAGGACTAGTGTCAGCTTCAGTTCCTCAGACATTCCATTAATTTAATGCGTAATACAGCATGTCACACACCACACAAGGCTTTGTCCATCATTGTCCATCATTATACCAAAGCGCTGCTGAAAACTTGATTCTGATGAAGGGGAACAGCAGCTCTGACTGTCAAATCTCAGATTCATATTAATGCGTTATTGTTTCTATAGCAACAACTCATTCTGTAATTTGTACATCAGATGCTAAGCATGATCTATAAACTAAGCCTGATGTAAAACATCAATAATAAAAGAAATGACATGTACAGAGATGTTTATTTAACACTGGTGGAAGGAGTCTCCAGTGTGAGTGCATTAGTGTGCATCTTTTAGTGTAAATGTTTTCAGAATCGATCATTTTAACAAGCTGCTTATAAGAGAAACAAACTTTTTCACAGAGCCACGGTGACTATAAATGCAACTAAGAACAAATGTAATTGTGTCTTTCATCAAAAAAATTATTCAACTTAATTAATGTTGTAGTATAGAAACAATAAACCTCTTCAGGGCATGCTACTAGAGGAAAATAATCAAGCACAGGGTGGTACATTGATCATTGCGTTGATAAGCACGTCCCATCATGTAGTACCCACATAACCACCCCGTATGCAATCCTTAACAAAGTGAATGCTTAGCTCGGTCGTTACCCTCCCAATGAGAGGAATTCAACCCTCAGACGCCTAATCAAACCCCCACCCCTATCTGCCCCGTGGGGGAGGTGGACCCATGAACCTGCAGGCGCAATATCAAAAGCCAGCTGAAGTGGTCGGATGCACAGGAACTCGTTAGAGCGACATGACCCCGACCTGAGCAAGCAGAGAACAGCGTTGGGAAAAGAAAGGAGAGGTTTTTGTGCTGAGGGAGCACGGCTGTGTGAACTGCAGGGGGAGATGATCCCAAGTCAACAAACCTCTAACACACACAGCAAACTCAGAACCCATGGCTGAGTTCTCTATAAACACTTCCCATCGCTGTGTGTAATCACTTTGGCAAATGAACACGAGTCAAACCCAAACATGTATCATGAAGGTAAGACTCGCATTTGGATTGGACACCTCAACACTGCCTCAACAAACCAAACACTCTTTGATGTCAGTCAGTACCCCTCAGTTGAACAGGAAGAAGATTAAACTAACAAACTAAACAGTGCCTTACAGAGGGGCAGAAGAGAAAAAGATCACCTTTCTGACAACAACTAAAGCATTTGAAGTCAGTCAGAGCAACAAGCTAAAATCATTGTTCCATTAACTTCATTTACATCGAACATTTTGGCACTTTTTATATACAGTAATATATAGAACATAAAACTAAAACACACTGAAAGAAAAGTAAAAAGGAAGTAAAAATCTATAAATATGTAATATGCACATGAAACCTAATAAATGCGGTGGCGTCATAAGTGGCAAAAAGGCAAAAATTAAAAAGCAAATCAGAAAACGCAACAATACACCTGGAACAAAACACCAAATTCAGAAATACAAAAAAACTTTTATCACAGTTTTATTACAACTTTTATGAGTAGACATTTTCATCCAACTCTGTAAATTTTTGTGTCAACCGCATAAAACATAGATTTTCAGAGATTTGAAAATTGATTACATGATTGTAATAAATGTTTTCAGATAAATTGGCGTTAAGGGTGTGACATTTTCCTGTTATGCTTTTCCTGACACTGAGTTTGTAGAAAACGTGTATTCCTTAAAATTGGATGTAAAACAGTGAATTTTAAGATAAAACATGAAATAGTAATTATGAACTTAATTACTGAATTATTAAATCACCAATTTATTTCTTTCATTTTTTTGTTGTTTTCATGTCCTCTCTTTTTCCCTTTCCGTTTCTTCTCCTCTCTCTTTCTTCGTCGTTTGCATCATATTGTGCCTTTATGTGCTATTTGGCGCTCAGCATTGGAGTTTACTGTTTAATTTACATGTAAAAGTTTAGTCAGTAGAAGCATGTGTACTTGCTTGGTATTTTAGTGTCAGTATGTTCGGCAGGGACTCTATTGGCGTTTTCCACTGCATAGTACGGCACGACGCGGTTCAGTTCAACTCACTTTTGAGGGGTTTTCCACTGGGAACAGTACCTGGTCCTTTTTTTAGTACCACCTCAGCCGAGGTTCCAAGCGCACCGAACCGTTACCAAAACGTGACATGTAAACTCTGCTGGTCACTGATTGGCCGGAGAAAATCGTCATTACTGCGTCACCGAACTTGCGACACGAGACACAACAGAACCGCTATATTTAGAACAGCCAGCGAAGGATCGGACGCACCTTTTTGTATTAACCAAAAATTTTCTTTGGCTGCCATCAGCCTCTTTTGAAACAAACTCTACATGCCGAGAATGAAGAACACCATGCCATCGATATGCTCCATTGTTGTGTGTTTGTTTGTGGCGCGTTTACGATGATGTCACGGCAGTAGAGGCGCCGCAACTAAAACGACACGTGAGTAATCCCGCCCACTCTAAAGCGTTACTAAACTCCAGTGGAAGCGCAAACCGAGCCAAACTGAGCCGAACTGAAGTGAGCTGTACTGAACCGTGCTGTGCCGTACTATGCAGTGGAAAAGAGGCATATGTCTCCTTTTTTCTCCCATGGTAATGGTGACCTTTGTTGGAATTGTTTATAAGTTATAGGTCCCATCAGAGCCAAAATCATCAAAAGACTTCAAAACCCTACACACTAATATGAACACTAAATGAATCATGTTTACCTTATATGATTTTATCCAGTAATAACACACTTGTTTATATTAAGTTTGGTATAAGCAATAAAATCGAGTTTAGATGTGAAACCAGCTTTTAAATGTAAACTATACGTAATATGTTCTCTTAAATCAGAGTACCACATAATCCCTTTTTTATGGAACTAGTCAGGGGGTATAAACTAGCAAAAACCAAAAAGGATTAGTTGATGCTAATTATCTGCAGAGATAAGATTACAGTATAGGCAAGTCTTAACTTTACACTATTAGTCTATGTCAATAATCTAATCAAAAACTGATAGCTGGGAAGAAAAAATAAACAAACTAACAAACAATTCTAAGATTCTATGTACGGTTTGCTAATTCGAAAGTTTTCTTGTAGCTGCGTTTATCTGGACCCTCATTTTTCACTAATAATTAGAATAAAGCCTACAAAGAATAAAATTTCATCATGTAAACACCTCAATAGGAAGACCCGATCCGGCCAGGCTGGAATACATTTTTATTCACAACGAGAGGGGTGGAGCAAACCCTTGATAATCTGTTTAATATGTAAATATTAATCATGTAAAAACTTAATCCGATTGGTTCTCTCTTGTCAGAATAAATAAGAACATTCTTTCTGCTCATGCTTGCCCCATATGGGGGTAACATTAGGTGACTAGTTTCCAGGAGGATGTTTCTTCAAGTCCCTGATTCCAGGACACTCTTTGAGAACAACTCTATTCAACCAGTCAGACTTTCATCTATGCTTCTGGCTTTTGGTAAGAATAAACGTACCAATTGGCTCATATTTCAAGCGTCAGTAAGTGATAAGCAATCACAACACAATTCTTGTAACCAATCACAAAGCAATAGTTGGGATTTTTTGGACAAAGATTGCAGTATAACCACAGACACTGATAAGAGTATAACTACCCTACCCTCAAAGATGGGGGGAAAAATCCCTTCTACTTCTGTTAGATTTCTGTCAGAATAAATGCTTTACATGTGCCTATTAAAAAAAGTTGATTCAACGCTTGGAGCATGTACACACACACCTTATCAGTTCAGCATCCATGTACGCAGTTAAGAATCACTAGCCAGACTTTTTTCAATCAGGTTAAAGAAATAGTGTCCATGTAAACAAGGCTTGTGAGGGACTCCTAACCCTATTTACTTCCCACAGTCTAATTCCTGCAATATGGTAATGATTTACCAAAGCATAACATACAAACATAGGGAATGCACAAACATTTTTTTTAATGGGACGCCTTTCAAAACTTTGTGCAAATGTTTAACCTTCATGTTACTGGTTTTGCTGCACAATCCCCTTCCTGTTGTAGACAGAAGAGACAGAAATGTTGCATTTGGTCTTGAGTAGCGTGGTGGTCTGTTTGAAGTTTGAATATCTGAGACACAGAGGAAAAAACATCCAAGGGAGAATAACTGGTGCTGCTGTTTTAGTGGGAAAGGCTGGATTTCCTCTCACCCGGACGCTAGCTAATCTGTGAGCTCATGTATACCAAAGGGGCGACTGGTTTCACGTGTCCTAGAGAAGGGACATTCGGCTTTGGCCTTTCAAACTGGTGCATTGAATCAGTGGCTTGCTTGAGACAAGCAGATTTTGGGTAGTTATTTATTTGTCTAGATGACTTGTTATTTAATCGTCCATAGGACTTTTTTACTTTAAAATGAGTTTAGACTTCATTTGCTTTATGGATATGTGACAAACCTCCTACAGCACACACTATGCGTAATGCCTCTCACTGCCTCCTGCAATACACAGATCGACTGTGAAGTGCTTGCTGGAAAAACAATATTATAATGTTATATATATATATATATATATATATATATTATATATATATATATAATGTTAGATAATAAAGATCTTTAATATATTGCAGATGTGATCTGACGACAGAAGCTTATATCGAGGACAACAGTTTACTGACATTTTACTGAGAACGCAAACACAATGTGCCACATTACGAGCGTCGAAGTTAGAAGACAATAATGGTACTTGGTCTTCTTCTATACCGCTTTATCCTGTATTTTAGGGTCGTGGGGACCTGGAGCCTATCCCAGGAGACTCTGGGCACGCAGAGCACACACACACACACACACACACACACACTATGGTCAATTTGGGAACGCCAATTAGCCTAATCTTCATATCTTTGGACTGTGGGAGGAAACCGGAGTACCCGGAGGAAACCCACCAAGCACGGGGAGAACATGCAAACTCCATGCACACAGAGACGAGAATCGAGCCTGGCCGGGAATCGAACCCGGACCCTGGAGGTGCAAGGCGACAGTGCTATGATACTTGGTAATTTCCCTAAATTTGATAATGCAATTAATTAGCTAGCTAGCTTGCCATTTGTCATTACATTACATCAATTACCATGTTTTTGAGAAAAAAAAGGGTTTGTTCACCCAATTTGCATTTGTATAGCTGACTTACTTCCCAAGGAAAACCGAATTTAATTTTTGAGCTCTGTTGGCAACCTCAATTCCACAATCTGATCCCAGATCAGCACCTTTAACTCTAAACCTCCAGATGAATCCAATATGTGGCTTTTTGTTTCTTACATGAAACTCACCACAGATTCTGTAATCAATTACTGTAACACTCCATCAGACCAC
Source organism: Channallabes apus (assembly GCA_030522415.1). NCBI lineage: Eukaryota > Metazoa > Chordata > Actinopteri > Siluriformes > Clariidae > Channallabes > Channallabes apus. Next base: position 9,957,612 of record CM060119.1, read on the forward strand.
CATTTCCCCATGAGCATGATATTCAGGCCAACCTCAACAAAACATGCAAGGGTTATGGAATATATTATTTTCCGGGGTTGAGTTAACAACGTGGGCAATAAAGGCTAGACAGAGAGAACAAAGAATCAACAACCGGCTGAATCACAGGACAAAAGCGATGTTCCAAAAACAAGGAAGTTTACACATCTGCAGAAGACTAAAATTGTTTCATTACTTTACAAGTTACAAGTGGTTTTGGATTTGTTCATAGTAAAGATTTCAACTTTCCTTTAGAGATGATGATGATTAGGACTTAAGTGTTCCTGTCTGAGAGTCTAAACAAAAACCAGTAAACAAAAGTGAAAAAGTCATGCTTAACTCCCATCTGTGTTGAGTTAATTTACACAATCAATATTTTCCACACCGGAGATCAACAATGGAGGCGGATGGGAGCTTGTCACAAGCCGTCTCTGAGTCTTCAGCCCAAAACAATAGCAAGGTCACAGACAGAATGGGAGATGATTAAGAGTGTGGAAAGAGGCAGGGAATGTTCGTGTATTTTGCTTTGAACGAAAATGGAAAAGAGTAGGTGAAGCATTGTGAAATGCTGAGAGAAAGGGATTGTTCTGATAAGAACAAACACCAGCCAGTAAACACACTGGAAATACTAACGCAATCCTCATTAGACTTTGGGGAAGAGTTGCTTCAAAAACAAAAAAAATGTTCTTTCTTGAACTGGGATCATACCAGAGCCAATAAAACCAATATAAATACTGTCATGAATTATGTTCAATGTGGTCATACATGATTATAAACTTTAATTACTATTATAATATCATTGAGAATAAAATGTCTGAAAAGTAAATGATGCTTTTAAGGCTTTCTAATTGGAGGGTTTGAATATTTGCAGCCCAAACAATAAACACGGTGAAAAAAGGAAGGCCAGTGTAAGGCCATGAAATCCTTGGAATCCAGAACAAACTGTTTCAGCCATGTTGAAATCACTGCACTGAGTAATGATCTGTCTATGGAATGGACTGGCACTCAGAATAAATATTTAAACCCTTTATGTTGCACTATTTACATTTTCATAAGCAGAGAAGACATACAGAGAAAGAGAGACTTAATGTGGCAAAATAAACCAGTGAAGTGCATGTACGTCATTACACAAAGGCAGGATGTTACAGAGGAATCATGCATATAGAGAACGTTATCTGATCCGTGAACATCTGGAGCTAAGAACGCCAGAGAAAGAAGCGATCTGAAAAATCCAGTGTGTGACCACAAATCTCATTCGTTCCTTTCGTCAATACGCATGTGAAAGGATTTAAGAGCAGCAGATTTCTGTGTGGATGTCACTGTCTAAGACAGAAAACCAATTAAGCTTTTAATGGTGTTTTCATGACAGATTAATACGAGTCTACTAAATGAGACCATCCTTTTCATTTACAGTCAGTCTGTGAATAGATTCTCGATTTTCTTTTTTTTTTTTTAACTAATTATAAGTAGAGACACAACACTCAAACATTCTTGCTACATGTCCTCAAATCCCCAGCCCTCTGATCACTCAGGCATATGTTATAGCTGTTGTGTATGCCTGTGTATGGGCCAGGACCCAGGGGCCTCACAGGACCATAATCAGGCCGTGCCAACTCTAACCTGGTATGTTGGTGATCAGGCTTTTTTAAAACACATTTCCTCACAGGCACTGCCCAAACATTATGTTGAGTTTCATACTGTTATAAGTAAGAAATACAATCAACAGGAAAATCTCATGCACAACATGACCAGGTCACAGTATACAGAACATTTGTTTTGGCTCACATTGCACCTCTAGTCCTAAACCATGGAGAGATTTTGGTTTACCAAGAAGTGCATACAACATGTTATCTATGCACATCTGTTGGGCCTAATATTTAGTTTTTATTTGTTTTTTCTTTAGATTAAACACTTTAAGTGCTCCCTAAAGGCCAACACAGAGAGGCTGAGGAGGAGCTTCTTCCCGCAGGCAATAAGGTCTCTCAATCACACCTCCACACAGGACTAATAACATCTTTTTAAGCTCACAACACTGACTGGACAATCATGGACATATTCATACACACTTGCACTAAATATTTATACATCTGGACAATTGCACATGTCACTTTCACTAGTCACCTTTCATGCATATTTGCACAACCACGGTCACTTTAAATTCTATATATATATATATATATATATATATATATATATATATATATATATATACACATACTCCCCCCCCCCCTATATTTCTATATTTTGCAATATTTTATTATGCCCTTATTGTACAGTTAATCTTACTAGTTAAATTTATTTCTTTAGTATTTCCTTTTATTGATATTTATTTACGTACAAGCTTTTATTTTCTTTTTTAAGGTCACTGGCGGTCGTGTAAGCATTTCACTGCATATTATACTGTGTATGACTGTGTATGTGACAAATAAAATTTGAATTTGATTGGATTTGCAGATGATTGTTTAAAAGATTTTAAACCATAGAGTAATTTTCCTAGCATTAATAAAATTACAGTTAGTTATTGCGATTTAGTGTAGAAAATAACATCTTACAGTAAGTTTTTTTGTGATTGTAGAATTCAAACCTCCTAATGTAATGTATTATTAATAATTTAAAGATTAATTATCATAATAATTAAATACTAACCAATATAAGTGGTTACAATGGTAACGGTAGTAATCTTATGACGTCATTAAATGACATTTTTCTTACTGTACTTTTCTTATTCAAATTTACGGCACATTTTTGTGTTTTACGTTTGTTTCAATTAGTAATAGTACATAATGTGTTTAAATTAGATTTATTGTTACATGAAATTTAAGAAAATATGTTTATTTAGTTAAACAATAAATTAAAGTCAATTAGTAGATTCGTAAATGCAATAAAAAAAAATAAAAAAAAAGAGAAAAGAAAATAAACTTACGTAAAGTTTTTGAAACTCCTCAGTGAAGAAGAACACAGCTCGGTCTAAGTAAACCTGCCCGGTTTGGTCGGTACCGGACTGCAGGGTCTGATCTCCAAACTGCACTCCGTAGTCGAACAGGTCACTTCGGCTCGCGCAGTTTACCGACACCGAGCCCGCGATAAACAGCAGCTTCAGCCCGAGCCACACAGCGCGCGCACACGACGCCATCGCTAACAACTTTACACACACACACCGACTCGCGCGCACCGCGTTTCTCCTAACGGCCTGCGGGAGAGGAGGAAAGTTCACGCGCGGATTGGAACTAGAGAATGTGGGCGGTACTAAGAAAAAAAAGTGGGCGGGGTCACGAGCACGTCCAGAACTCGGGAATAAAACAAAGTTGTAATAGAACTAAAAACAGACTGATTAGTGACTTCACCTGCTGACTGAACTGTTTTTAGTAACTGGCGTTTAATACAAACTAATCAGGGCTTTTGATGATTAGCAGCACTGTTGTTATTTTTATTTCTATTTACACCTATTTTTCAAGTGACGCTAATTAAAAGGGGCGTGGTTAATCAGAATCTCATTAACTAAGGCTGTGTGTATGGAGTGTGAAGGTTCCCTAGTGCGTGAATGAGCGCGTGTGTGTGCATGTGTGTGTGTGTGCCCTGCGAGGGACTGGCACCCCGTCTATAGCTCACCCCGTCGCGTGCCCCGAGTCTCGTGGGATAGGCTCCAGGATAAAGCGGGATAGACGATGAGTGAGTGAGTGAGAGAGAGAGTGAGTGAGAGAGTGTGTGTTCGCTGTGATCAGTGTTCTGCACTTTGCTCAGTGTGAGGAAAAAGTGCAAAACATGTCTGATTAGTGTGTTTACTTTGAGACCGAAGCAAAGATACATTTAAAAACAATTACACCCATTCTGCATGTATGAATGTTTTTGTTATTTACATTTATCTGTTATTTACCTTTTACTGCTAATCAATCTGTGTGTGTGTGTTTTAAGATATATCCCAATTTCTGAGTATAATTACACAACAATCAATAAGTATCGTTATTTATAGGCCGGTTGAGGATTTAATTCCCTTTTTAAAATGTTATTTTTTGACCCCTTAACATTTTTGTGTATACATTAAATAATACATTTTTGTATAAAATAGTCTGCCACAGTGACTGGGGTTTGGACATTGGGTTGGAATTGCACCTGGGCCTTTCACATGGCTGCTTGCCTTTGAGCTGTCCCATGTAAACTGTGCCAGCCATATTTCATCCTCAAACAGATATACCAATGTCATGATTACCTCATAGTGTTCTCTGGAGGCAAAACAATAGAAACGTGGCGGCAGCTACATAAAACTTCATCTTGAGACATTGTTGGGTGTCAGAATCAAATGAGGATTAGCTCTAATATTTAGGTTTTACCGCATACCATTATTAATCCCAGTAAAAATAAATCAATATATTGACTAAATACACAATATGAGGAAAAGAACTGGATTGGGGTGTTCATCAGTACTTTGTAGTGCACATTTTATATCAGGTAATAAATAAGATATTGTCTCTTATAAAATCTAATATATATCTTAAGCAGGGGTTTTCAAACTTAATAGTAAAAGGTCCAGATGTGATTTCTATTCAAGGGCAAAGGTCCATAACAGTTAATGATAAGGAAATGACTTTTATTAAACTTATTTATAGCAACTCTAACTTCTAATCAAAATGGTAAAAAATATCAGAAAGATTTAAACTATAGTCCGTGTTAGTGCAAAAGTAATGGCTCTATTTGCTTGCAAATTGTAGCTTGTGAACTAAAACTTTCCACTGCCAATGTACAATACATTGTACATTAGTGCAATTGGCAGACACCCTTCTTCAGAGCGATGTACATGTTTATCTAATCATACATCAGAGCTGTTGAGGGTTCAGGGCCTTGGTGGTGGGGTTACCTGGAACCTACCGGTCAGTAGTCCAACACCTTAACCACTCAGCCCTGGCCTTTAAATGTAATATCTAAGTGATTTTTAGTAGAAGCTACACGTTGCCCTAAGGAGCCGTTCACACGTCCCGTCTATAAACGTGTGGAAAACCCCAGGCAGATCTCTTCTTCTTCCCATAGCGCTTGTGAGCCGGCCATGATGCGTCAAGCAGGAAAAAAACACCAGAATTTCACCGTTTGATCGAGGCGGACAGCAAGAATGAAGCAGATTTTTCATGGAAAACGCACAAGCATCGCAACGGAGTCGTGAACTTTTGTGGGCGTGCTTGTCGCGCGTCTAAAGCTTGGCACATAAAAAGATGTGGCCGCTAGAGGGAGACACTGAGCTTTCAGTGTGGATCGTGACATTCTCGCGAAGTTCGCTGACAGAAGTCTTTTTTCCTGTGCCCGCGGGACAGAACGTGAAAGCCTGTTAACCGTTAGCGATCTAACCGTTTGGGCTGTTAACGTGTTAACGACAATGATGTCAAAAAAGAAATGTTTTGTCTTAATCTCGGGCTGGGAGCGCAATAACGATTTATTGATATAAGTTTTTTCCCCCCAAGGTACGAAACATACACTTTGTTACATTCTATTAAAGCATTGCTACTTTGATGAGGTGGGCCTTGATCTAAATTTTAGTCAAGCTCTCCTAATGTTCATCAGAATTTAGGGAACTAGGAAGAATTGGCGTTAGCTCACTCACTCATCTTCTATACCGCTTTATCCTGTATTCAGGGTCGCGGGGACCTGGAGTCTATCCAAGGAGACTTGGGGCACAAGACGGGGTACACCCTGGACATGGTGCCAATCCATCACAGGGGACACACATATACACACACACACACACACACAAACACACTCATTCACACACTATGGGCAATTTGGGAACGCCAATTAGCCTAACGTGCATATCTTTGGACTGTGGGAGGAAACCGGAGTACCTGGAGGAAACCCACCAAGCACGGGGAGAACATGCAAACTCCATGCACACAGAGACGGGAATCGAGCCTGGCTGGGAATCGAACCCGGACCCTGAAGGTGCAAGGTGACAATGCTAACCACTACACCACCGTGGAATATAAATTATTAATATTAAAGAATCAATAAAATTTTAACTCCCCAACAGATGAATGAAATAAAATCATCTCCCATATAATAACCTTACTTTCTCTCATGACTGATTGGTGATGTGTATCATAATAACATTGAACTACTACTAGTATTAATAATAGTGGCATACAGTTAACAATGGTCATTGCTTCAAAGCAGCTTTACAGAATCCAAAGAAAATTATGTAAGTGTGTATGAAATGTGAGAAAATGTGTATGATGAGCAAGCCAAGGGCAACGGTGGCAAGGAAATCTCCCTGAGATGGCAATAGGAAGAAACCTTGAGAGGAACCAGACTCAACAGGGAACCCATCCTCATTTGGGTTATAACAGATAGCAGGGATTGATCTGATTCTGCATACTGTGTGTTAAGCAGCTGGAATTTCAGTATAACATAACATGTGTTTAAGTTAATATGGAGTCCAGTTTGTTATTAGAGGTTCGGGTACAAAACTGTAGAGATACTGTGTAAGCTCAGGTTTCTACCTTAATCAGCTATCTAGATATCAAAAGCAAACTAAAGCAGCCAAACTCTAGAAATCAAAAAAATTTATTTTTTTAAAATTTATTAGAAATCGTTTAAAAATTATGCAGTTCTTAACATCACACCATCCTATAACCAATTCATTATTTATATTTATATATATTTAGTTTTTGTGTTTTTACAAAGTAATGCTAAATACTTTTCAGGCATCCCTTTTTTTTTTTTTTTTTTTTTTTTACTAATTTGTACTTTCATAATGAAATGACACTTGAATCCGGAAATCTCTAAGCGTTCATAACTAGACAGCTATTATTGTTGTGAGGTGATATACACATTATGTATAAATCGTAAGAAAGTGTGACAAACAACTCAGAGGCAAAAAAAACACAGCAAGAATGTGAGAAAGAGATAAAATACCCTTGTTCTTGAAAGGACGTTTGATGTAACGTTGGCGTCAGGTATCTGCAGGCAAACACACTCTTTTCTTTGGTGCTAATCAGTGATATATATCTTCACCTGTGAAGGAAACCAGATGTAGAGCTGAACGTCTCACCACCAGTCTAAACTTCTCTGTGATCTACACAGTGCTGGTATTTAAACCCAGAAGATCTAACAGTGCTGGTATCTCACTCCCATGCATAAAAAAAAAATTACAACTAAAAACAAGTTTAATTGCATTGCTGTTGCTGTGAAACCTCTAAACTAGTTTGAAAATCTATTAAATCTGTTAAATTAGCTGGAACAGCACAGTGCTTTCACAGTTCACGTAATTACTGAATGGAGTCCAACAGTGTCTAAGTAAAGTCTAATGTGTCCTCGTTGTAAATACACCAGTTCTTGGAATGCCCCAGGGTTTGTTGGAGAAGTTAGCTAAACAAACAGCATTGAGAAGACCAAGAAACTATCAAAACAAGCATGGGACAGAGATCTGGGATTTATGAAAAAATGGTAAGAAGAACTCCAATATGAAATTCCATTCTGGGATCTCAGCTCACATGTGGGAAATATAGTGTGGGAAAAGGTTTTCTGGTCTGAATAGGACCAAAATGTACTTTTCTGGTTGAACCCTATATTCGCTGCTCACGTGTTTCTGAGTGAAGCATGGTGGTGGATGCGTAATGATAATTGGAATCGTGGGTGTGCTTTACATCACCAGGGATTGAGAACCTGGTGGACGTTGAAGCCAAGATGGATAGACTGCAATACTAAAAGAGACCCAGTTCAGGTTCCAGTCTCCAGAGAGCTTCATCTTCTAACAGAATGGTGGTCTTAATTACACTTCCAAAGCTACACTGGATTGGGTAAATACCAAGAACCTAAATGTGTTATAATGGCCTGGTTAAAGCGTACACTTTGATGCTATATCTGTCCTTGCAATCTGTGCTATTTTGCTAAGAATAGTAGGCAAAATTGTTAGGTACATCTTTGTACTGTGGCATTTCATTTATAGACTATGCATGTATAGTTCTAGCATTATCGAGATCCTTCTCAAATGAATTGTGAGTGGCCCCGGATTACAGTAATCTCTCATTGCTGAAGCTTGAAAAGCACAACATCGCCATCTGATGGTTTTATATTGTCATTAAAATGTGCGCTGCAATCATTGGAGGCTTAGTATCCTTTGATGTGGAAAATAATCAGAGGCAGCCCCCATCCCTGGAGAAATAAAGCCATAGCAGCAGGGAATGATGTGAATCCTGTCGCATCTTAGCAGTTGCGCACACACACACACACACCCACCCACTGGTGGTGTGTCTACTCTCTCTCTCGCTCTCTTTGCATAGCTCCACCAATGAGAGCGCCCAACCCAGATCACATGCTCCTGGTCCTCTCTCTTCCCGGCTGCAGGAAGCCATGCTTATCCCTTTCATGTCTCCTCCTCCTTCCTGCCTCATCCTTTCTCCCTGTTCTTCCCCTGCCTTTCTCTCACACATTTATAGGTCTTGTGCAGGTGCGTGAACATGGACATAGAAACGGACGAATGCAACAGCAGTGAGAAGAACAGATCCGGAGCTGTGATTTTTTCGGGGTGAGACTAGACCTTAACCAGCTGCCAAGAGAGAAAGACAGGGAGTGAGAGTGGAGAAAGATGGAGGACACTCAGCTGACAGAGTATGGGAAGGAGGATGGTTCGAGGGCATCAGGATCCAATGCATCCCTCTCCCCGGCAACCTTAAGCCCGGCTGTTCCTCCATACGTGAAACTGGGTTTGACGGTGGCCTACACGGCTTTCTACTCACTGCTCTTCGCCTTCGTCTATGCCCAGCTGTGGCTGGTGCTACGCTACCGGCACAAGCGTTTCAGCTACAAGACGGTGTTCCTGTTCCTGTGCCTGCTGTGGGCTGCTCTGCGTGCTCTGCTCTTCTCCTTTTACTTCAGGGACTGTGTGACGGCCAACGCTCTAGGGCCCTTCGCCTTCTGGCTGCTCTACTGCTTCCCAGTGTGCCTGCAGTTTTTCACACTCAGCCTGATGAACCTCTACTGTGCACAGGTGAGACGACAAGGAATAAGGGGTGGACCTTTCTCAGAAATGCTAGAAGAAGAATATAATATCTAATCAAAGCATTACGATGATGCAGGATCAGTGAGGACAGAATTAATCCTGTTAAAGCTCAAGTTATTATTCAGTTATTCAGTAACATGCTTATTACTCAGTAGCTAAAGTGAAATGGCTGTAAGTATATGTGCGAGTAACGTCCTGGGACTTAAAGGGTGTAAAAGTGGAAGAATGGCCAAAAAAAAATAATCGGTTACAGCCTTCTAGATTATTCAGGAGGTAAGTATACTGTATGTTGCTCTTTGATTGGCCTACTTTTCAGAGCAAGCCTACATTAAATATTAATGACATCACTAGGATTATGCTGAAGTACAGTGTTGGCAAAAGCTAAGCATCCATCACAATTTCCAGAAAGATTCATAATCTATAATCTATAAATAAGGGACGTGCATCTATCACAGTACAGGCCTTGAAATAGAGTATTGAACTACAAATATCAGCATAGTTTGGCTAAAAGGTTGTGCCAAAAAAAAAAAGATGCAGATTTTCATTTATCTACTTAGAGATGTGGATGTTCAGCCAGGAAATGTTAATGGCCTAAAGATCCTAACCTTTACGATGTTTAAGATCATGCAACCTACAATTTTAAGCCATCACACACTTGCATTATTTTGCTCATTGATTTCACTGAGGCGAGACAGAATAATATTTTTGATTAACATTATTGTTTCATCATCCCCGTGACACACATCTTAAGTACTGTAGATGATTAGAGAAAATCCAGGACATTGAAATATTGACCATATTAAACTGGTTCAATACAGTTCTTACCGCTGCACTGCTTTGGTAAGATACATATTTCACTAAGCATTGATGAGCGGAATGAATAATGATGATTGGAATTTATTCTTCGATATGGTAGACAAGGAAATTGCTGGAGCTAGAAAAAGAAGACGAATGTCTGCAGCAGTATTGATGGGCGAAGGTGTTACTGAAGAAAGTGGTTTATGCCATGGTTTATTTTCAGATTTACATCTCATCCTCATTGCCATGTTGTTAGGTCAATGGTAAAGTGAGCGCTAACCCTACTACTGACATTACACTGTAAAATCCCCCAGTATTGATTTAACACTTTGAGCAGGAGATATAACACCACATAACATTAACACATTAATTTTTATTATCAATTATATCCAATAAATTGTCAACAGAGTTATGGACACCCAAGGCTTACCCTTGACTGTTGGGCCCAAAGGTCAGCCTACAGAATCCGATCCCACAGAAAAGCCAATGCAGACCAAATCAAAAAGAAGTAATTGCTGGCCTTGATAGAAAGCCACCACTACATCCAGTGCACCTCAGCACCCCCATGCATGAGTCACAGGCGACCAAGAGCCCAACACTGCCAAACCCAGACTACAAACTACCCAGACCTCAATCCAATCAAGCTTCCATGGAATGTGCCAGACAAATAAGTCTAATCCACAGAGGCCCCACCCCTACAATCCACAGCACCCAAAGGATCAGCTGCCAACATCCTGCGCCAGACGCTGCATTATAATATTATGTATATTATAGATCTGTGTATAAACATTGTCGGGTCGTAATCTAGCACTCTAGTTCAATCAAACTCCTATGGAGACAAACTGGATCCAGAAATGGCCATGTGGTTGCAGGCTTTTATTCCAACCAAGCAGAAGCTACACCTGTTTAATTAGTCATATTTGGCTTTCAATAGACTACCAGGTGTAGTCTCTGCTTGGTTGGAATGAAAGCCTGGATCCACATGGCCCTTTCTGGATCCAGTTTAACATCCCTGCTCTAGTTGGTGATTTTGCCCTGTACCACTATCAGTCGAAAGAAGGAAAGGTTCAAACCTTTTTCAGTTAGGACTCCTTGGACCAGTCAAATCTTTAGCTCTATGTTAAAGAGGAGTGAGTTTTGAGTTGGTTTATGAGACAAACACACTGTCATCCATAAAAATGGACATTGGCCATCTGGAAGTCATGGGGAATCATGATCTTCCTCAGCACGTAGTTTTGGTATCACTCCAACACAAGCATAAGACTCAGGTTGGAGGTGTGGCCCGTGGCCAAGTTTGTTGAGTTGTCCATTCTCCAGCTTACTGACTGCTACGCTAGAATCCATCAGCTTCCACTGTATGATCACAATATTTACAGTTAGAGTAATTTTCTACATTTGCAAATAAATTATCATTTTACTTTTGGTACCTGACAATAAATCTATCCTACTGTTAATGAGGTGTAGCAAACATGTTTTCATGCCTGTATGGGAGGCTGAATGAGGTATTGTATAGAGTGGTTACTTTCTCTCTCTCTCTCTCTCTCTCTCTCCAATGATACATTTTCTCATTGATGTAATTCACAGGTTTTCTTTAAGGCCAAGTCAAAGTATTCTCCTCATCTGCTCAAGTACAAGTAAGTGCCCATTAGGATGGCAATGCTCTTCATTTTCTATACACATTTACATTTAAACATTTGAACCTGGGATCTTCCGAACCGCAGTCCAATGCCTTAACCACTGAGCTACCCCTGGCCCAGGGGTACACTAGCCCACACTACAGAGAACAGATCTCTTTAACCAAGTCATTCATAGTACTTGTCATGGTACCTTGCACTTTTAACTTTATCTGAGCTTTTAAAATATTATTTATGCATACATGCTTTAAGAAAATTATTGGCCTAGATGGGTGAGGTTCCAAATCCCTTTAAAGAACACGTTAACCAAACAGAAAAAATATGCAAAAATACAAAATCGATCAATAAATAAATACGATCCACTGAAGTTATCAAATGTGTCATGAAATTATGAATTTCCAAGTACTGTATTTCAATATGTTAGATAATTAGCTTATATGTTTTCTCATAGGAATGTTTACATAATATTTATATGAATGTTTATAAAATATCTATTCTTTTGAACAACGCAACACAATCCCCACAAAATAAGTTCATAAAAAGGAAGTCTTTTTAACATACAGAGTTGAGAAGAAAGAGACAATTGAACAGCAATAGATTCTTCAAAGAAGAGAGGTACAGTAGAGTCACACTAAGAACTTTGTTGTACAGCAAAGTAGAGGTCGTTATTTCGTGTTATGGTTTTAGAAGGTAAAAAAGCCTAAATAAATATTTAACTCATTCTAAGGGTATAATTAATGATTTTTATGTTTTATTACAATGCATGTCGATTATGTTGAACAAGTCCACAGCTTGTTCAGCCAACTACAGTATTCTGAGGTATTGTATAGAGTGGTTACTTCCTCTCTCTCTCTCTCTCTCTCTGTCAGGTTCCCTTTGTACCTGGTCTTCGTAGGTGCTAGTCTGCTCTTCCTCTTGGTGAATCTGGCTTGTGCTCTGCTGGTTAAAATGTCGGATGCGCAAGTTAAGACTATCGTCTTGGTGCGCGTCACCATTAACGACTCCCTTTTCGTGCTCTGTGCCATCTCTCTCTCCGTCTGTCTCTACAAGGTGGCCAAGATGTCCCTTGCCAGTATTTATCTAGAGTCTAAGGTACAGTATGTGTCTCAAAAGAGACGATTAACACAATCAGAGCAATGCATTTACTGTATGTAAAAAAAATGGTTGCATTTGTCATTATATTGCAATATACAGAATATTCAAAATTAAGAAATATCAGAATGACAAATGCACGTACATACATTTTACAAAACCATTCATTATATCTTAAGCCAACTTATAAACATACGGTATATTCTTCCTAATTGGTTATTATGTGTAACATCATCTTCACATTATTGCTGGTTACAGGGGACCTCTGTGTGTCAGGTGACCCTGATCGGCATCATGGTGATTCTCCTGTATACATCACGCGCCTGCTACAATCTAGTCGTCCTGGCTTTAACGGATATCGAAAATATAAATTCCTTCGATTATGACTGGTACAACGTGTCTGACCAGGTGAGTATCACTATGTTATCAATCCTGTCCTCCTCCCTCTTTTTTCAAAAACACAGAATTGTGTATTGTGTATTTACATTAAAAGAATGACTTTATTCCTTCTTTTTGGGAATGAAACACACTCATAAACAGTACCTTTTGTTATCTTGTCTCCGATCCTGCAGGCAGACCTGCGGTCCAATCTGGGTGATGCTGGATATGTGGTGTTTGGGGTGATTCTCTTCGTCTGGGAACTTCTGCCCACCTCGCTGGTGGTTTTCTTCTTCAGGGTTCGCAAGCCAGCACAGGACAGGGTGAGGCATAAAGGCTGGACGTGTCGGGGAAAAAGCAGTTATGCAGAAATGCAGTCAGTTATATTCATACGATTTAAAGTTCAACCATAAATTACATGCACACATTTCCTCTAACCTCAGATGTGGTTGGACAGTCATAACACGTTTGATATTTGTATTTTGTTCTCTTGAGGCAAAAAATTTGTGTTATAGCTACTAATTTATCATTTTAGAAACATTAAATTAAGAATAAGCAAGTAAATCAGTTGGGGTGTGATGTTATAGAGTAAGAATCAACAACAAGGTGAGGTGAGACCCCTGACTAATTTAAAGTTAACTCATTTTTTATATTTACATTGTGTTTTTATGAGGGGTGTTCAAGTCAAACTGGGACTGGTGATGAAATTTCTCATGAATGAAGGTATAAAACCGATTGATATTTATAGAAGCACAGTACTACAGAAAGATGAGACTCTTAGCTGCAGATAAACATTAAATGGTGCAAACGTGTTTAAAGAAGCCCATACAGGACGTCTTTGCTTGATTCAGCCCAATAATTTGACCCTTCTGAAATGGTGACCTTTTTGGCTAGACCGTGTATATATATATATATATATATATATATATATATATATATATATATATATATATTAGGGCCGGGACTTTAACGCATTAATTTTGATTAATTAATTAAATTAAAAAAATAAAAAATTTTACGCATTTTAATCGCACTTATTTTTGCACCGCGGAACGTTTCTCACTGGATGAGTTTCTTCGGACCGATTATACTGGAGCACCAACTAGCGTTCAGACAAAACCAAACCACAGTGAACATGGACAAAGAAGCTGATGAGACCGCTTTGGTTGGCCCTGTGCGTTATGTTTGCATCAATATGCACAACTAACATCGATAATATTACTTGCTTTTTGTGTGAGACAACCAGATGAAAAGAAATGGAAGCATGAAGAAAACTGTATTCTTCTTTTACTGCATTCAGTGCACACGACACATATAGTATACAGCGCGGTATTGCCCCCTGGTGGCCCGCCAGTGAATTAACATCAAACTCAAATATATTACACTGTGGATGGGAAATTCAGATATAAAATTAGGGGAGAAAATTGGAACCCCTCAAGAAAAAAAAAAAACGAATGGATGGAAGCGTCGATAAGAGCATGGTTGTGTGCAAGCTATGCAACAAGTAAGTCGCATATCACCGCAGCACATTGAGCCTCAAGTATCACCTAGGGTGATATAAAATAAGGTCAAATATTTATATGAGATTAAAATGCGATTAATTTCGATTAATTAATTACAAAGCCTCTAATTAATTTTATATATATATATATATATATATATATATATATATATATATATTTTTTTTTTTTTTTATCGAGTCCCGGCCCTGATATATATAATGTATGTACGTGCATTTGTCATTCTGATATTTCATAACATTTTTAATATTCTGTATATTGCAATATAATGAGATGCAAAGTCTTGCAATACCATTTTTTAAAACATATATACATTATATTGTTTATATATATATATTAATTATATATATAATGTGTCTCTTAACTCCTGTCTAGAGTGCATCTGCCATCCCCAGTCACGTCTTCTCCACCAAACGCTACTTCTTTGACAATCCTCGACGATATGACAGTGATGATGATCTGGCCTGGGGATCCTATCCTCAGAATTCGTCAACAAGGTAAATACAGCAAATTGATCACATCACATTAATATCAGATTCAACATCAACATGCTGTGCTTTTGAAGAGATGTTGTGCTGATACCTGACCGGGTGTTACGTGGTTCCTCCCCAAACTGTTGCTAGAAAGTTGGAAGCAATCAATTCACTAGAATGTCTTTATATGCTAGTAGCATTGCATTTTCCATTCATTCAACAAAGAAGCTCAAACCAGTACCCAGTTCCAGTATGACAATGCAGAATTTTTTATGTCATGGTTGGCCAAGGTTAAAGTGGAAGAACTCACAGCCCTGACCCTAACCCCACTTGAACTCTAACTGCACCCCAGTCCTTCTTGTCCAATACCAGTGCCTGACCAAACTAATGATCCTGGAGCTGAATGAGCTCAAATCGTACAGTATGTGTGATGGTCAGGTGTCTACAAACACATTTCAGGTGTCTGCTTACTGTAAATTAAATGTTAGTTTGGGCAAATTGTTGTAATTGTATATAAGGAATAAAAACATGAATCCAGTTTAAATAAGAATAAATCATGCACCTTTGCCAAGTACATTCAAACTCACGATTCCTGATTTAATCCTAGTGAACATTCCCTGTCTGAGGGTTCATTACACTGCCAGTGGGTCAGAAATGTACTGTATATACACCGTGATTATCTGGGAATATTGAGCTTGGGTGAAATGTTTCTGGTAGCCTTCCACAAGCTTCCTACAATATGGTGCTGAAATTGTATCTCACTTCTCCTGACAGAACTGAGTCAGGTTTGTAGGTCTCCTCGCTTGCGCAGGCCTTTTCAGTTCTGCCCACAAATTACCTGTTGGATTGATGTCAGGGCCACTCCAAAAAATGGACTTTAATGTGCTTAAGCCTTTTTCTGCTCGGTCGTTATTCATTTGTAAGATCCATTTCCAATCAAGCTTTAACTTTCTTGCTTATGTCTTGAGTTAATTGCTTACTTCAAGATATGTACTAACATAATAGTCCTGCCTTATGATGCCATTTATATTGTGAATTGCACCAATTCCTCCTGCAGCAAACGGTTGGGATGGTGTTCTACAGCTTGCAATCCTGCAATTTTTTTCCTCCAGACAATAAGGGTCATTACGGCCAAACAGTTACATTTTTGTTTCAACAGACCAGAGGACATTTCCAGTGGTGTGGCTTTTTTTTTTTTGGAGCAGTGGCTTTTTCCTGGATACAGATGCTTTTGTACTTGTTTCCTCCTGTGTTTCTACAAGGTTCTTTGCCATTGTTCTGTGATTGATTTGTACTTTTTGTACCAAAGTATCGCATAGCCCTGTGGTGTTTATACTTACATAGTATTGTGGTACCTGGAAATTGGAAATTGTCAACTGGAAATTGTCCCCAAAGATGAACCAGACTTGTGGTTCAAACTTATTTTTTGAGGCCTTTTGATTTTCCCATGATGTCAAATAAAGAGGCACTCAATTTTAATGTAGGTCCTAAAATACATCCACAGGGACACCTCCTATTGACTTAGATGATGTCTATTTACCTACAGTATCTGAAGCTCCTAAAACCTTAACATAATTTTCTGGAATTTCCATTTGACCCACTGGAATTACAATTGAAATAATCTATGTGGAAAATATTATATTAGGAATATTACTTGTCCCATGCATAAAGATCACCTACGTCCATGTCCTACCCAACTTATAGGACATATAAACTATAGTTTAACATGTAGTCTGTGAAGAAAAAAACCAAACAATTTCAACCTAAGAATATGTAAACTTTCGCCTGTATACGTATATACTGTCCTAAAAAACCCTTCTGTTTCTTAGTTTGTCGTCAGACTGCTATGATTGGGGCAGCCGAAGCAGCAGCTTCCTCATAAACCTGGGTGGAGAAAATCAACGATCATCACCAGGCCTAAACCATTAGCCCACGAGCGCAGAATATTGCTATTTGTACATCCCTTGATGCACTGCACTTTAACATGTACATCCACATAAATGGATCTTTACGGCTGACTTACTCTTCCCAGTCACACGCCAGCCAGAAAGAGGGTTCGCGCTAAGTGAATTGCAAGGAAGGCACATACTACCATGGTGATCACGCCTAAGCGATGCATAGGTTACCATGGTAACCCTGCCTGACTGCATTGTAATCTCTCACATTGTAACTAATGTAAAAAGGTACACTAATCAAGATTTCAGGTGTCATGGCTTCAATCAAAAAGCCACAAACGTCACATGTAAGTTGTAGTTTGTTACCGTAGTACACACTTGTAGCTAAACCTAGTAGAAATCTGTATGCACTGTAATTATTCTCGCTTGCACACACACACACACACAGGATACACATACTGTAGTTCAGTTTCAATTATCTTATGGAATTAAAGAAATCATTAAAAAATCTTAATTGGAGTACCTTTAACTCTGCCAACTCTGAATTCACTTCATTATCATATAAAAATATCCACCGTAGAATAAGCTATTATTTACAGCATGAACACGTAATTTGCTATATTTGTGTTGACAGTAAACAATAGAAAAAGACATGAATACCCGCTCATGTTCCAGCATTTATTCCTATTACAGGAATAAACATCTTCATTTCTTCTGCAGTATTTCAGGCCTTTTATTCATAAGCTATTTGTGAAAATACGCTTTCAGTTGGTTTGTTGGTTAAAAGTATTTTGTTGAGCACAAGATTGTAAAGATCCACCAATAAAGAAATATTTTGATGTTTGAAATGGAAATCTGTCATTTGTCACCAAAGAAATCTAATAGCTATGCTGTTGGGTGTAATGAAAAGAGGACATCTTTATGGCCTGGCCAAAAAATAAGAAAAAGCTGTTAAGAGTCAAATTATTGGCCTGCGTCAAGCAAAGAAAACATTAATGTGACTGGAATTGCGTTAAGAACTGTCTAACACGTTATTAAAACCTGGAAGGATGGTGCTGAACTCACACAATAAAACAATAAAAAAAATAAATAACCATGAACAACAAACACTTGGTGACATTACATCATAAAATATCCACAGTAGAAATCACAGCTATTTTTAATTGTGAAAGTAATACACACACACACACACACACAATGTAATGAGAACCCACAGCATTGGGACAAAACAGCTGTGTCTCCATAAGAAAACCGTCTGTTAATGAAACTAATCAGAAAAAAAGTTTCCAATTTGCTATGGAGCATAAAGATTGGATTTTGGAGCGATAGAGAAAGGTCATGTGGTCTGATGAATTCAGATTGACCCTATTCCAGAGCGGTGCACGTGTCAGGATAAGAAGGAAAGCACATGAAGTGATGAAAAGTGGTCACTGTACAAGCCTCTGGAGGCAGCGATATGATTTGAGGTTGCTTCAGTTGGTCAGGTCTACTGTAGGCTCAGGAATGTTAAGAGCAAAATAAAATAATGTTAGCTGATGACCTGAATGTACGGAATGTCCAGGTTTTCACATCAGTGAATTTATTCATTCCTGATGGCACAGGTATATTATATTCCATGACTCGGTTGGTGAGAGAGTGGTTCTGAGAGCATGAGAAATCATTTTCAAACATAAAGGCTAAATGCAACCCTTTACGTGTGTGTGTTTTTGTTTATATTTTATTAATTTACCCAAAGCAAAATGTTTTTAATGAAAGCAGTAATACTGCACTGTGGAACATTTTTAAAAGGCATGATTGAATATTCGATTCTGGTTGGTCAGAAAGTGTTGGTTAATTTTCCATATGAGCAGCTCTGACTATCTCAGGTTGCAATGTTTACTGTACATTAACATGCTCACTGTAATAGTATTCTATTTTTAACAATGTGCACAGGGATGGTTGATATGGCTGATGAAGCTTTCTGGTAGATTTCTGGTAGTTTATTTATATAACATTTCGGGAAGGAGTTTCCAATGTCAATGCTTTGTAACTGTTTGAAGTAATGCTGTAACTGTTTAGATACATGAAAGTCTTTAAGAGAGTGTGAGAAACAGGGAGAGAGAATGCGAGAGAGAGAGAAGGTGTGAAAGATAGAGTGAGAGAGAAAGAGCGAGAGCAAGAGTGAAAGGGAGGTGGGGAAACCACTGGAGCAGCTATAACTGAAAACAGGAACTAACTTGTTTAACAGATGTTTCACAACATACACCATTAAACAAAACTACAAATTAATAAAATGTTAAAATGTTTAACATTCCTTTTTTTGGGAGGCTGACTATTGATCCACAAGATCTGGCACAGGTTTTCTGTCGGATGCGCTACCTATTGTAACCTGGGCTTGAGTCCAGCACTGCATGCAGTGGCTGAGTTGTATGGGGTTTTTTAGATCTTGCCCAAGGAACCAACAGTTGCAACCTGGCAGTGGTGTGGTTCAAACCCTCCGACCATTTGATCTGCACCCCAGAACCCCAACCGCCTGAGGCAGAATGGCCCCCAATGTTCTTTAATAAATAAAAAATGTAATCACTGGCAAACAGAAGAAGTAAAGCAATTCGAGAAACATTGTTTTTGGAATATAATGTCATTAATTATTCTCCTCAAACACAACGCTGGGAAAATGCATTAAATTAAAAAAAAGTTTATCCCCAAAATACACAATTTCAGTTCTTTCACAGCAAAATGTATATACTATTAATATTTCCAGAGCATACACAGAGGGCAAACACAGAGACGTCCAATGACCGACAGATTTATTCCTCTTTTAAAATAAATAGATTTGACAAGTTCACAAATAAACCAATCAGCAATTATAATGCACATAGACAGGAAGGAAATCTGGGAAAAAATATTTATTTTACAAATGGTGCATATTTAAGGACCAATAAGAAAAAAAGCATTAGATAACACAGCACACACTCATTCTGAAGGAGAATATTTGCGGACTCTGCAGACTGGCTTGAGATGACCTTTGATGCTCTCAGGTCAATGTGTAAATGTTCAGTCAGATCCTAAGCGCTGAAAAAGCCTTTTATGTCCTCCAGCTGGGCTATTCCTATTTTAAAATGATAATTATAATCCTTTTTTCAACACAAATGGCCAGTATCGCTAATTTCAAGCACAGAAGACAGAAATCAGAAAATAGGAAGGGATCACATTTTGAGTCGTTTTTCATCACCAATGATTTTATTGAAGAAGAAAATGTAGGGACTCTAAAAGACACGGTCTGTTTAGTAGAGAGGTTTCCTGTATGTGAGCCACTTTACAAATTATAATCGCTTAGTAATATTAAGGCAGACGAGTGGAACACGCAGGAACACGCTGTGGTGATCTATAGATCATGCAACACTACAAACACCCACACACCCACACACACACAAAGCTGATCTGACTTATGTTAATTAAGTAGAGTGATTAAGCTGGCAGTCTATTAGACATACCTGGTGTCTACATTACTTCTATTGGTTGTAATTGACCATCTAAGAAATATTGTTAGGGGAGGTACTATGGTGCCCCATGTTGACTGATCGGACAGGGTACAAGTGGCTGACACATCGCAACAGATGAGTAATGAAAGTACATACAACTGGCTCAGTGTAAGAACAAGGATTCAAGTACTGTAGGTTAGTCACCCTTCATGATAAGTTGTTAAATTGACTATAGAAACTAAACAACATTATAATTAACAGTTTTGCTTAATCATTTAAGGAAATTACTTTAATTAATGTTAATATTGTCCTTAGGCAGTTAAAATTAAATATAATTAGGGGAAATAAAATAAATATTACTCAAATAAAATAAAGCCACTATCTGCAGCCCTGTTATGCATACATGAGCTAGTTTCACTGTGATTGACAGAGAGAGAGAGAGAGAGAGAGAGAGAGAGAGAGAGAGAGAGAGAGAGAGAGAGAGAGTATGCCATCCAGAGAGCATGACGAAGAAACTTTTGCACATTACATGTCTGCAAGAAAATTAAATACCATTTTCCTTCTGTACTTTGGTTTTATTCCATACATTACTTCTGAATGAAATTTCATGAAGGGTGACAATAGGTTTTGAGCTGACTGTATTGTATCTATGTGTACAGAAAATATATGGCAGCACACTTTACAATGTGCTGAAATCACCAGAGAACCAACATGGAAAAAGTGTTTGGTCCAAATCCCACTGTAATAAGAAAGAAAAAGAACTCTCTCTCTCTCTCTCTCACTCACACATACACACTCCTTCACATATGAGTCTTTAAAAGTAAAAGAAAAAGAAAGAAAGAAAGAAAAAATACTAATAAAACACACAAAGAGAAAATATCTGACACAATGAGACCTTTTTCTTTTTAAAGAAAAACTTAAAACTCTCTTAAACCAAGCAAGTGTTTAACATTAATACTGAAGCGCAATCATTCTAAAAATGTGAGTTTTCACTGCAGACAATTTAAAGACAATTTAATAGACTGTAAGCATATTGCTTGTTATAAGTTGCTCCGAGTTGTAACATATGCTACATTTCCTTATTTCAAGACAGAAAAAGCCTATGGAAATATTTGACAGCACTGCAAGTAAATATAAAAGCCAATTAATAACCTGCCTGTCTCTAGCGATGAGAAACACATTAAAATATATTTTTTTTAAAAGAGTAAAAATTCCAAAAAGTCTTGTGTGTAATTGTTCTTACTGACATACAAACATATTACATTCATACCTGCTCTCTTACACAACACACACATACAGACACCCAAAAACCGAAAGAAAAACAACAACTTTTTGAGGAGGCCAATTAGAAAGAGCTGTGAGGTCTGGGTCACTGATTAGGAAATGTGGTGCGTGCACTCTGGTCTTGCCTCTGATTCCGGTTTCCATCCGAAGCTGGCGGTTTGTCACGCGGTGAGCTGCAGTGTTTTTATTTCCTGTTAGTCAGGCAGCAGAGAAAAGCAGAAGAGAACAGAGGGAGTTGGCAAGCTCAGCTGGGGGAGTTCCTATTGGCCACATTAAATTCTACAGTTCCTGATAAAGGCCTCACGTTGTGGAAGTTGAGACTACTACAGGGTCCTCTGGGTTAGCACCACCTGGTGGTCGAGGTGTGTGTTACCTTTGGTCCTTTAGAAGTATTCTGAAGTTGTGCAGCTCTTTTATACTGGTGGAGAGTCTATGGTAAAGAGGGAGGGTGTGAGAGGGAGACAGAAACAGAGAGAGGAACAGTAAAAATAAAACATTTTTAAAGTACAAAATCTTATATGAAAAACCTGACAGGAAATACAGGACAGGGCCAGAGTTGTTGTTGTTGGTCTTTCGGCTGCTCCCGACAAGGGGTCGCCACAGCGGAATATCCAGTCCGCACTACAACTTGGCACAGGTTTTACGCCGGATGCCCTTCCTGACGCAACCCTCCCATTTTATCCGGGCTTGGGACCGGCACTGCATCCAGTGGCTGGGGTGTGGGCACTGGCTGGAATCGAACCCGGGCCTTCCGCATGGCAGGTGAAACACCTACCCACTGAGCCAGAGTGAGCCCTCAAATTGCACTCGCCTATAATTCCCATAACTATAGCAAGAGAAGAATTCTCAGCCTGGCTCTAAATTGTGACCATTTTGTGTCATTATGCGACCACTGTTGGAGACTAGGCACACCAGCGTGACTGGCAAATATTCACAAATTCATACACGTCATAGATGTGCTCTTGTAGTTAAACAAATATCACTATAGCTCTGCTCCTGTGCCACTACAGTCACACAGGAATCAGTAGGTAAGCAGGAGTTGGCAAGGAAAAGAAAAAAAATAGACTCCTGGTGTGGCCTAACTTTTATGTTTAAAGTGAGGTTGAGTAGGACTCCTTAAAACTCTTGCAAACAATAAACAGCATGAACTCTGCAGGGATAGAACTGTTAATTTTCCCCCTTGAAATAAAACAGCACATTGTTTTTTCCTGTAAATTATCTACTTATTATAAAATATTTATAACAATACAATTAGGAATTAGGCGGCGCGGTGGTATAGTGGTTAGCACTGTCGCCTTGCACCTCCAGGGTCTGGGTTCGATTCCCCGGCCAGGCTCGATTCCCGTCTCTGTGTGCATGGAGTTTGCATGTTCTCCCCGTGCTTGGTGGTTTTCCTCCGGGTTCTCCGGTTTCCTCCCACAGTCCAAAGATATGCAGGTTAGGCTAAATGGCGTTCCTAAATTGCCCGTAGAGTGTGAATGGATGGGTGAATGTGTGTGTGTGCCCTGCGATGGATTGGCACCCTGTCCAGGATGTACCCTGCCTTGTGCCCGAAAGCCTCCTGGGATAGGCTCCAGGTCCCCCGCGACACTGATCACAGGATAAAGCGGTATAGAAGATGAATGAATGAATGAATTAGGAATTAAATGACTTGAATTATTTTGCTGTGCATGATGAATTAAATGGTGTGCCAAAATTATGTGCTCATGCTCAGAACATCTTCAGTAAGAGACACCAGTATGGATAGGGGTGCTCCGGTCAGGGTTTCTGAGGTCGGGTAATTTCCCTCGACCACACAATTAAGAATCGGCCGATACGGATACCAATTGTTGGTCACAGGTTTGTGTGCGTTATCGGGATCTGCCATTTAAAGGGTCCTATTTATTGTGCAGTATAATTTAATTTATTAATTTATTTATTTTCTAACTATTCTATACAGCAGTGCACAAATACAGTTAGGATTTAAGAAGTATCATGAATTCAAAACGTTTATTTATTGGAAGGCAACATATGCACCACATTCTCCATTCTCGTACTATTACATGTAGATTATAAAGAAACTGAAACAGTAGCATAGCCAATGCTCGACTAAACAGCAACAATTTTCCATTCCTTAACTAGCATCACAGGGCCGTCAGAAGCCGAAAAGCTTATCTAAAATGCGTCTCTCCTACAATACTGTTGAAAGACAACCAATCAGTAAAAAGTAAGTGATGATTATCCTTAAGTTTTACGAGTGAAACAAGTCTGAAGCCAAGCAATGCCATCTGTAATTTATTTAAAATAAAATAAATCTTTAATCTGGTTTCATATGAAGCAGTTACTCACTTTAATCTGCCTCTCTCTCTTGTTCACTACCACTATTTTTAATGTTGGTGAGGCTACATGTTAATAAAGTTAACATGACACTGTCTGCTCTTTTGAAGTTCGTGTAGTGGCTTGACTAATTAAAACATATTTTTTGGACACTGTCTTATACCTCAGACCCCTCTCCCCTTTTCCCCACTCATGCTTCTGTTAGTTCAAAGATGACAGATTTTTATAACAAAGCTAAAACAAAGCTGGAACACAAAAAGTGAGACAGATAAACAGCATTACAGCATTTAATCTGCGTTTCTTGAGACACCCTTTAACCCTTACCTCCCAAAGCCGTTTAGCAGTGCTACAATCTCTTGGCGTGTGAGCTGGAAGCCTTTCGAGGGACTGTTTTCTGAAAGATTCTTGATCTCTTTCTCAGAGAAGAGAATCCTGAGGGCCGTGCCCAGTCCTTGGGTCTGAGAAAAGATCAACCACATATGAGACTTAAGGGTGTGTTTAGAAGTTTGTATAAACACTACTAAACTCTTATCCATAGAATACAACAATTTTTACACTAAAAAGAGGGTTTAGTATGGCATCCTTACTGACAATATAAAGTACAGTACTTTATATTGTTTTTGGCAGCAATATAAAGTACTGAAAAATCTTGAGCCACCTCTTAAATTTTGCTTCCAGAGAACCAGGCATTTTGCTTTTTTTTATGGAGTCTTGAGAAATAATTCTCCAGGCCTCCAAGTTGTTTTATCTCACTTTCAGTCCAGTCCCTGATTTTTTTTACATTTTGATAAGCCACACAGTGACCTATGGATCATTAAAGCATAAAAACCGTCTAACTTAAAGCATGAACCAGTTAGAAACAGGTACGGATGATGACAGAAGATCAGGCCGGTGATTAGTACTGTATACTGGTAATGCTGGAACAGATAAGAGGGGAAATGAGGCTGCTGCTGAGGTTGCTACATAAAAAAAATAATTTTAAATGATCTTTTTAGGCACTTAGCAGCATGTCACAGTAAAATACCTATTCCCATGTCTTTGATTTAATACATACAGTATCTAATATGAAGAAATGAGGGGCAGCTCAAGACTTTTGCTCAAATTAAAAACACTATAATAATAATAAAAATAAAAAAAACTTACTTCCCTTATACGTTCTTTAAAAAAAATACATCTAAGGTATTAAAATAGAGATTTCTGAGTTTGGCATGAATGATGATCAAAAAGAGGGGATTTTCAGAGGGAGAGCAACACTTGTACACAAACCTGCAACTTCCCCCACAGTCGACATTTACTACAGCCCACGCAGTCCATTATACGAGAAATGTTCTTAAAATGGAGCCTGAACTCTTCCTGGTGATAGAAAGACACAACAACATGATGCTGAGTGTGTACAAAAACAAAACACTCTAAAATGACATTCGATAACTCGATAAGTTTGCATATTCAGAACAAAAAACAGTCATGGTAAAACAATTTCAAAAGCAGCTTAAATTTCGCTCAATCATGTGATACAGAGCAAAAACCGTGGCGTATTTGAAGCCTCTCTAGTCAGAGAAACTGCGGCTCATATCTGCACATATTAAAACAGAAACAAGCAGGGTTCTTGAAAATAGGAACTTCTACGTTCCTCTTATTAACATGTTCAGCA
The DNA here is from genome assembly GCA_030522415.1 of Channallabes apus. Classification (NCBI taxonomy): domain Eukaryota; kingdom Metazoa; phylum Chordata; class Actinopteri; order Siluriformes; family Clariidae; genus Channallabes; species Channallabes apus. The sequence goes on from CM060119.1 coordinate 9,983,112, forward strand.
TTAAAAATAAGCAACACTGACAAAATTACCTCTATACATCACTTGTACAGCAGTCTGCATGTGTTTTGCAAGGAAAATGAAGTGTGTGTGTGTGTTGACAAAGTGTACCTACTTACCTTTAACCTTTTAGCTTCCAGTTCATGGCCTGCAAACATGGAGCTCTCGTCAAAGTGCATGGGGAAAGCTCTACACAGCGACAAGCAGAAAAACAGTACAGAGCAGTTTATTACAAATTCATTCCATATCAATCCTAAATATCACAATTCATACATACTACACTACTCTTAAATTAAATTCTGACAATAAGAAGGTGGATATGATAGTATCACAGCTTTTTAAAATACATTACCACTTCTAAATAAGTTGAGTATTTGTAGAGCAGTGACTATGGCATACACATAAGATAACACAAGATAAAAAAAAAAAATAAAAAAAATCTGTATCAAAGTAAAATGCATACATGTTGATATGATGCCGCTTTTCATGAGAAGACATTTGTAAAAAAAAAAAAAAAGTCTGGAATCATGTATGATTTTCGTTCCACTTCTCACGTGTACACCACTTTGTATTGATCTTTCATGTAGAATTCCAATAAAATTGATTCATGTTTGTAGCTGTAATGTGACAAAATGTGGAAAAGTTCAAGGGGGCCGAATACTTTTGCAAACCACTGTATAATATATACTCTGATCAGCCATAACAATATCACCACAGAAGATTAACAAATTAACACTGGTTATATACTAGTAAACTGGTGACAGGCACCCTGTGGGAAGAAATGCCTGTCAGGCAGATCCCACAAAAAATGGCTAATGCAGCGCAACTCGCTGAATAAAGTAAATCCTCGCCAGAACATCCAATGCACCATAGCTGGCTGGACACTTGGTCCGGCAGGCAAAGAACACAAGGCTGTCGACCGGGCCTAAAATTCCCCAGAGCCCAATCCAAATGAGCAGCCATGGGATGTGCCCGGCAAACATATCTGATCCACAAAGACCACACATACCACAACTCTCAGTTCCTTAAAAGATCTGCTGCCAAATCCCTGGTGCCACACACCACAGCAGACCCTGAGGGCCCAGAGCTGCTGCCCCAGAGGCACACACACAGTAACCTACACAACACTGTTTTTGCAATGTTATGGCTGTTTTGTACATTATGTTTTATGATAATCTCAAATCTGATTATGACTCCTGCATATTCTTAAAGCTTTTTGTGATAGCAGCGTTTATTAGGGCAGGTCTGGCCTACAATTCTAGCCAAGCTAAAGTTGTCACCCACTTGTAGTCCCAGTTTATTATTCACTACATCACCTTAAAGCATATTATTTAGGACTGACTACAAACCATTCATTTATTTTCATGACTTGATGTGAAAATGTATGTATGAGAAGGAGAAACAAGTGGTTTTGTATCCTGAGAGTGTAATAGTGATCAGTCGTTCATGACCGATTTGTTCTTTTTGAAAGAATCTTTAATGTGACTCAGAAGAACGAGTAGTCTCGGAGAGTGATTCGTTAATTTTCTACTGGATGCGCATATCATCGCAAAACGTCCGTAAGTTATATACAGGAAACAGAAATGAGTAGTAACCTTTGAGTCTTTGGTCCGATTCGTTCGTTATTTTGTCACGTGTCTCCCATAAACGCTATGCAGTGCAACAGATTTAAAAGACTGAACGACTCAGACTAGAAGATATGAGAGGTGAGCGGCTCATTCTGTTTATTATAATATGTCCTTAGCTGTCCTTATCGTTACTGGAATTATAGCCAAAATTTGTGTATGTAGATGTGTTGGGGGTCTGGTTATTGAAAATGTAACTTTTTATTTTATTTCTGAACAAAAGAACGAAATGAACTAAATGACTCAAAAAAAAGATTTGTTCATTTTGATGAACGAGATTCAAAGAACCGAGTCACGGTTAAAGTATAAATCATGCTCTTTAATCATGCTCTCACTTGGTCTCGTTGAAGATCTGCAGGAGTAGCTCTTTGGTAGTTGTGTCTTCCTGCGAGTTGCCCGTGTACAGGTTAATAAATGAACGCCCGAAATACGGCGCCACTTTGGACAGCGCTCTCAGCTCGATCAGGTACAGGAAGTAAAGGTTCTTCAGCCTGCGTGTTCCCTCGCCCTTGGTTTCAGCAGAGTCAAACCTCCGACGAAACTCGTGCACATTGGATCCCCACAGAGCTTTCCCCCAGCCCTCTGTACACGCACACACGTGCACACACACGCACGCACACAACACAGGTGGTAAAGTAAGAAAATAGAAAACCAGGTCAGTAGCAGCCGTCAGTGCAAAACATACTTTGTTTATCACAAATAAAAATGCATATAGCTATCAGTTCAGCTTCATCTCAAAGTAAATCATGCAAAGAAAATTTTTCATTTAAAAAAATGAAAAAACTTTTCATTTAAATTATTACAAGAGTTTAATCTGCAATATCAAGTTGACATCACACATTCAATATATGTTTTCAGTTCCTTTAAAACATCTCGATAACTCTATACATGTGAAGCATATAAGCAAATTAGCAGAATTATTAAGAGACTGTTCTTTGCCTCTCACCATCCAGCAGGTATTCAGCACAAAGGTGGATATTAATGCTGCTGTGGAGGCCAGAAATGAGCCGGTAGAACACTCTCTTCTCCAAACACAATCCTACAACAGAGAGCCAACCACATCTTATCATACCAATGCATCTTTTAAAAGCATGATCACAGTCAACAAGCCCAATGATCTCAAACTAATCTTACAGATAACCCAAGAGTAGAGAGATTAGTGGTCGGTTGCAACTCGCCTTTAAGTCACTTTAAATGTAATTTGCTGGTCTTTTAAGATTTTTACACTCCTTCCTTATGAACAACTCTGCTACGTTGACTTGAAAAAGAAAATACAGTGGAACTTCGGATTACGAGCATAAGTCGTAGCGGGTTCGTATGCCAAAACACTCGTAAACCAAATAAAATTTTCCCATAAGAAATAATGAAAACTTAAATTATTCGTTCTACAGCCCAACAAAATAAATACATAAAAATAATTAACACAAAATATAAAGTAAAAATAAAAATTAACCTGCACTTTACCTTTAAAAAAAAAAAAGAGTAAAAATAAATCCAGACAGATAAGTGTTTCCATTTGTGCACACAGGCGCTGTGTGTGTGTGTTTGTGTGTGTGAGAGAGACTTTTAAAGAGTGAGTTTTAAAAACCGTTTAAAAATTAACCGTTTAAAAATTAGCAAGAAACATCGCTAGTCACACTCGTGTGAGTGCATACTAACGGAATCACTGCTGTAAAGTAAAACAACAACAACAAATTAAACAGCACATTACCTTTGAATCGCGAGAGAGGAATTTCTGTGTGTTTCTGTTTGAAGCCGGGTGGGGGTGGGTGGAGGCTGTAAGGCTGAGTGTGTGTGTGTGTGTGTTTCATTCACTTACACCAACACACACACACACACACACACACACTCTGTGCTTTACAGCCCCCACCCGGCTTCAAACAAGTCAAAATTTACTAAAAATCTTTGCTCGTCTTGCGAAATACTCGTAAACCGAGGATCCACTGTACATGAAACGGCACTTCTGTGCGGCGTGATGCAGCCTGACATGAGGAGGAGTAACTGTTTCCACTCCACATCATGTGTGTTACGCTTCCTCTTACACCAAAGAAATGTTAAAAATAATTACAATTTGTTAATTTTAATTACTTTTTGTGAAACAAGTTATGAATTAGTTTATAACAAGGGTGCGTTGTTGTTTCTTTGCGAACCTCTTTTTCGCCGCCATGCTTATCATGTTACTGAGTTTTGTCCTAAAAACCTAGTGCTGATACAGGAGACTCTTTCTTCAAACGATAAATAAAAGACCACTTAACAAATAACTTTTTAAATAATTTTTTTCTTGGTTAAATAATATTTTGTTGTTTCAGCTGTTTATTACTAGACTTTGGAAATTATGTGGAGTCGCTGCTATCGAGTCCTTGTGAATCCTGGTTATCAGATTAGAAATACTTAGAAACAAAACTACAAATTGAAGAAACACCTTCCGGTCGATCAGATTTAATATTATGTATAAATTTCTTTAAGAAATGAGTAGTGGAGATAGAACCATGAACCATGAAGTGTCTATGTTCATTCATCAGTCCAAAACATAAAATGCATTAAAATAATTTAGTGTTTGTCTCTATTACCTGGTCATATAATATTCTCACTAGATACAAGTTACTTAATTTAACAAGTGAGCAGTTCTTACATTTTCTGATCTGTTGGAAAAGCAAAGGAAAAATCAGTTCTTAAAACCTTCACTGTTCTCCATGATCTTCACTACAAGTGAGTGTGTCTGCCTTTGAGAATACGGGTAAGTTTAGTAACCCAGCAGCACTGTGTACCAGAGTGCTACACAAGATCTCTATGAATGAGGTCTAAATTGGTGCTGCATAGAACAAGAAAATAAAATACTCTCTTTGGGAATACGCTTAGACAGACTTGTCTAAATATTTAGCAGGGTGTTGAGTGAGTAGGAACAGTGCAGTATATTATATACAAGGTTCATAATATCTGATCTGTGCAGTAGTTTGAGGTACGTGTGCGTGTGTGTGTTCAGCTGTGGTATATATTTGTTTGCTGGAAATCTGCTGATAATGAAAAAGATCCAGTTACCTTCCAGCCAGTCGTAAAAGCCTTCACCTGTGTGAATAAAGCAAACACAAACTGTATGTCAAATCTCCTCAGACAGAGTCATTAGGTAAAGATAAGTGTTTTTTTTAAGGATTTGATCTCTTCTGTCCATAAAACTGACTTAATCCTGGGTCTAAATACACGGTCAAGTCTACAATCAAAAAGCTGCTGAAATTCTGTCACACACATGATCCAGGGTGATGGATCTACACAGAAATGTTTTAAATATCTACAGGTTTGTACTCACCATCATCATCACCTGGAAAAAAAAAAATATATAAGAATTTAAAAAGCAGAATTTAAATCATGTCTTTATATAAGAAATATTCTGACAGTCTATTTCCTTTATAAATGTAAAACAATTCAGATCTGAGGTTAGAGTTCAGCAAACAGGAAACTCACCACGACTTGGGGCCAAGGGGTTAAGAGGCCGATACACAGACCGTGGCCTAAAAATAGACAAGAGATATTTGAAGTGAATAAAGCAGAATTAATAATTAATATGAACACATGGAGTGTATTTAATATAACAGAATATTTAAAATGGTGTACCATAAAGTTGGTATTATTTCTCATTGTTGTTATATAATTATTATGCAAAATAATGACTTCAAAGCTTTTACTTAATTATTTCCATTTTAAGTGTTCCATTCCACTGCTGAGAACCTTATCAGACATAAAGGGTGATATTTCAATCTGAGTGCATTTTACAAAGTGCACAATAAGACATGCTGTGTTTTCAAAAACCTGGCTCAGCCTGTTTTGTTTAATATTTACACATTTTTGGTTTGCATGTATGCTGCTGAAGAATGTGTCCTGTGTAAATGTAAATAAAAAGCATGTTACTTCTGGCACACTGTGTGCCTTGCCCACACGCCTGCAAGTTTTCATGAGATCGAAAACGGACACTTACCATTAAACCACTGGGTTAAATGATGGCTACGATGTCTCTGCCATGAATAACTGGTATAATATCATATTTGGTGATAATTCTGGCCCATAATTCTGAATTGAGGCTGGATTATTCTATTCAATTTGATTATCATGACTCAAATCTTATATTTCATGTTTAAGTCATCTCACTTGAAGCAGTTCTCCTCATAGATGCTGTTCCACACTCTCCAAGCAGAGGCTCCTTTGTACCCGGTGTAGCGTTCGGGATTCAACAGCAGGTCCACATACTCGGCATCGGGAGATGTCTCATCTACAAACGGCCCAGGACAAGGAATAAGAGTGTGTCTAGGTGTTAATAGTAAACCAGGCAGATTTGTAAAAAACATTTGTAATACAGAACTTATGAAACATTACCATCCAGGCCACAGAAGTGATCCTGAGCATCGTCATGGTGAGCCCAGTCCTCAAAAGCCTCTTTACTTTGATTACTACAGACAAAAAAAAAAAAGACTTGTCTAGAACCACAAAGATTCCTAATACGAAGGTGTAATGTTGTAGTAATGCACACAACAAGAAGACAGGATAGCAAGGCATGTTTTGTGCGTTTTGTGGATTAACTACATACCTCAGTGTGCTGTTAATGGCACCCAGTTCATGGGCCTGTTCACATTCCTCAATGTCTCTGTTTGCAGCGATAGAATACTGTCAGGACAAGAGACATATATCAGAGCTACATGTATGACTGCAGGGAAGATTTTTCCTGTTATTACAGCTGTGATTCAATATCAGGTTTGGATTGCATGGGAGTGGTTAGAAGTGGGTGCCGGTCCACATGTTGAATTTGAACGGGTTGTTAACGTTGTTGATAAGGCTGGGTTGCAAGTGCTGGAGACTTGAACCAAGCTGTCGAGACTTCTGTGTATGTTTTGCCATTGCTGTTTCCAAGTAACGAGAAACCCTGCATGCGCTCAGTGTTTTTAGTTTACTTGCAAGGTGGGAAAATATGTGTCATCATTAGTGTGTTTTCTCCCCTTGTTTATTAAAGTGATTTATGGGTCAGTATAGTACACTTGTATTTCTTTTATATGGAATCCACAATGGAATGAAACAGATACAAAAAAGATTTGCATGGCCCAAGCCTCACCCTGGGCTCGGTGTATAATCTCACATGGATACTGTAGATCACGTATAACTGCTGCAAGTTTCACACTGTACTGTTGCTTTATTTCTATCAGTGTTATTCTGTATTATTTGCAGTCAGATCTATTGATGATAAATCTGTCTTTTTGTTCTTATCTGCGCTACACTGTCCTCTTTTTGGTAACAATGCAGTCTTTTTCAGTTTTGGAAGAATTCTTGAACTTTGTGCACACATTTGCACACGTACACTTTAGGCAGCTGAGTTGTCTGTAAATTTGTTTACACATATTCTCGTGAACTCCTGTGTTGTTTGACCTAACTGTGATCTTGTGGGAGATTGTGGTTTCATTTCACACCAAATGTAAAGTATAAGATTAAAATGGTAATAAAAAGCTGCTCAGCTTGTACCAAAGAACTGATGCTTTGTCTTTACAGTATAGAGTCTATTACTTTTTAACATTCCTTCTTCATGCCATCTCAGAGAGTTTTCTCTAGCAAGGTTGAGTTGGAATCAAACTGTACATCTACATCTGGATTTTCCTGTAAGGCTGCTTCATAACCATGTCTGCAAATAAAATGAAATGATCTCTACGGACAATTCACAACCTCACGCTAACAACTCAGTTGCTGCAAAACATGTAAACGGTCAGCACTCAAAATTCTCAGATTGGTCTAAATGCTTTGAACTTAATATAAGTGACCTTGACTGTTATCACAGAAGCACTCTGGACACGGACACACGCACACACACTACAGGACAAACAGTGAGAGCTCTCTAAAGGAGTGCTGTGTGCTGACGTGACATTAAGTGCTACAAAGAGTGCACCTATCCTTAGGGTTTTGCTCCATTACACAAATCTGGAGGCTTTTAGCAAACAAAACACACTTACTGTCCCAGTTGACCGTGAGACAGAAACGCGTCACTTTTGTTTTATTTTCCACTGACTACGAACAACAAAAAAAAAAAAAAATCTAAAATATGCCAAAACATACATTACAAAACATATGCATGTATTATGTATATATTATACATGTAGAATTAAGAAAATCAACTGAATATGATATGCAATGTCACTATTATAATAATCACAGCCATTGAAAACTGAGTTAAACAAACAAAGTTTCAAAAGTCCCTAAAAAAAAAATTCCTGGGTGAATTAAAGAGCTATACCAGTTCTTAATACTGTAGTTTGCGTCACTGTTGCATGCATTTAATTATGTCATCATTCCCATCTACACTTTGTTAACTAAAAGTAGCATTTTTACTCCAGAGTTTCTCTCACCTTATTATAGTTGCCCGATTTAATTCCCACTGGGATCTTGCTCTGTATGAAGAAACATAAAATATTTACCAGGTCTAGCACAGCAAAAAATAAACTCAGCCTCATGCAAATTAAAAAGAGACAAATAACCCAGAGAAAGAGGCAAATAACCCAGAAATGAGTTTATTTAACCCTAACCTCTGGGCAGGGCTCCACGTGGCAGTCCTTGATAGCGCAGTGGCTGTCGTCGGGCCAGAATGGGCACGGGCGATTCAGGTTCACCTGTCAGGAGAGAATTCATATGAAATGACGACTTTTTCTGTAGTATCGCAGTGCCCCAGCATAACTTGGGAAAAAAAAATTACATGAAGAAAATGAATGATCGATTCGACCCGGATTATCGTTATTGAGATATTTAAGCTGGTATCTTTTACTGATCTCTGAAACTATGCCACTTCCTGTAAAGCATCTCTGTTGTGAGGTTGCTTTTTCTGCACTGCACCCTACATTCTTACATACACTCATGCCCATGCATCTACCAGCCTTTTCAATTTACTTCTCTCTGCTGTGGCTAAATCAGATGAATCATTTAACATCTGGAGACTTTCTGATGATGGAAAAAACAGAGGCAGGAAATCAACAGGTGTGAACTTGTGTAAGTTGCAATGTGTTAGTTTTAATTCTGCAAAAGTATAGCCAGGACTGGGATGTTGGCATCAAAGAAGCTCATACTAATTAAACAGATCCTCTGTTTTAGTTTGCCCTTTTCCTTCATTCCAGAAACACACATGGCCAATCAACACAAGGAGTGTGAACCAGAACCTGCATTTATGTGAAAAAACAAACAACGATAATGCTGTTACAAAACTGGGCTTTGGTTAGTCCGCTCGACTTACCCTGTAGTATCTAAAGTAGTCTCTTTCAATGAGCTTGCGTATGAGTGGAAAAATCTTGAAGTTGTTGAAGACATCGATGCTCTCGATGTCGCAGAAGCAGTCGTCCAGAACACCTGTCAACTTCAGGCAAAAAACAAAGATTTTCTTTTTTTTAAAACAAGGAAGAGAAACGGATGTTTATATCCACCGTATACATTTAAAATATATACCTTAGATTATGCGTAATTAAGCTGATAGAATCAGGTGGTTTAAACAAAGGTTTTAACTAGATCCCTGACAAAACTCCTTTCCCTTTTTACATCTGATACCAACTGCACATGCATTATACATACACAGCTGCTTGCTGTTAGACAGGCATGGTATTCGATAAGCGCTTAAATAATTTACATCTTCATCTAATCAAAGTACCAGGCTTAAACTCATCTCATCCTGCCTGAACCAGAACGGAAAAAATAACAGCAAAGAAAAGTGACATTGCTAAAAAACATCATATAATAATTACATATATGATCGGAAGCAAGGGGAAATGACAAAGATAATGCCAAATTCTTACGATGAATAACAAATAAAAAACTGCACAGCAAAACAATAACATTAATATATCCTCTTGAGATCCATGACGCCTTTGGCACGTCTGACAGCTGGTCAATGTGTTCAAACAGGAAGGCATATGGGAGAAGATTAAGACGCAGCTGGACACAAACTCAGGTCTAAATGCAAAATCTACAGCATGGCTCAAACGCGTGAATGCACATGCATTTTTCTTTTAGTTAGTTATTTTTCCCACAGACCTAAAATGATATCAAAACTTAAAACAGAACATTGAATCATCTAAAGTCAGGATCATTCCAGAACAGTCACTTTCAGACATTTGGGCCACCTTGTAGATATACAAAAACATACAAAGCAGTTAAGACATGCAAAGTGTTCTCATCCACTCACATCACCACCAGAGAAAATCTTAAAACAGGTAAAGAGTTGATATAAAACTTTGTAAAGTACAACGCATCACTATATATCACCGTCACAGCAGACCCTGTCCCCATGCCCTGGACTCTTCTCTCACAGTGTACACAGGTGTCAGGTGTAAACGTGTCTGTAAGTCGCCTTACACCGTGTGTGATCTGGCACAGTTTTAAAAGTCCAACCAGGCTGACAGTCAACACGCTCGTCCTCCATGAGATGCGCCTCGTGCCCGGCATTCCGTTATTATCATTAACGCGTCCTCACTCTCATATGAGCGCGAGCTTCCCAGCTGTCATCACCCCGTACAGGAGTCATGCCCACATGCGACGCGCGCGGCCGCTTTAACAATCAACCACCGCGTGCGTATCGAGCCACGCCTACAAACAAGGAGCTGCCCCCGCCCTCCTACTGTAGTTTTCACAGTTCGGTACGAAACAGCAAAGATCAGCGAGTGAGTGAGGTTTGGGGAACTACATATCCCATAATAGTGCGCGCAGCCGAGTCTGTGCTCAACCAATCAGACGACTACACGCTTAGTAAGCGCCACTACAGACCTCTGCACTGCTGTTAGTGAAATATTTCCTTTTTAGTTATAAAAAAAAATCCGAATGCATTCGTATGACATTTAATCTCTTGAAAAAGGAATAATTCAAAATAAACAGAGATTTACTTATGAGCAAATGAGATTTAGTTATAAAAGAGAGATTTAGTTATGATCAAATGTTTAGCATTTGCAGATTTTCTACAAATTGAAGTTTTAGCACAGTGAAATAAATACAATTTCATCTTCTCTTTAAAGGCATTATGAATAAAAACTTTCAGATAGTTAGACAGAAATAAACACAGATAGAGAGAGACAGATAGAGACATATAGACAGACAGAGACAGATAGATTGATGGATAGACAATTGTTTTTGAGCAGAATGTAAATGCTAGTTAGATATATTAATGTTGTTATTATTAAAATTATTATTATTAGTGGTGCTTGCGAAGCGAATGACTTTTCTAAGGAGTGGGTGATTAATTGTCCCATTAACCGCCCCGAAATGTCTCATAGACTTAACATTGGGACCGACATCAACCGTGACATCATAGCTATGACTATGATGCCACGGTAAGCACCACTCAAATTTTCTTCAGGAACTGTGCCTCTCTAGTCATTATTATTACAGCACGAGTAATTATATAATTCCATAAAAGAAATTAAATGCAAACGAAAAGAAACGAAAAGGACAAAGCAGAGCTAGCTACTTTGTGTACGTGCACCAATCAAGGGAGTGATGACGTCACATGCAAGCGGCGAAGGAAAGTGCGAGAAGGATGCGCTGAGTGACAGCAGCACCAACCAAACACAACCAAAATAAAGCTCAATAAAGTGAATAAAACTTCTGTATATATCTTAATTTATAGCACATGTACTCACATGACATAAACAGTTCTGGTCCACACTGTCCGGTGTCACTTTACTGACACGCTTCTGTTGTTGTGTTTTGTCTTGAATGTTGTTGTTGTTGTGAAACCATCCCCACACAAAGTCTCCGAGGAACAAACAGAGAAACAGTAAAATCCCACCAATGCGCACTGTGCGCTTTACCATTGCTAATGCCAAGCTCCTATTAACACTGCTCTGTACTCAAGTGGCAGGAAGCTAAACTAGCTAGCGAAATAGCTAATTAGTATTAGCAAATATTAGCGAGTATATGTCCAAATACTCCCAATTATTCTACTTTATATTTTTTAGCAAAGGAAAAACACGGACTGAAGTCCTTTAATCGGTAATTCAACTGTAAGAATAACAGGCGACTGTTTCCGCAATGCTGCACACTCAGTACGGAAAGCGAGAAAGTTCATATCTTAGGCGTTTGAAAAAGAAAACAACATCATCATCCTATTGGTCAGACTTGCAACCTACTCTGTGGTGTAAACCCGTTATTAATCCACCCCCCCCCCCATCTTTTTTTTTTGTTGCCCGAATCATGTTCTAAATTATACTGGAAAATATCCTCCTTTTATACCATGTTCCCCAGTGGGACTACAAAGGTTGTTATTTGGATGGATGGTTGTTATGGGTCTTTCTCCTTCCTGATGCAACCCTCCCATTCTATCTGGGCACTATCCGGACGGGCACTGCATCCAGTGGCTGGGAATTGAACCCAGGCCTTCTGCATGGCAAGCATGACTGAGTCACCAACACCCCTAGATGGATGGACAATCACTCACTCTCGATCATCTTCTATACCGCTTTATCCTGTATTTAGGGTTGTGGGGACCTGGAGCCTATCCCAGGAGACTTAGGGCACGAGGCCAATCCATCGCAGGGTACACACGCACACTTACACACCCATTCACACACGGGAAATTTGGAAACTCCAATTAGCCTAACCTGGGGGCTTTGGACTGTGGGAGGAAACCGGAGTACCCGGAGGAAACCCACCAAGCATGGGGAGAACATGCAAACTCCATGCACACAGAGACGGGAATCGAGCCTGGCCGGAAATCGAACCCAGACCCTGGAGGTGCAAGGCGACAGTGTACTACCACTACACCACCGCGCCGCCCTTGGATGGATGATACTGAATTAAAATTTAATAAGGTCTGGTCTACCGACATCTCTACATATGTAGTCATTATAAGTCTATAAACATAAGCAATTAAAACATTTCCATGGCATTTCGATAATATTTTTCTCATATATCAGACACAATGGCTCTGTTTTAATACTTAATTACTTGTTTGTTTAGGTGGCTCAGTGATTAACACTGTTGCTTCACACCTCAAAGATTGATGGTTTAAATCCCACCTCCAGTCTGAGTGCACAGAATTTGTATGTTTCCCCTGTGCTTGGTTTCTCCCCACAGTCTAAAGACATGTGATCAGGAATGGGTGAATGAGAATGCATGTGTACCTTGAGACTGAGTGTCGCCCCATCCGTGAGAAATTTGTGCTGCAAGTTCCTTGGGATAGGCTCCAGGCCCTCATAATACTGTTACACAGCTTTATGGAAAATGAATGCATTTATTTAGTAAGAATGTAGATTGTATGTGGGTACAGAAGTGTTGAGAAACAGAACTCATACAAAATATAATAAAACAGCAACTATACATTCAACAAAAGAAGACGCCTTGGCTCACTACCAATTGTACCCATGTACTGGTCCACTTGCTATAACCATTGCCATGACGTCGGCATCTACATGGTCTTTCCATTACTCTGTGATGGAATTTACACTGCCAACCAATTGAATTTTTTTTTAAACTACATGTAAATAAACATACATATAAATAAATTAGCCATAACATCAACACTACTGAACAATAATGATCACTAACTATACACCAGTAAACTGGTGACAGGATCATGGACACCCAAGGCTCACCCATGCTCAATTAATAAAGAAAAAATTATACTTGTTCTCCATTGTCAAAGGTCCTGACTAAAAAAAACTTTCTCACCTCCTTAGCTTTCTCTCAAGCTAGTGTGTGGGTGATTGGGCTATCCTTAGCTAAAACCTTGATGTAAATGCATGCAGATTGGATAAATGGCAACAGAAGATCCACAGAAGCCAAAATTGCTCAGGTTTGCATTTTTTTCCAGTGCTCAGTTAAGTATACTGAAATACTCCACCATTTGATCACCCTGCACAACTGGCTCCTCAGAGGCTCTTAGAAATCCATTCTTTCTTTTGCTTGACTCCTGTGTTGTGTGAGCTGAATTAAAGCAATAATGGACCAGTTTGATAGCCACATCCATGAGAGCGGTAAGACAAGATACTGTATATTTGGCTTTTGTGAAGCAGAACTGTCATAAATGTTGTCATAATTATGACAAAATTTTGTTTCCCATTTTGAAACATAAGTCTAATTAATGAAATAATAAAATGCTGTTTAGTAAAAACTTAATGATTTCTAACTGATTAGATGCTTTGCAGAAAGTGTACAAAACTTAGTTATTTAATAAAACACAGAACAATTATTTGATCACTTATATCTAATCTTTTATGTTCATTATGTACATTGATTTTAGCAACAAAAAGATTAATTATTTAGAATAAAAACCTAGTTTGAAAGCTTATTTCAAATGTTTCTGATTGCTTTGGTTTTCTTTTCCCATCATTCCATTAATGTATACAAGCCTCTTCTAATGCATATCCAGATAGTGGTGAAACATCAAACCACTTTAACACCTTCTGCTTGGAGCATTCGAGCTCATCTTGATCTGGAATGGAACCTGTTTCTGCAAAAACAATAAAAGGTTTAAGAGACGATGGCAGGTAATGGCATTTGTATGCACATTGGTTCATGGCTGTGTTTCTAATCAAATATACTTCTCTTACCACATTTGCGGTCCTTTAACATTTCCTGAAGTGTTCCCAGCAGGGTCTCCTCTCGCCTGCTCCATTCTCGATCAAACATCTCTTTAAACTTATCTTTAAGTTTTAGAGAATGTTGCTCTTCTTCTTTAGGTTCACCGTGCGCTATTCATAAACATTTATGTAAATATAATAACGTTATTATATATGATCATACTATAATATAATACTATACCACCAAACAGAAATGACCTGTGTATTCGGTTACTTTTCTACTGGAACCAGCATTAATTATTTTTTTTCTCAATTTGAGTTACCGTGGCTCTTCTACTGAATCGGACTACACTGTCCTGCCTTCACTCTCCATCAGCAATCCTGGGCCACCCACGACCCTGTTGCCAGTCCATTGGTTTTCCTTCCTTGGATCACTTTTGGTATGTCTTGACCACTGCAGCCTGGGAACATCCAACAAGAGCTGCGGTTTTGGAGTTGCAGGTCTTGTAGGATGTTCCTGGTCTGCAGTGGTCAGGACATACCAAACGCAATACTTCGTGGTGGAACTTTATTTGTTACTGATGTTGGATAAAAACTAGTGTGCTTGCTAATGTATTGAATTTCACAAAGGAGAAATAAAATTTTAGAGACATGCTACATGTGTGCTCATTAGCATACCGTTTAGATAAATAACATAATATAATAATATAAGAAAGAACATAATAATGTAAAAAATGCAATCAAACAGTAAAAACGATTCACTTACTGTTAGACGTCAGCTCCGTGTCAGACGTAGAACCTTGATTGCCATATGTGATTTCTCTGTCAAGGCCTGGATGCATCATGCTTACTGTAAAAGTATATATAAGTTAAAGTACATATTATGCACTACAGTAGATGAGCCCGTGGCTTTGTTTGCATGGAATTTAATTGCACACTTATAAGCGTATATTTATTCATTCATTCATTCATCTTCTATACCGCTTTATCCTGTATTTAGGGTCGCGGGGACCTGGAGCCTATCCCAGGAGACTCAGGGCACGAGGCAGGGTACACCCTGGACAGCGTGCCAATCCATCGCAGAGCACACACACACAAACACACACACACACTATGGTCAATTTGGGAACGCCAATTAGCCTAATCTGCATGTCTTTGGACTGTGGGAGGAAACCGGAGTACCCGGAGGAAACCCACCAAGCACGGGGAGAACATGCAAACTCCATGCACACAGAGACGGGAATCGAGCCTGGCCGGGAATCGAACCCGGACCCTGGAGGTGCAAGGCGACAGTGCTAACCACTACACCACCGTGCCGCCTAAGCGTATATTTAAAAAAATTACAATTAAAATCAACACATCTTCTCTTCCTGTTGGCCAACTGCGATGAAACAAAGCCTACAGTATATGTTACCTCAAGCTCAGACAAATACACCTGTGAAAACCCCATTAAAATGAATTCAGTAATTTTTATGTGATGCATGCACAAACAAACAGACAAACAGACAATGAAAATTTTTAAAAGCATCTTGATATAATTTTTTTTGCAAATAGCTTCAATGTAAAGATATGCCAACTTTACGGTTTTATTATATGTATAGATAGGTTAACATCAACAATAAACTAAAATTAGTGTAATGCAGAAAAATATGAAATAGACACGTACAGTTGCTTGGTAAATCTATGCTCTTATCGCCTCTGACGTGAGCACCTCTCCAGTAATCCTTGCTTAACTGCAACACCTTTTCCAGAAATTCTTTATCCTTTCTTTTCCATTCTTCATCTATTAATAAAACAACTTCTTTCACGTCTCCTTTACCATCACTGACTTCTTTTGACTGCGTGTCCATTTTTCCATTTCTCTCTTTGATTTCTTTGTTCTCAGCACTCAGGTGAAATAAGGTAAAGTTCCTGAACACCATCTCATCAATCTTCTCTAGCAGTTCCTTGACCTGAGCGTGACTGTCTTTCTTCTCATTGTCAAAGACATGATATCTGTTCCCACATTTCTCAACTAGCACCTGTAGGTCTTCACCTTCGCTCTCAATGTGCTGTTCTATGGTCATGTCTCCAAGCATGTCACCTGATGTGAACAGTACTATGGTGTGTCTCCACACTTGTTCACCCAGTAGCTTCATGTTCTCCTCAATGACATTTCTCTGCTCTTCTTTGAAAGACGTGTCTGCTGGAATAACTAGAAGTACAGCGTGTGGGGTGTTGTGCTTCTGGAACGCACCGTCCAAAATCTCAGACTTGATCCAATCTGGGGTGTATTGAGGTGGAAAGTACTTCCACCAGCTTGGTGTATCAATCACAGTTACTGGCCTTCCAGAAACTTCTCCATGTCCTATTTGACATTTAGAAGTGCTTTTGCCAGTAACAGCAAACACCTCTTGATTCAGGATCATGTTCCCAGATGCACTCTTTCCAGACATCATCCAACCCACCAGCATTATTCTTAACTCTATAGAAAAATGAAAGATTTGCAGTTATAAATATATTGTTTTTTAGTTTGTCCCATTAAAGACACAAAATATAAGGACTTACCATCTTTGTTGTATTTTTTTAGTTGTTCTTGCACGCCCAACTGTCTGTCTCTTGCTCTCTTCTTTACACTCTCTCTCCACTCCTCTGACTCCTGCAGTGTTTTGGGATCAATTTCGAAACAAGCTGCGTTGTTTTTTCGGAGCAGGTCTTCAATCTTGCCCAGTAATAAGCAGACTTGTGAGACATCATGTGGACCTGTGATATCAAAGAAATGAAATCTGTGCCCGCATTTTTCTTTCACCCACTGTAGAGCTTCTCCTATATATCCTTCTGCTTCTTGAGTTCTGGCACCTGTGGAGTGACCTTTGATGAACAACACAAGGACATGTGCCCAGATTTTGTCACCAAGAAGGCTAAGGTGTTCCTCAACAGATTTTCTGTGTCTTTCATTAAATTCAAGGCCAACGTCTATGACAAGAAGGATTGCATGTGGCCCAGGTTTGCACAAAGACACCCCATACACCAGCTCGTTTTTCAGAAAGGTTGCAGTGTCACTAAGTGGGAAATCCTTCCACCATCCAGGACTGTCGACCAACATCAGCTCTCTTCCCTGCACATTGCCCTGAGATGATTTGCAGGAAACTGTCCTTTCGTTCGCCGCAAGCAAGTCTTTTCCCAACACAATGTTTATCACAGAGCTTTTCCCAGACATCTTTGGTCCATACAGCAGAACTCTAAGTTCTATGAGTGAGAAAGACAGACAGATGGAGAAGTGTACTGATTAGCAGAACGGATTACTCATTTGTATCTATAGATTAGATGCTGACTTGGACAGTGCAGATTGGACTGAAAATATCAGATTGGTTATTTTGAGTAGCGACTTTTGAGACCGTTTATGTAAATCTCTATGCAGCCAGCAACAAAGTACTGTATGCACAGTCCATCATTCATTTATTCAGTTGTCTTTAGGGGAAAAGTACCTATTTTTAAATAATTCAAAAGGAGAGCCAGACATAATATATCATTTGTCTCCCAGGTGTGCTTTGGACCTATATCCGAAAAAATCGAAATTGTGATCCATTGGAATGGATGCTCATCTTATCTTACATTAGCACTTTATTTTAAACAGGTTTGTGCATACTCAGGAATGTTAAAACAAATATGGTGGGTATTTAAAATGAAAACAAGTGGCGTTCATTTTTTATCTGCATTGTGAAGATGGAACGTACAGATTTTTGATTTGCGTATTTTTTCATGCGAAACAGATCTGTGGTACAAAGTTCAAGATTTTAAGAAGGGCGGAGCATGAGGAACATGAAGACAACACAAGGGCTAATGTTCCGATTCACCTTTGAGCATTACGCAGCAGGCTATTATTTATTAATGATTTTAAAACCTTTTCTAGTATATATTTGTAAATTTTTAAACAAAAAAAGCATGTTTTAATCATGGCATTGATAATGAATATTCAATATATATTAATATATATATATATATATATATATATATATATATATATATATATATATATATATTTATCTGTGTTAAATATATTGTTTAATATATTAAACAATAGATGCATTTAGTTGCAGTAAGAGTTTCTCTGGAAAGATCATTCTACAGACAATAAAAAGGTTAACATGGTCATTTCCAATGCGAAAATTCTAAACACAAAGAAAATTGCAATTACCATTCTTACTGTCATCATGTTTTCTTCCATCTTGTTCTTGTTGTTTTTCTCCTTTGTTTCGCTTTCCAGACGTCTCCCTCTGAGGTTTATTTCGTTTCATTCTGTGTTTCGGGTCAAAGCAAGATTACTACTGCTACTGCACTACTGCTCTTTACAGAACAACAAAGACCTAGCTGGAATAAGATCACATTGACCAGATTAGATTTACAAGATTAATGTCTAAATTAGTTCATTTCCAAAATGCATGCATGTAAACATCACGTGAAGCTTCCCTATTATTAATGTCCTGCTTTCACTTCATCTTCTGTTGTGGTGATATTTTATTGCTTTAGCACACTCTTTTTATTGCAGAAGACAAAGTCCAGAAAGAAAATTTACACTACAAAACAAACCATGTTACATAACGGACGCAATGAAGCTTAAACATATTTACTTTAAACTGTGCCTATTTTTTATTGTATACAGGATACTGTTCCTAAGCACATCATGCTAAATTTATATGAACTTACCCCAGTTTGGTGGTCCCTTTAATTTCGGCTTAGCAATTTACTCTCACCGAATTACACAGGTACACCATGCACAATGCCTTGGCTCACATTTGGCACTGAACCCTATAACAGTTTGTTACGTACAGTAGTGTGCCAATGAAGGAATCACCGAATTTGGAGTGGATAAGAGAAATCATTGATGGTCAAGCCACCGTAAGCGCGCTCCGTAAGCACGGACCAGCACTAACAGATGTATTTTTATTAAGGATCAGGACATCCGGAAGTCGAATTGTGAGACAAGCCTGCTTGCCACTTAAAATGTAGAAGCTGGGAAGAGCACCTCTTTAATAATGCATTGCATGTTTGAAACGCAGCCATCACAGCTCCCCTCCGAGCGGGCCAAAAATGACTTCCTGTACATGATTCCCCCTCTGACTGGGGGGAGGCTTTATAATGGGCCCCTGAGATGCGCTACATGAGGTCCATTCTTGACTCTTTTATTACAGCTTTAAAGGGATCCTATTATGCAAAATTCATTTTTTGATCATTTAGAGCATTAAGTCATTTGAGTTTCTTTTGTGTTCATGAGGGGAAAAAAATACATTCCCTCCCTTTTTCTTATTTAAATTTGCTTTGTCTTGTGTATATCTTTATTCAAATTCCTGCTCTTTAGATTCATGTTTTAATGGTTTTTGCAGCAGAGGGCATTGTTTGTTTATGGTGGAAATGTTCTGCCAGCTATGGTACATTTTACAATTCCAAGTTGGTTTTATGAATGTGGATTTTACGAAAGATCAGGTGAGGATTCTAAAGCCGTGTTTCGATTTTAATGTTCTTGTTGTTAAACTCACTCACTGTCTCTACTGCTTTGTCCTGTATACAGGGTCGCAGGGGACCTGGAGCCTATCCCAGGAGACTTGAGGAGTGGAACACCCTGGACGGGGTGCCAATCCACCGCAGGGTACACACTCACATGCTCATTCACACACAATGGGCAATTTGGGAATGGCAGTTAACCTAATCTGCATGTCTTTGGACTGTTGGAGGAAACTAAAATACCCGGAGGAAACCCACCAAGCACAGGGAGAACATGGGAGAAACTCCACACACACACACACACACACACACACACACAGATCAAACCCAGAACTTAACTGCAAGGCGACAGTGTAAAACCGCTAAGCCACCAACCTGCCTTGTTGTTAAGCTTGTATGCTGAATTTAGGCACAGTGTGAGGCAATATTGCTAACTGTAGCTTATATTGGCCTTTAGTACGTAGGAATCTATCCATTGTGTGTGGTCACACATTAACTGGGCAGGGGTAAGGGGGGTGGTTAAGGCATTGGACTATGGTTTGGAAGGTGCCAGGGTCAACTCAAACCCCACCCCCCCCAACACCCAAACCACCAAATTTACACCCTTGTGCAAGAAATTGCCCTTGAACAAGGCCCTTAACCCTCAACTGCTCAGATTTATAATGAGATAATATTTGATGGCAATGTGCTCTGAGCCACGTCACTCATGACCGTACTATGCTTGAAGTCTTCTGTAAATGTCACTGAGAAAGTTCATCACAAGTCCCAGTTTTGGAAAAAAACATCACTATTTAAACCATTTATTATTAGCGATCTGCGATTCATTTAAATATTAATCGTAAAACATATTCAATTTCCACAAGGAATTTGTGCAGCTTGACTTTGAGTTTATTGTGCTCCGGACCACCGTACAGCGAACAGTGAGTCAAATTTAGTGAACTTCCTTTATCCAAAAGATCAAGGTACATACATTACATATACATTCATCGTGTATATACCCAGATACTAAAGAAAGTTACAGTGAGTCTGTAATGTGTTATAGATGTTGTTACATACAAAACAAAAGTATAATCAATGGTAAACAAGGAAAACAAATGTGAGTGTCCTGAGAAAAACTAGAACACAACGCTGTAATACATAGTGTAGAAAAGTATTTGTTTTGGAAAGTGCAGCCTAAAATCACGTATATTTACAATTATACAGCAGACAGTACATATAAGGCACTGCTTCTTAAAGTTTCATATAGATATGAAATACATACTGTATATGTGTACAGTATGTATATATTTTACAATCATAATGACACATGCTCATTAAAAATCCTTAGTAGTACAAAAATATACAAATATCTGAAGTGTAAATCTCTTATAAGTTACAATAATCTATAAATCATTGATGAATAGTTTAAAACATCACCAGTAAGGTCTTACTGTGAAATCTACATACATTGTCCACATGTACTGCAACACCACAGAACGCATCCTGGCCCGACAGACATCAGGTATTGCAGTATATATTGCACTCGCTTATTTTTAGAATCATTAAATATCAAAGTACACTTAAGCCGAGGCTGTATCTACAGCCTCTGTAAAACATAATAAGAAGGTAACTGTAGAGTCTAAATAAATTCATGTTATCCACTTTGCAGTTTAGGATGGTGCAGTTTAGGGTGCTCAATTCAATCTAGCAAACTTAGATCAGTGTTTCATGAGGAGTGTGTTTCTACTGTCTATACAATTAATACACTGGAAGAGTAATAATAATAATAATAATAAAAAACTAAAACATAAGTCTGCTTAGATCATTACAAATCCTTCTCAGAATTAGTTTCTTTGGTATTAAGCTACTAGTAGACATACCAGTAGGAATATGTTTCAAAACGTTGCACAGCAAGCAGAATACTAGAATTTAAATACAGTGGAACCTCAGCATATGAATTTAATCCGTTCTGGAGGCGAGGTCTTAATGCTAACTATTCTTGCAAAAGACATTTTCCCATAGGAAATAATGTAAATGCAGATAAGCCATTCCAGCCGCCTAAAATATTACCAGTATTACCCATTTCCAACACTATAATCATAATTTTTGCATCGAAAACCACAACATTTAGAAAAGACATGAAATAAAATGAAATAAGTAGATATTAAACCTAATTTAATCCAAATAAAAATCGGCTCCGTTTTCTTTTTCCTGTCATCCTTGATAAAATTTTTGGGACGCATGGTACTATGTCTACTAAATCTTGCACAAAATGCAAAAAGAAAAAAAAAAAAAAAGGACCGGAAAAACACGCAACCAAATGTACGCGGAACCGAATTGCTGAGACAATTTCTTGCCAAATTTTAGTTCTTAAGGCGAAATTTGCATTCATATGCCGAGCTACCGCTGTAAATGTAACATCTGATTTCAAAACGAACAAATCATTGAAGCGGTTTTAAAATAAAACACTCTGGGATTTATATAATTATACATTTAAATAAGCAGGGAGACTTGAGAGGGTTTTTAGTGTCACTGATACTGTCTGTCTCTAAAGATGAGCTCGGATCCGGATCTACTGGACAGCTCGCTTTCTTCTCACGTGTTTCGCCTCAAAATACTGTTCCTAAAAAAATGACAAAAAAAAAAAAAAAAAAAGAAAGAAAGAAACAGAAGACAAAAATAATAAGGTAACTGTAGAGTCAAAATAAATTCATCAAACCGAACACCTTCACAGTCGTGCCTGTGAAATCCACAATGACGATTCAGAGCAAAATAATAAAAAATAACTTTGTTCTCACTTTATATTGTCATATTTTATGTCCTGCAAATTTACATGACAGTAAATTTGCTTGTACAGTAGATAAATGCTCACTAAGCAGTCAGCTGGAGTTTACCTGAAATTTCTTCAGTTCATAATATCTTATCGTAACTAACATCAAAAATATTTTTGACATCACAGTCGCAAAATGTACATGAATTTTACAAGTTTAGCTACAATGATTAAATACACAGTGTATATACTGTACAGTATATAACAGTTGACAATGCATACTGTACACTATCACTCAAAAGTTTGGCATCTCTTTCCAACTTTGTGGTCGTTCCTGATTTTTATGGCTTTCTACATTGTATTAAAAAAAAAAAAAAAACTGACTACTGTTGTTGCTACATCCATATGTAGTATTTCATAGTATTTACATCCCCAGTATTGTTGTAGAATGTAAAAAATAAATAATTCAATAAATAAATAAAAGAAATTTGCGAGTGTTCCCAAACTTTTGAGTTATTGTGTGTATACAGTATATACAGTTGTAAAGCAATGTGAAAATGCCTGGTACATGTACACTTATCACTATTCACTATTCTCACCATTGTGCAATAATACAATTTACATTTTTTTAAATGTTATATCACTAAAACTCAAAGGTGATATGATGTGATAAATATGATATATGATATATGATATATGATATGATATATGATGTATTATAATCTGTGTTTCAGGAGTTCATAAATAATATCACCAAAGGAACCTTCTAAGCACCATATAAACTGCATTACAACATGTAAAAACAAGATGTAGGGCTGAAATACTGTATATTTGCTATATTTCGCACTGACACAAATTTTTCCAAGGTGGTGGAATGAACTTCCTGTAGGTGTCTGTACAATCGAATCAATGGCAATCTTTAAGCCTTTAATCGGTTTCTCAGGAATTTGGGTTAACCTCAAAAACACTATTGTAAGTTGCTCTGAATATGAGCGTCTGTCAAATGCCTAAATATAAACAATGAAGTTTAGTGAATTAGAAAAACCAAAGCAAACAGAAGTACAGTATATATTCAAAGTGTATGATGAGGAATCTGGAGTCAGTCATTGTGAGCTACTGTACGTGGCATGGCTTCAGGCAGATGAGCCAGAGTGAGTGATACACTGAAGGCCTTACCTTTTGGACATCTGAAGGCACCCTGGAGAGGAAATCCATCACTTCATTGCTATCAATAGAATATGGATTCCGCAGTTTCTTCGTGAATTTATTTATACCTACAACGCGACAACAAAACAAAGCAGCACAGTTCAGCATAAATAGACGATACAGAGAGAGAGAGAGAGAGAGAGAGAGAGAGAGAGAGAGATAGTGAGTGCTTGAGCATCCTGGCAATATGGTTTCATGGTATATGATGATCAATAATTTAACAATAGTTGGTTAATGTAGTGTAAAACATTGTGCAAAACTCTTGTACAACTTAACCGTGTTAGATAAAAAATTTTTTTTTTAGCATTTTATCAAGACTTGGGTCCAGTCTTTCTGGCGCCCTCAGCAAACTTCTCACTAGAGCTTTAGGCCAAAATTAAATAAATAAAATAACATAATAAATAAATAAATAATTTTTCTTTCATATACATTATATACACATACATAATATTATACTCATAAATTGATGAAGGCTTAATTTGTCCTTTTCTTTCCCTTTTTTTTCTAATCTGCTCAACTTCTAATTAGTTTCACTTCATTTATTTTTATATAAATGAGCATGAGGACATGATCCAGCCCTAATTATGAGTCAGGACTAAACCCTTGCAATACGAGTGTGTAGACTTGTTATAAATTATTATGAAAGATTGCACTTCTGTGAAATTATACAGTACAACAAAAGAATGTATGTATTTACAGTGTTATGAATAAACTGTAATGTATTCAGTACATTTCATTATGTGAATGATTTTACTAGATGTATTGCTGTACAGCTTCCATTCGGGAGACCTGAGGTGATGTCCACTTAGCTACTGTACCTCCCTGCTTATCTCGTACATCTATGTGGAACCCCTTCCCAGACTGTGCCCTGCCTGGGTCACAGAAACAATCAGGGTGCCAAGGAGGGTCATTGACTCAAACTGCGACCATAAAAAAATGTGAATTATTATTCTCCTTTCTCGCCTTACGCTCTGTGCCGTCCCTGCACGATCCTTTACTGGGGTACTGCCCATGTCGCCCATATCTGACTGAGTCAGTAATATTTTCTTTATAGTAATATTGTTATAAATATCCGTATTGGTAAAGGAAGTAAAATACACTACATTTCAGGGTAAAAATAAAGCCTGTGTGTTCGAGATTTCCTGCCAGAATATTATAAAACACAACAATCCAGGCGTTTTTAAGGCACAAAACAAACCTGAGGCCACTGAGGCATTTTTAAACAATAAGTCGTCATATGAAATATTTTCTCTATTATTTATTGTTGCTCTTTATAGACGTTTTTTCTATATAGATGTAGAAAACGCATTATTTCTGAACACACCTTTACTTTAAAATACTGCACAGATCATACAATACTGTACGATACTGTCCAAATGATCATTTATTTGTAGTTAAAAGCTACAAACAGTCTGTATTTTCATGAGTGTACCAAAAGGTTGTCAGTTCACATACAGTACTGATGATCAAATCCCCAGCACTGTAACCATCTCATCAAAACCACAAGTGATAGAAAGGCAGAATAGAAAGCAAACACTGGGTGTGATTTACTAATGACTTTACTGATTGATTCAATTTATAGAACCGTGAGATTATGTGGGGTGGATGTTAAAACTCATTTCCAAATAATATTCAATTTTTTTATATCAATTATTTTATAGCACCAGGTGTAGATTGTGATAATCTGAAGGGGACTGATAAGTGCAACTTTACACTAATTATTGCAGTAATTTATTGTAAAATAAAATACAAACCGGATTCCAAAAAAGTTGGGACACTAAACAAATTGTGAATAAAAACTGAATGCAATGATGTGGAGATGGCAAATGTCAATATTTTATTCAGAATAGAACATAGATGACAGATCAAAAGTTTAATCCGAGAAAATGTATCATTTTAAAGGAAAAATATGTTGATTCCAAATTTCACGGTGTCAACAAATCCCAAAAAAGTTGGGACAAGTAGCAATAAGAGGCTGGAAAAAGTCAATTTGAGCATAACGAAGAGCTGGAAGTCCAATTAACAGTAATGAGGTTAATTGGCAACATGATTGGGTATAAAAAGAGCTTCTCAGAGTGGCAGTGTCTCTCAGAAGCCAAGATGGGTAGAGGATCACCAATTCCCACAATGTTGCGCAGAAAGATAGTGGAGCAATATCAGAAAGGTGTTACCCAGCGAAAAACTGCAAAGACTTTGCAGTTATCATCATCAACTGTGCATAACATCATCCGAAGATTCAGAGAATCTGGAACAATCTCTGTGCGTAAGGGTCAAGGGCGTAAAACCATACTGGATGCCCGTGATCTCCGGGCCCTTAAACGACACTGCACCACAAACAGGAATGCTACTGTAAAGGAAATCACAGAATGGGCTCAGGAATACTTCCAGAAACCATAGTCAGTGAACACAATCCACCGTGCCATCCGCCGTCGCCAGCTGAAACTCTACAGTGCAAAGAAGAAGCCATTTCTAAGCAAGATCCACAAGCACAGGCATTTTCATTGGGCCAGGGATCATTTAAAATGGACTGTGGCAAAATGGAAGACTGTTCTGTGGTCAGATGAGTCACGATTCGAAGTTCTTGTTGGAAATGTGGGACACCATGTCATCCGGACCAAAGAGGACAAGGACAACCCAAGTTGTTATCAACGCTCAGTTCAGAAGCCTGCATCTCTGATGGTATGGGGTTGCATGAGTGCGTGTGGCATGGGCAGCTTGCATGTCTGGAAAGGCACCATCAATGCAGAAAAATATATTCAGGTTCTAGAACAACATCTAGTCATCTCTTTCAGGGAAGACCCTGCATTTTTCAACAAGATAATGCCAGACCACATTCTGCATCAATCACAACATCATGGCTGCGTAGGAGAAGGATCCGGGTACTGAAATGGCCAGTCTGCAGTCCAGATCTTTCCCCTATAGAGAACATTTGGCGCATCATAAAGAGGAAGGTGCGACAAAGAAGGCCCAAGACGATTGAACAGTTAGAGGCCTGTATTAGACAAGAATGGGAGAGCATTAATATTTCAAAACTTGAGAAACTGGTCTCCTCGGTCCCCAGATGTCTGTTGAGTGTTGTAAGAAGAAGGGGAGATGCCACACAGTGGTGAAAATGGCCTTGTCTCAACTTTTTTGGGATTTGTTGACACCATGACATTTTGATTCACCATATTTTCCCCTTAAAATGATACATTTTCTCAGTTTAAACTTTTGTTCCGTGATTTATGTTCTATTCTGAATAAAATATTGACATTTGCCATCTCCACATCATTGCATTCAGTTTTTATTCACAATTTGTTTAGTGTCCCAACTTTTTTGGAATCCGGTTTGTAAAATAAACAGGAGACAGAACTCTTCATCACTGCGGCATATTCAAACCGTATATATAAAGTAATAAAATGCAACATACAGCTTTACTTGTGCAAAAGGGGCTGAGTAAACAGGAAATAAGTCATAAGTTTCTGTACTTGTGGTAAAGGTGGGGGATGAGTTAAGCAGATTGTTAATGCTGATTATTACAATCCATCCAACTTTAATTGGATAGAAGTAAAAAATAAAAAAAAAACCCAATAAATAAAAAAAATAAATAAATAAAATTGTTCCTTTTTTGTGTATGGTAGTAACGTCAGCATAAGAAAAACAAAACATTATACATAATTGCAATGCATTTTAACAGTAATATAATTATGAACATGTGTTAACTTTACTGTTTTTAATAGGACCTGATGTTTGGGGTGAACAATATAAAAGAATAAAGTGTTAAACCATCTACACTTAAAATGTGCTACAACCTTCACATCCATGTAGAGAGAATGTGGTGTCTGTTAATTTTCCATTATTAAGAAGGATATTGTGCGTTTCTCCAAATAACAAAATTCATACGAATGTTAATATTGGAAATATTTTAATCCCCTTTGGTTTAACCTAAAACTGAAAGCAGTGGCCTGTAATTCACAAGTGCTGCCCTGACTTGCAGCGACACTCATACTGAAACTGCCTCAGGCTTATTACCACACGCACCGCTAAGTCATGCAGCAGAAACTACAGGAAGCATTGAATTTCTTTACAGTATGTCTTACCCCAAATGAGTATAATGTAGCGCAGTGGGATGATGTATGTGATCGCTGTGACAAAGACGAGAACCAGGAAGGCCAGGTTTGATAAGAACGGCACTGACCAATTAAACATGCTGAAAAAAAAAAGAGAAGGAATAAAGGAAACGAGAAATATGTTATGCGATTGCAAAAATATCACAATTTATTCACACGTGGTCGAAGAGGTGAAGACTCATTACTCACTTTTTAATTCTTTCAACAAAGCTTGCGATTTCCTCCAACAAGTTTTGGACAGTGACGACTATATCCTGGACCATGTGGATCTTATCTATCAAACCTCTTCTCTCGGATTCCTGTCCAAAAAGAAATGCTGATTGTGAGAAAACAACCCCTAAAACAACACCGGTATGTTTTATGCCCCAGCTTTGTCGAATGATCACTTCTGATTGGTCAGATGGTGTTGGGTCATTTTTCTAAAAACAGCAAGACTGACAATAATGCTGGTTGTACTGTACCTCATGTCACAGGTTTGTATTAACACATTCGTTCTATTATGGGATGGTTTGTATAGTAACAGTTCATTCACATGTGACGAGCCATACACGTACGCTGATGGGAATCTCTAAAAAGCCAGTGTACTGTACAGTTCCAGTTAAAAGTTTGCACGCACCTTTTAATTCATTGACAATTGAAATTTTTCTTTCATTTCAATTGTCATTTTAATACATGAACCCTAACCCTTCTGGAACGGTTCTTGCAAGAACGGTATTGTCAAGTGCATCAAGCACCATGATGAAACTGGCTCTCATGAAGTCCGTCCCAGGAAAGCGAGACCAAAACCTACCTCTGCTGCAGAGGAGACGTTCATTTAGACTCACCAGCCTCAGAAATCACCAATTAACAACCAGCACCTCAGATTAGAGGCGTTATGAAGACGTTACAGAGCACAAGAGTCAAGACAATGTAAAACAATGCTTCTTTGAACACCTTAAGCATTGTTTTACACTGAGGAAGGAAATAACAATCAGGAAAGTCCACTGAATTAAAAGGTGTGTCTGATCGTTTAATTACTGGTAGTGTAATTCAAGAATGTGCTGTTATTTAATAATGACGCATCATAATTCATACACTTAATAACTGATACAAAGAGGAGATTTTTATTCAATATTTAAGGAAGGAGTCTCCAGTGTCAGTGTTTTATAACGGACAACTTATTATTTTTTTTTTTTGCTGCATTTGTTTATTTTATATGTTTAAGATATCTTATAGTTATTTTTTTTTTTGTATTGCAGAAAACGTATGTAAAACCTAACTCACATAGATTAAAAGTATGTAAGTCTTATAAGTATTATTCATTCATTCATCTTCTATACCGCTTTATCCTGTATTAGGGTCGCGGGGCTCCCAGGAGACTCTGGGCACGAGGCAGGGTACACCCTGGACAGCGTGTATACATATTAGTATGATATAATAAATGCCTACCTTCTCGTCTTCATCTTCGTCATCACTTTCCATAGTGTCCTGAAATGAAAAGGGTAGACATTACATGTGCTGAATAACATTTTTAAATCAATGTGAAAATAAAATGGGAAACAGTTCCTGACCTGAAGCCTAGGGGGCAGCAGCAACTCAGTGTATTTTATTATTATTTTTTTTTAAGCTCAAGGATTTGTATTATTTTTTTAACCCTCAACCTTTAACCAAGCATTTTTAATTCACATAGGAAATCGCTTGTAATACAACTATGAGCCAGATATAGAAATTGAGCTGTTTCAAATTGATAGGATTTACACGTCATCTAAGTATTCAGTATAGAATTGTGGTTGAAATGTCAGAAGATACATAAATTTGGGGTTTCACTGGTTTTAGAGTGTATTTCATATAGTGACATTCTATAGTGCTTAGTCACGTTTCACTGTGCATGGAAAAGGTGTAAGCTTTTATAATAAACAAAACACAATAACGTAAAAAGCTGATTCAGGAACCAGGGAAACCAGCAGGACATGTGTACACAAGAGCTCTCTGATAAACACCCCAGCACACTACAACATGCTGAAACTTCCACCAGTGGCATACACAAGGCAATTATGTGGTTACAGAAAAAAAAAAAAAAAAAAATGAACAATCTTTTAAAAAGTATTTACTATATTCCGTTCTCTTATTGTCTATATCTCTTATGTATATTATAATAATAATAATAATTATAATAATGTGCATCATTTAAATTTTTATAACCCTATGACAACTATGAGAAATGCTTAACAAGTAAGAAAGATACAGTATGAATCATTAAACAGTGAGTGTAGTGGCATTGGCATTGGCACACACCATTTCCTGGCTGCCTCTCTCAGCAGCGGCACGAGCATAGTTCCATATGAACAGTATGACCAGGAACAGAGGCAGCATGTAGAACTCCCAGTACCACACTGTGAGCACGAAGATCTGAAAGACAGGACAGGCGACGTGAGTGAACGAGCCATTATTCCACTTTAGCCTTTGGCATAATGACGGACATCATGACCAAATAACTACGTCTTAGCATGAACAACATCTGTTTGAACGAATCGTGATCACGTATAGAACTCCATCAGGTGGAGGTGGCCTTGCTGTAAAATGAAAGACGACAAACAGTGACTGGATTCGCTATCACAGGTGATGAGTTGGTGTTTTCACTGCTGTCTGTGTGCGTGTACGTGAACAAACACAGCCACAGTGGAGCACAATGACGGCAAATGACGTGACAACAAACCTTGCAGCCAACTCGTAATTCTGTCATTTCCGGATAATCTCTGGGAATAATTACAACGTGACAAGTGATTATATAAGTAGGGTGACATGCCTTCATTTCTTTTGCTATACCATGTCAGTATGAAAAATTTGATCACCTGCCGATACCCAATTCTGTCGCCATGTTATGTAAAAGTCACAGGAGTAATAGTGCCATTATTTAAGGCATCCAAATAAATCAATTTGACTGTTTTACCTTATTAAATAATGTCCTGTACGCTTCCATTAAAAGCAATGACTAGGGATGTTTCATTTATCTTCTATACTGCTTTATCCTGTGATGTTTCATTTATAAAAATTTTTTTAAAAAAAAGCATAAATCAGTAATGGTTGTTTTGTACAATAATGCTCCGTAGCTCACAGATCTATTTATGTACACAAGGGGGCGTAGTTGCAGTTCATAGTTTGAAATGATGAAGTTATTGACCTTCTGGAAAAGAAAGAGCCAATCAGAATAAATCTTGGTAGGATGTGCAATGTTGAGTGAGTAGTGTTGCCAGATGCCAGTTTTGGCTTGACAACTTTTAAAAATTTTTTTTATAATTTTTGGAAAAATGTCTGTTCAGCTAGTAATGAATATGAGCTTAATTTTTTAAAAACATTATTTTATATATATATATATATATATATATATATATATATATATATATATATATATAAATAAATATTCATTCATTCATTCATTCATCTTCTATACCGCTTAATCCTGTGTTCAGGGTCGCGGGGGACCTGGAGCCTATCCCAGGAGACTTCGGGCACTAGGCGGGGTACACCCTGGACAGGGTGCCAATCCATCACAGGGCACACACACATACACACACTCACACACCCAATCACACACTACGGGCAATTTTAGGAACGCCAATTAGCCTAACCTGCATATCTTTGGACTGTGGGAGGAAACCGGAGTACCCGGAGGAAACCCACCAAGCACGGGGAGAACATGCAAACTCCATGCACACAGAGACGGGAATCGAGCCTGGCCGGGGAATCGAACCCAGACCCTGGAGGTGCAAGGCGACAGTGCTAACCACTACACCACCGCGCCACCTAAAAATAAATATATATAATAAAATAATCTTTAAAAAAAATAAGCTCATATATATATATATATATATATATATGTGTGTAAGTGTATGTAAGTGTCGACCCCACTCATTTCTTCAGATTTTGCTTTCAAAGAGCCAGACTTTTTCATTATTTTTAATGGAATCTTGAGAAATAGTTCTTCCAGAAACACATTTGACTCTCATCTATAGCCAGTTTTTGGCTCTCGTTTTCAGGCCAGTTTCAGAGGAATGTGTTTGTTTGTTAGTCACCTATGAATCATTCAAGCATTCAAAAAGATACATACAGATGATGACAGATGATCAGGCCGGTGATTAGTATACTGGTGATGCTGAATGCTGAGTGGTTGGAACAGACGAGAGGGGAAATGAGGCTGCTGCTGAGGTTGTTACATTAACAACCAATTTTCACATTGTTAAAATACTTAGCAGCCTGTCATAGTAGAACATTTGTTTTGTTTCTTTAATTTAACTAACGTCATTTATTTTAGTTTAATATAAAGAAATGAGAAGTGGCTCAAGACTTTTGCACAGCACATTTACATTTAAGCATTTGCAGATGCTCTTATACAAAGTGGTTTCCGTCATTGGGAGATCCTTACCTGGCTCCTACTGTAGGTGACCAACTACCGTACGTATAATAAGTACCATCAGTCAAACACTGTTGGAAAGGTTATGATGAGTATGTACTGATATTTGATGTTTGGTGGTTTTCAGCACTGGCTCGCCATTTTGTACATCATGATCTGAAAACCTTGGAGCAAAAACTATGCAAGCGTGCTAGGACAAAGGAGCTTAAGCAAGTGAAAAAAATATATAATGGTCCAAATTAATAATGCCATAGTCCATGCCATTGGCCCTTTTGTCAGATTTTTTAAACTACAATTGACCACAACAAGTAACATTAACTACTGAATTACAGTGCTGGTCACTGAGAGGTCAGAAGGCTTTGATGAATTTTCTATAGCAGCAGATCTGACCGAACTGCCACCTGTAAATCTAATAAGAAATTTACATAAACACATCTGTTTTATTGAAAACGCTCTCTCACAGGAACTTGTATGGTAGACAAGACCTACAATGAAACATACTGTATAATGGTTGACATGGTGAAGTTGTCTGTATGATATTTATTCAACATATAAAGAAGTCTCCAGTGTCAGTGGAGTCTCAGGACAAAGATTTCAAGTTTCTCTGAAACATGACAAGATTTTTTCATTTTGTCTCATAAACTTCAAGAGAGAAAAACAAGAAAATTCTTCTTCTTTCACAATAACTTTTGGACTCACCACAAATGCAAAGATACTCCGCTGGACACTCTCCCACTGGAAACAGCTCTTAATATACTGCAAGATTTGACTCAACGTTCTGTAGATGTTCCTCACACGGAGAACATTTCTTGCCAGGACCTAACAGAAATGAAAGGTTTGTAAATTGCTTTCAGGGACACAACCACTGACGTCTCATGGCCTCTAATGATATCACTAATATTACACCTTTTTGGAAAACTTTGGATTGTCATCAAGGAATTTCCTCTCCTTTGGGTTGAAGGTCCTGATGCTTGCTTTAATCTAATTAATGAATAAATGTGGAAAGGAAACATCAGTCTGCACAGAAATGAATGAACCGGCACAAATATGGTGGAGATACAGTACAGGACTTGGAGCAAACAAGGCTTACTGGATTAAAGATGACCTCAAGCTCTAAGAAAATGCTTCCTTTGGATAATCCTCCCAGGTCTTCCTTCTTCAGTAGGTAAGAATTCAGGTGACTGTTACGTATCTGTTACAGAGATAAACACATTGTCAGTCCACTATTATAAACGGCCTAAACATGGTATTGGTGCTAAAAAGTGGCTCACCGAGGTGAAAAAGTGAATTTTCAGATTTTATCATATTCAGATCATATAACACCATTGTTCATAATAACGGTTCTTATCTCCCGATCCATGCTTCTTCTTTTTTTCAAATATACATAAATACAATTATGCTCTTTTATGTAGTGTCTGTAACATTTTTTTTATTTAAATCTTTCAATCATCTTAATTGTCATTCAGATGAAACTTGGCCAATTTAGATTTCACTACATAAATCTGAAAAAGTGTATTATTGCAAAAGTTTTTACCTAATACCAATTTAAGCGACAATTTTTACAGGTTATTTGCTTCTAGAAGCTTACGCCAATTTTAGTATCAATACTTATAAAGAAAAATGAATAATTAACTTTTTAAATTCTTATTTTTAAATTAAATGATTACTAATGACCATTTTTGGGGCACATATAAAATCATATCTCCAAAATGGCTGAAGTTAGCATTTTGAATTTCTTTGGGGAGCAAGACTGATCACTTCCACACTGCATAAACAACTTCAGAAGTGGCATCTTTAGCACTAATATAAATTTCGTCAATGAAAATAATGACATTGAAAATATTCAGTAACAACCGAGACGTCACGGATATCAATAAACCGTCACCGTGACGAAATCAGCGTGCAATATTGTAGATGAAAAAAGACAAGAGTAAAATGTGGTTTAAAAAAATATACAGTATATAAACGTCTGTCTTTATTTTCGTCAACATCTAATTTTGGTCGCGATCCGGCGTCACTGCACACGGTGTATCAGGAGGAGTTTGTGACGGGATCTTACAAGTTCCTTCATCTTTAACTCTTCATCATCATCATCATCAGCAGTGTTAATCGGAGAAGAGACGATATTCCAGCTCATTTTCTTCATATTGAACCGGAGAGAAAAAGCTGATGTGTGGTGAGGGGAAACAGTACGGGAAACACTGATCTGATCTTTAATTAAAAATTTATTTTTTTTACTTTATCTTATTTTATAGTTGCCAAAAACCGTTGCCAAACACATTGAGCTAATAGGTTAGCATTGATGCTTGTGACCCGCAGGAGCAGCTACTGTATCCTTACAACAGTGTGTAAAATATATACAAGTTCCAAAACACTGTATTCAATGTATCCATACTGTCCATTGTTTTCTTATTTAAAAAATATGGACATACAGCAGTTGCTGTGACGGTTAACAATAAATATAATTAGCTGAAAACATCAAAGACCTTTAGTCGACTAAAACTTGACTAAACAAAAACAGGAGAAGATTGACTAAATATGATCAAAACTAACAGGGACATTTATCCCGGGACTAAGACTAAGACTAAAAATGAAAATCCTGTAGCTGATGAAATGACCACTATTTGGCACACACTTTTTTGGTACAACATTAAACAGTACTGTGTTTTGACTGAAACCTTTGGCTCTTTGAGTCCCTCCACTCTGTCTCCAAACCTCTAAATAATACACAGCTGCTGCATTCATATACATATGATGTCATTTATTGTGGTCCACCTAATCCGGTCTTCAGTTCTTGTCGCTCATTTAGCAAGAATGTAAAATAAACTGAGAGAGATTTCCCCTACTTACCGAGAGTAAAGGAATGGCCACTTTACCCAGGAAATCTGGGGGCTTGTCTCCATCCTCATCAAACACTGTAACTTCCAGCACATCGTGGATGTCTTTGACCGGACTAAACACAAAGACAGATATGTCAACAGATGTCCTAACACACGTAGGAAATTGCCGTGGTAGGAGAGGATTTAAGCACTCGGAGTTATTCTCTTATCAGAAAAATAATCATCTTCATCAGTAGCACGCCACCCTGTTGTTGATTATCTTCTTCTTATCCCATCGTTCCCAGCACTTCTTGTTACAGTACTGTACAGTACATACGCTTACACTTGATTCGGTGTTTAACAGCTGATGAAAGCATGATTGGTGCTACTCACAACGTGAAGACTTTATTCCACTCAGGGTGAAGACTTTTATACACTGTAGGAGTCTGCAGTCGGTCGTTTCCCAACTCCAGCACGCAGAACGGATCGCTCTTCCCTACAAGCGCAGATATTTAGCGTCCGGGTCTAGACAGCCGATCAAAGAAAGTGTGTGTCTGCATCGTGACTGGACATACCGTTTAAATCTGCAGCCAGGAGATCCGAAGCCTTGATCACTTTGACCTGAAGGAAGCCGATGTCCTTTAAATTCTTTAAGGAGTTTCTGAAGTTCTAAGAAACAAATACGATTCAGAGTTACAGTATGAATATAACATTATAAAGCATATAAATACTGTACACTTCATGTAGTGGTTCACAATTAATCATAATATAGACTTAATCATGCAATTTAACACAGATGATATACACACAGTCAGACATTTCTGTAGTTTGTCCATAATTTAAGTATTTGTATATTCTGAAATAATGTTCAGGTGATGAATAAATAATGGTAGACATCCTCATAGTGAGATCATTCATGCTGCTATTTGGTGTTAGCCTAAGGAAATATACTTGATTACAACATGGTACATTTAATAGTTAAATATCGGACAAAACTTGATATTGGTGCAAAAAACATGTCTCACCTACGTAGGAGAAAAAGTTCATTTTTAGACAGGAACACCATTTTTCATAATACTCAACACTTCTTATCTCCTGATCCATGTTTTGTTTTTTGTAAATATGCATACGCATTTAGATTATCATAAAAAAATGCATTTGTGAAATATAATTTCATGCCATTTTATGTAGTGTCCGTAACCTTCTTAAATTCAAATCTTTCACTGATCTTAACTGACATTCAGAGGAAATTTAGATTCCACATGAAAAGTCATAAACCTGAAAAAGTGTATTATTATTATTATTATAAAATGCAAAAATATTGCAAGATGAATTTGACATGGTTACGGACACTACAGATTGTTTTTTTTTTTTTTTTTTTGGGGGGGGGGGGGGGGGGGGAATCTTTAAATATTGCTTCTAACAGCTTACACCAATTTTAGTATCAACACTTTATAATATACAACTTTAAAATATGAATAATTTGCATTAAAAATGATTATTATTTGAAGCGAGACAGTATAACGCTGAAAAATGGCCATTTTGGGGGCACATATAAAATCATCTCTCCAAAACAACTTAAGTTATCAACTTGACATTTTTAGGGAAGAAGGATTGGTTACATCGATGAACTTAACAAGTAGCTTCTTTGGCACAAACATTTTCTGCATAATAAATAAAATCAGCTCCAACGCCGTGTTTTGGCCGAATGTGATTTTTTTTCCCCAGTAAATTATGCGGCCCTAGTTTTATATATACGCTATTTAAAGGGAAGAAAGTGTACTAACATATTTGTTTAACATGTTCTCTCTCTCGTATGGCTCGTCCAGTAGGGGCGCACACAGGTCAGTAATGGACACGCCGCTGCAACTCGTCAGAGTGATGAGGAAAACCACTTTGCCTCGACTGTGGTCCAGGCTACATGTAAACAACTGGCGATTGTCCACCTTCAGCGCGGATATGTCGACTTCACACCTGAACACATCACACACACATACACACGTCATCGATAATGCTGACAGAGTCATCTGAGCAAGATGCGAGATAAAAACTGAGCAAGAATGTGCAACATTTACTAACTTTTCCCCATAAAAAGCCAAAGACAACTTTCCAAAGTTTGCTTCATGAATTTTTTATCCTGGAACGACACGGCTAATGCTACTAGACTCCTCATTAATTGAATAAAATCTTGAAACCATGAACACCTCAATCTCCCAAGAACTGAATCTAAAGCATTATCCACACTGTATCTGCAGAACAGTTTAACAACAGCACATTTACAGCACTTACTGTCCGTAGCATTCCTCGTATCTCCGGCCATCTTTGCCCCAGACGCTTATCTCCAAAAAGTTTGGTCCATCTAAGAACTGGTTGAAGTCAAACCGCTCTCTCCACTGAGGGTTGGCCTTTTTACACTGACACTGTGATGATGAGATACAGAATAAGATGCAGTTAGGAATTAAATAATATCTTAATGTAGTTCTAATCGTAAATTGAAGTAACAGTACTATTGTGCAAATTGTGTAATAAAACCAACAATATGTCATTTAACACAACTTTACAAAAGTTCTTTTTAAAATTCCATCACTGAATGGTTCAATTGGTCCAAATCCCAAACAATCTCCAGTATAGTATGTGCTCTACCGAGGTGCTATATATATATATATATACACTCAGCAAAAAAAGAAACGCCCCTTTTTCAGGACTGTGTATTTCAACAATAATGTTGTACAAATCCAAATAACTTTACAGATCTTCATTGTAAAGGGTTTAAACAATGTTTTCCATGCATGTTCAATTAACCACAATCAATTCATTAACATGCACCTGTGGAATGGTCGTTAAGACCTTAACAGCTTACAGAAAGTAGGCATTTAAGGTCACAGTTCTAAAAACGCAGGACACTAAAGAGACTTGTCTACCGACTGTGAAAAACACCCAAAGAAAGATGGCCAGGGTCCCTGCTCATCTGCGTGAACGTGCATTAGGCATGCTGCAGGGAGGCATGAGGACTGCTGGTGTGGTTAGGGCAATAAATCGCCATGTCCGCACTGTGAGACGCCTAAGACGGCGCTACAGGGAGACAGGAAGGACAGCTGATCATCCTCGCAGTGGAAGACCACGTGTAACAACACCTGCACAGGATGGGTACATCCGAATATCCCACCTGCGTGACAAGTACAGGATGGCCACAACAACTGCCCGAGTCACACCAGGAACACACAATCCCTCCATCTCACAGCAAGAACTGACAAATCTGGTCCAGTCCATGAGGAGGAGATGCACTGCAGTACTTCAAGCAGCTGGTGGCCACCAGATACTGACTGGTACTGACTGATTTTGAGCCTCCCTTCATTCAGGGACACATTGGGAAACATTTTTACTTTATGTCTTATAGTGTTGACTCTTTTAGTGTTCATACAAATATTTACACATTAAGTTTACTGAAAGTAAAAATAGTTGAAAGTCAGAGGATGTTTCTTTTTTTGCTGAGTATATATATAAATATGTATATCATACATCACACTCACACAAAAAAGGTGCGGAAAAATATAACAAGCTAGAAATATGTAGTGTACACACTCTTTTTTTTCTTTTATTCATATTCTGCTTCCAAAGACGAGTCCTTTATGAGATAAGGACTTTTTTGCCCATTATTATTAGTAAGTTTTGCCATTCATATTCAGTCCAGTCCCTGTACCAGAGGATTGTTCGTTATTTGTTAAGCCATGCAGTGACCTATGAATCTTTTAAGCATAAAAAAAATTCTAACTTCGGGAGAAACCAGGCCTGTGATTTGTATAATGCTGATGCTGAAGGCTGAGCTGTTGGAACAGACGAGACAGGAAATGAGGTTGCTGCTGAGGTTGCTACATAAACAACCCATTTTAAATGGTATCTTTAGGCACTTTGTAGCTTGTCGCTGTAATTTGTTTTTCATTATTTCATTTAATTTCATTTAACATGAAGAAATGAGGGATGGCTCAAGACTGACTTTTGTATAGTATTGTACTGCATGTCTTTATATCCTTGCGCAAGCAAAAACATCTCTACGGTTCACTTAATGACTGAAGCATCCGACATGCTTGGCGCTTCAAACTCGACATGCAACTTCCTCTATCTTTATGCCAAGGCATGTAAACTAGCTAAAAAATACTAATCCTTGGATATGATGTCAGGTCTTATGAAGAGTGTGAGCCTGTAAAATATATTTACTACAAAAAACTTAAAGTCTGGTCCTTTTAGTACCTTGCTCTTGTATTTCTGCTCTCCGAGTTTGAAACGGACAAACATGTCTCCGGATCCGTCGTCCGGTAGATTGCGTCCCTCCACCAGCGTGATGCTCAGGACTCCAGACCACAGTTGACTCTTCTTCATAGAATCGACCAGACGCCGCGTCTGCGGGGACGAGCTCGACTGCAACACAACGACAAACGTCATGCAGTGAAATTTGTAGCTATTCTTATATTCTTAAACTCATCAGCTTTCAGTATTCTCACCTTCATACTTCGCTTTTTCTTCTGAACCCACTTCTTTACCCGAGGGAGGAGAAAAACAAACAGAATACAGTATGCATAAGTAACATCAGTTCAGACGTTTCACTGAAAAAGCAGCCAGAATAAAAAAAAAATGATCATGTTTTGTAACTGCTTACATTTTTCTTGTTTTCTCCGTCTCTTACTGAAAGACTAATGTCAATGGTGACCACACCCATATCA
Source organism: Channallabes apus (assembly GCA_030522415.1). Classification (NCBI taxonomy): domain Eukaryota; kingdom Metazoa; phylum Chordata; class Actinopteri; order Siluriformes; family Clariidae; genus Channallabes; species Channallabes apus. The sequence goes on from CM060119.1 coordinate 10,022,724, forward strand.
GTTTCCAGACTGTTAGGATCAGTGAGCTGTAACACCATTTCTACTGTCCTGTGAAAAGACAAACACACAGCCATATATTTGTGTTCTGAATCATGTAGGAGCGCGGCAAATAGTCCCGGTATTTTTATCTGCTTACTTCTCAAGTTCGAGTTCACTCAGGAGCACGCTGCTGGAGCCCATGAAGTCGTCTGTGGTCAGATCTCGGTCATAGACCTAAAAAATCCCAATATTAAACAGTTAATGAAGCAAAAAAAACCAACCTTAAGCTAATGAATACGAAGACAAACGTTGTAGATACCTTGATGTGTAGTTTCTTCTGTAGGTCACGGATGGGGAAGGAGAAAAACTCGTTCCAGGTTGGGTTGAGGTTCTTGTAAATCACTTTGCTTTTGTATAACGTCTTTCCCTCCAGCTTGAATTTGACATATGGGTCACTTGTACCTGAAAAACAGGCAGTTTGCACCAATCAAGACTTTCATAAGAGAAGCAGTGGTTAGTGGATAAATAGCTGTGGTGGTGAGCAAAAAGGTCAATTTTAGAAATAGTCATTTCTGTTAAGACTGTGGGTTACTGATCAGAAGGTCGGCGGTTCAAACTCCAGCACCGCCAGGTTGCCGCCGTTGGGCCCTTAAGCAAGACCTAAAACCCTGCAGCCTCCAGGGTGCCAATATAATAGATGAACCAGTGCTCTGGCCCCAGCGTACTAATAAATCTGGGATATACTGTATAAGGCATAAAGAATGCAAAGAATGTACAGTATATGTGACAAATAAAGACCTGAACTTAATAAATTAGCTGTTACCACCCCAATCGTAAAAAGGTTAGATGTCCTGATATCGTGTACTGTATGTGTTATGCCTTGTGCCATAAAGCCTGTAGCTAATCCCCTATGAGGCGGCGCGGTGGTGTAGTGGTTAGCACTGTCGCCTTACACCTCCAGGCACCTCTGGGTTCGATTCCCCGGCCAGGCTCGATTCCCGTCTCTGTGTGCATGGAGTTTGCATGTTCTCCCTGTGCTTGGTGGGTTTCCTCCGGGTACTCCGGTTTCCTCCCACAGTCCAAAGATATGCTAACTGGCGTTCCCAAATTGCCCGTAGTGTGTGATTGGGTGTGTGAGTGTGTGTATGTGTGTGTGCCCTGCGATGGATTGGCACCCTGTCCAGGGTGTACCCCGCCTAGTGCCCGAAGTCTCCTGGGATAGGCTCCAGGTCCCCCGCGACCCTGAACACAGGATTAAGCGGTATAGAAAATTAATGAATGAATAATCCCCTATGCCAGTGGACTGCTGTGGACCGGACAGAAAGAATGAAAAATATATATTTTTAATTTTTACTTCCATTTTATTGATTATTAGAGGCTGCAGATTGTTTTATATTGACAATATGATCAGATCATCTCCTGTTCGTTTCCATCTGTACCTCTTCCCTAAGCTTCTCTCCGTATCGGTTATGTTGCCCAGTCTAATTAATGAAGCAAATATTACAAGCTCATTTAAATCTGTATAAAAAACCCAAATATCTCTGGAGAGCATTTTTGAAAAAGGTAAAATACCCAAAGATGAGACAGCAGATGAGACTCATACTGTAGACCGCCAACAAAAATAAAAATTGTGTTTATCACACCAGGATCTGAGATGACTTCAACTGCTGATGACATACTGTAAGGAATACACTCCGGGTGTCATCGTGGCCACTCCCTCCTTAGATGGGACCGTCTTTGTCTCAGGAAAACAAGCTCGGGGCTCTAACTGATTCTGTGTTATGGCATAGTGCATAATGAATACAACATACCATAACACAGAATCAGTTAGATCAGAAGGTCGCACTTGATCATGCTTTGTTACAATAAAACTGGTGCATGGTGCAAAAAATTCGGAGACCACTGCCCTAGGCTATAAGGGCCCAAACTAATTCCCTATGTTATAACAGCTCGAACTAAACCCAGATGTCATAACAGCTCCACATTCTGCCCTATGCTAGAACAGCTAGAACCTGAATCTCCAGCAGTCTCTCTTTTGGTGGTGGTGGTGGGGGGGGGGTATGTTAGCATTCAGTGGAAATCCTTTACTAAAGATGCACAGAAGGATGTGGTCATGAGCCTGAGGTCGCTAGTGCTAAAAATGGTCTATGATGCAATAATACACATACAACTATTATAACAGCAGATTATTAAATAAAATATTGAAATCAGAAGATGTGCATGAGAACAATGTAAATGCCGATAAATTTATCGACACATTTCTCAATGGTCCTGTATTTAGTGACTCTGGTTGTGTATACACAAATACAGTGCGTTCCAGGTTCGAAGCTAAAGAGCAGAAATCTTAACGTGATGCTGTGGATGATGATGAGGAACGAGTTGCATTTCATTCGTAATGCCGCTAGTCTTCATTTTCAATGCTGCTTTTGATTTCTCTAAATGCTTCCCAGTCCAGTCAGCACGCAAACAGCCAGATCACCCACTCAAACCAGGAGCACTTTAAACATGCAAAGGTGACTTATCTCGAAATCCTGGATCCGTTCAGTAAAACAGAGCAAACATTTCGGCCTGGGTTTGTTTGCTTCACTTACTTAAACAAGCCGTTCATGTGAAATCAGCTTCCTTTTACAGAGCAAACTAGGCAAGGTCAATGAAAAAGGAAGGATGAGCACATAAACCACATGCTAGAACCACAATCGTTTACACAGAGCACATGAAGCAAAGGTGGGGAAAAAAATTATTATAGGAAAATCTTAAAAGGTTAAAAGGGAAAAAAACAAGAAAGTCATAATGAAAAAGGGAAATGAGTGCAGGATGAGTAGACTTTGACCTAGGTGGCGCTCTTGTGCGTGCGTGTGTGTGTGCGCGTGTGTGGACAGAAAAAAAGGGGTGAGGCAACAGGAAGGAGTGTGTGTGTGTGTGTCTACACTGTGGGTGTGTACTGGAACAGGTTTTGATCTGCTATGTGGAATGCTGACTATGAGAATGAAGTGTGCGTTTGCACTTTCTCCAATAATACTGCTAAACCTGCCAGTCCCTTGTAGCTCGTAGGAAGATTATATATATATGGAAAGGTTATCATAGAGACAATACAACAAATGAATAAATAATGATTTGTAAATCAATACATGGATTAAAAGTCATCCATATATATATTAAGGGGCAAGCATAGAAATCATTCAACCTTTTAATAGGAAACTTCCTACCGTACACGTGCAGTGATTCCACCTGGAGATGCCTTCATACTGGAGTAATGATGCTTAACTCAAGAATTCAGCCCAGATTTACACTCTTGTACCCAATCAATATAAAAGGTTTCCTTGTTTAGGATATTAAAGCTAATAAGGAAAATAAAGTCCCAGCTCTACCTTGCAAACTGTCTATACTTGAGCTATTATATACAGTATTATAGAGATGATGCGCATCCATTCCTGCGGGGAACAAAGGCCAGCCTGTCTGTCAGATCCCACAAAAACAGGCACAAAGTGCTGGTGGAAAGGTATCAGAACACTCAGTGCATCACAGCTTGCAGTGTATGGAGCCTGAGCTACACTATATGCTAAGGGTGTGTGTGTGTGTGTGTGTGTGTGGTGAGTAAATATTGAAACCATGCACACTGGTATCCAGACTATCCAGCGGCAAGCTGCGCATATCTTGTACATGACTATGACTCTTATAATATGTAATACATTTTAATATTTGATTATGCATCATCATATCAGTCTTTAACTGTAATTAACAGAAGAAAAAAAAAACAAAAAGATTTGCTTACTCAGTCTGCATTTTTTTTGTTCCTTACATAAAGTTTAAATGTAAGTGCTTGTTTTTCAAGGCAGTCCTCGGGACCAGCGCTCCCGTCCCCTCGACCCGCTGGATCGTACAGTAAGTGTCGCTGTAATTTCTGAATCTTACCACAGCGGTCTCTGATGACGAGGCCTCGGCCTTCTTTCAGATTAATGGAGAGCAGGTAGGATTTCTGAGGTTCCTTATGATTGTCGCAGACACTCCCGCTATCCCCGGCCATGTCATGGAGCTGAAACCAAAGCGAGACAGAACAAGATCTCACAAATGCTCTAATAAAACTTCACACCATTTAATTTAGCATGATCCTTTGAACTAATTCAAAATCTTCAGTTCACAAAGCTGTATACAGTAGAAACAACGCAACATCTCTACCTGCGTCTGCTGATCATACAGTACGTTAGCCTTTCATACGACTTGTTTAGTGAACAGGAATTAGGAACTACCTCTGCTGAGAATGACACAAGCAACACTGCTGTTACAAATATGGTGAAAAGAAGGAACCGTAGAAAACAGATGTATTTACACCACCTTCCATATGGGGGAGTCTCTAGGACTTGAACAATCCCAGGTGAGAATTTTTAATAAGCTTTGTATTCTTCTCAACAAGAGTTTTTTTTTGTAGTCGCCCCTAATGATAATATTCGGTGTATTTAATATCATGGCATCTCTTAATATACTGTATAACTGCTTACGTCCATTAATCCATGCAGCTGTAACGCCATGGTGTGAACATTGTGTGGATTTCATGAAGTTACAGACATGGTTCATTGCCAGACACGGGAACTGAACACTCTAGTGATTGGCAGCCAGAAATTCCTTCCTAGATCAAGGTGACTTTACGCTCATATCCATATCAGGTCTTATTAACTCATCCAGGATTCTTTATATATATATATATATATATATATATATATATATATATATATATATATATATATATATATATATATTTTTTTTTTTTTTTTTATGTATTTATTTATTTTATATATATAACATATATACACAACTGTTATTTACTGTGTTACTCACTGTATGTTGCACAGGGTCATGGGGAGAATCAGGCTCATGTCTTTCTACCCGTTGCCTCTGTTATATCAAAAATAGAGATTAGTAAAGGTTATGGCTATACGACTTCATCAGTATGAACACATCACATCTGAACATTTCTTTCAAAATTTTTTTTTATTTATTTATTTTTTTTATATGGTCAGAAATCTCTTCATCAGTAAAAAGCAACAAATCCTGTTAGTCCTAATCAGTCCTTTATTAAAAAATACCTTCACTCCAGGAAATGTTAAGCCATTGGGACGAAAGCAAAGAGTCTAAGGAATTCAGATTTTTCATGCTACTTTCCCTTGCTCTCTTATCTGATTAAAGTGTTAATGATTAAATTAAACAAACTCCACAAATGTGTGTAGACTACAAATAAAAAGCATTAATGAAAATTATGGTAAATTAGGAAAGAGTAGACAATCATCAAAACTGCACAAGGAGTGTACAAAGTAAAAAAAAAAAAACCTGTTACAACAAATTAAGCAGATAAAAGTTTGTTATATTAATTCCACTATCTGACTATTTACCAATACATCAAGGAATTTGCAATAGATTATGACGATTTATCACACGGTAGAAATTAACGTAGGCTTTGGCGTCAATAAGGTAGTAATATACAGTAATGTCAGGCACAAATGACTTTTTGCAGCACATGATCAACGATTTAACGTCTTATAACCAGGTGAGAAATTCCGAAGGCTAATCATCCACATAGCATCTGAGCACACATTCATTTCTGGAACATCGGTCTAGTGAACAGTATCTGAACATGATATGCCAGTAAAGATCATACTCATAACCGTCAGAAGATCACCGAGCCCACAAATTGTCTTCAATAAAATCTGGAATTACTAACTGATACTGCACCTCAGCCGGGTTCTCTGGAGGGTGCTCCATCTCATCTACGCAATCTAAGAAGTCCTGCTCCTCATCAAGACCGCCGTCCACAAAGACCTGCGATATACAGTCAGATAAGCCTGTAGAGCCAGCTGGCCAATCAGAACGCTGGGCCCCGCCCCCAGCCTCTAAAACAGGCTGATTGACAGGTGTGGAGGCACTGGGGACGGTGAGATGACGGGCTGGTAGGGACGGAGAAGCAGCCGCCGAAGAGCTCGTCTTCTGCTCCGAGGCTCGCTCGGGCCGAACCTGCGACTTGATGTGTCTTTGGCTGTTGCCTCGGACGTAGTGGATCAACGGCTTGGCTCTCTGGCGCAGGTTACCCCATACTGTCTTCTTGGATCCTGTACTCGGTTCCATCCGGGGGGGATTTGTGTGTGTGTGTGTGTATGGGAAGGGGGAGAGATCAAGGCTTCACAAACAGTGGTGAGATAGTGATCAAGGCCTGTAAAACAACAGGTTTTCAGCATCAGATTACAGCAAAACACTGAACATATACAGAAATGTAGTGTAGGTTAAAACTATAATATGCTGAAACACAAATAAGACCTCGTGTAAAAAAATAAACAGCATTATGAACATATCTTTATCTTTGCTAAATAGTCAAGCTCGAGGCTGATTTCTTTCCAGCCCAGACTGTAGATTCACACAGTCGGTCATGTAGTGTACAATGTAGTGTACAATGTAGTGTACAGTGTAGTGTACAGTGTAGTGTACAATGTAGTGTAGTGGGTACACAAGGTGAAATGCCTCGTAAAGTCCATGCGCACTTATGACAAGTGTCGAGTTATCTGGGAATTTGCACATCAGCGTCCACTTCAAACTGGAAAAAAGCCATAGCCAACTACAGGGGACAACTACAGGGGACAACTACAGGGGACAACTACAGGGGACAACTACAGGGGACAACTACAGGGGACAACTACAGGGGACAACTACAGGGGACAACTACAGGGGACATGGGGATCAACTCTGGAATCACTTTAACTCTTGTGTCTGACAGCTCTGCAGTTTACACAATAATCGTTCAAAGTGGATCTAACTAAGTGAGAGAGGGGTCGATAATCACTACTTCTAAAACACAATAGTTCAATAAAATTAAAAGAAATACAACAACAGAATTATTTAACTAAGCTTCTAACACAACTAACTAACACATACTATTCTAGGACATGTAATACACAACATTCATTCATCTTCTATACGGCTTAATCCTGTGTTCAGGGTCGCGGGGGACCTGGAGCCTATCCCAGGAGACTTCGGGCACTAGGCGGGGTACACCCTGGACAGGGTGCCAATCCATCGCAGGGCACACACACATACACACACTCACACACCCAATCACACACTACGGGCAATTTAGGAACGCCAATTAGCCTAACCTGCATATCTTTGGACTGTGGGAGGAAACCGGAGTACCCGGAGGAAACCCACCAAGCACGGGGAGAACATGCAAACTCCATGCACAACATAATATAAAATTTTTTGTGAATACATGGAAACACTTAAACAACAATCACAGCGTAACATAAGTTACTCTTCCTCTTATAATGAGCAGTATGGGGAATAAATTAAATATCAAGTATCTCAATCAGGTTTCAAGTGATCAGTCCTTCGTATAAGTAAAGATGATATAAATTATCATACCATCAGCGTCCCTGAGATGACAAGCAGCCCGATGCGCTTCCCTGTCTCACATATGCTCGCACATGGTGCTTGTATGTTGAGTGTGTACCTCTGAGGTGATACATACTGTGAGGTCACAATTGTTCCTTGTCGAGTGACTTCAGCTCCACCATTTCACTTATTTAACTTTACACCACGTCCTCAGCTGTGATTAAAGAACGAGTCTATGACGAACGACACTGAAACAAAGTGGAGCTGTTTCACGATCTGCGTTTTCACAAAATGTTAAAAGCCTTTAGGGGAGAAACAGAAAGTAAAAGCTAAACATTAAATCAAAGTACACAAAGGGACCAACAACGGAATGCATTTTTGTGTGTGTGTGTGTGTGTGTGTGTGTGTGTGTGTGTGTGTGTGTGTGTGTGTGTGTGGTTTGGAAACAACCAAAAAAAAAAACAAGAACTAGCCGGAGCGTTTCTGTTCACTGTGGTTTGTGGGATATTACTTAAAAGGTGAGTGGATCCACGTTTTAACATTCGTCCTCATCCGTGTGTATACTGCACGGGCTCGGCTCAGGGCGGCACCCACACTGTAGAAGGGCGTAAGATGAATGCTCAGAAAGTGTTGCAAAGTCTGGGGTGAGAGTGTGTCAATCATTACAGACAAAACGGGGAAGAAACAACTCATTTACTTTAAAAGGGGCTGCCTTGGACATCTGGCTACATTTGCACAGGAAACATGGATTTCAGTGCCATGTGGGGTTTTAGCCATGTTTAGGGTTCATTTTAAATCCAGAGAACTTTTCATGCATTGTTACACAAATTTATTGCAATAAAGACTTTTTTTTCTATCATTAAGTTGGAAGATGCACTCATCGTTCTTACAGCGTGCTATTTTTAATGATTACAGATTACAAATTTCTGCCCTGTGATGGACTGGCACCATGTCCAGGGTGTCCCACCTCATGTCTCCTGGGATATTCTCCAGGCCCCCCGCGACCCTCTGTACAGAATTAAGCGCTATAGACGATATAAGTGACAGAGGGTATATGTAATTGTTTTTTACGCCCATCATGAGACCGGATACTAAAAGGCACAACTTTTTTTTTTTTTTTTTTTTTTTTTAATAGTCCAGGCAAGCTACTGATGTTCTTACCTTCCTATTTCACACCACAACAAGTCATCAATTTTTAATCTAAAACGTTAGCTATTCAGCTGGCCTAATCTGAAGTGAGCTATTTGGTTAGCTTAGCTTAGCACACAGGTTCTGTTGCCAAATCTCAAGGAATCCTACAGTATGCTCTAATAATTGTGAAAGATTTGAGATATTGCAAACAAAACTCATGCAATGTGTGTTAAGCTTTTATTATTCTTATTCTTATTCTTATTAGCATTATTTACTTACGGAAGAGATGGGAAAGTGATGAGTACATTAAGTAGGGAGGGAAAAGGGTTAAATTTTTAAAAGGGCATAAGAGGATAAATTCTCCTTTTTGGCACAAGAGCACATCCGGGTCAGTGGAAAAAGCGACAAGTACTAGACAAGTGCTGTTTGTTTTGGTTTATTTCTTTGTTAAATTCAATAAATATATATTTTTTTTTAATCATAAAAAGACCAATTGCAAATCTGTTAACAAGCTTGTGTAAGATTAAGTAATCCTGCCTTCTGCATTATACTCTGTTCCAAGAATTCAGTCATTTATAACTGGCGGGAAATCTCGAGCATGATCAGAACTTACAACGTTGTGTTTTTAGAGCAGTTAGCAATTAACAATATTATTAATTATTAAACCTCATTGTCAGTCTAAACCACATTTATGTATCATTTTTTCCTGTTTCCTTTGTTATACTTCCCGTCTTTACCTGGCGATTCCCATCTACTCCGTTATCATCAACAATTCGATAATATCCTAATGTAATGTACAATGCAACCCAATCCTACATTGCAGAGGTGGGACTTTAATTCACTGTGTTTTGACTTTTGAAGTTTAATGATTAAATCTCAGAGTCAGTGTCAGGTCTAAAACATGCTTACGCATCAAGTCTAGTTAATGTTTAATAAAACTGTTGTTAATAATGAGATTAAGCTGCAATCTCTGTCTGTGGGCAGGTTAAGGTGTCAGACTGCTGACTGGAGGATCTTTAATCCGAGCCCCAGTATTGCATCTGTCTAGCAATTACAGTACGATCCTGTCACTCTGGTGTGTTTTTATTATTTTTCTTCCATGTCTCAAGAGGCTCTGGAGGAAAGTCTCTGCTTGAGCATGAATTTAATATGCTGAGAGGTATCCCGACATGCGACATTGCAACCATATGGATGTGAACATGTTGTGAATGTTGTTCTAAGCCCAAAATAAAAACAGGACACAAATGAAATTGAACTGCTAAAGTAATAATACAGACATGGAGGGTGGTCATGTCAACATGTTAATTATAATTCTTTTACTTAATACCATTCAATATACAGTAACAATCAGAAACGTAGTCATTTGACTACACGGTAATACCAAACACTGCCAGCAGGTGGCACTTCCTTTTTGCTGGACAAGAAGTAGTTTTGCTACGATGCTGCTACTTAGATTAGCTACCTCGCTGAACTCAGTAACGCGCAGTTCAGGGTCTGACTGCTAAACTCTACAGGTAATGTATAACTAATGAATGTAGTCTCCTGGAGAGCTGGCTTTGTAGAATCAATCAATGTCGAAGCTACACGGAATTGTTTCAGCTAACTAACTTGCTAAGCTAACTTGCTATCCTGAAACTAATGCTAAGTACAGGCATCTGCTCACCGCAATATAGTTGGATCGACGTTTGACGTTCGCTTGATATTCAAAGTTTCTTATTTTATTAGGAATCAAGCGAACAGAAAAATGACCTGACAATCCTCACTCAGATTTCATATCTCACTCACTCATCGTCTATTCCGCTTTATCCTGTATTCAGGGTCGCGAGGGGTAATTTGGGAACGTCAATTAGCCTAATCTGCAGGTCTTTGGACTGTGGGAGGAAACCGGAGTAACAGGAGGAAACCAAGCACAGGCAGGGAGCACTTTATGCATACAGAGATGGGAATCGAACCTGACCGGGAATCGAACCCGGACCCTGGAGGCTGTCCGTGTACCCATGTCTCACTTGTGGGGTTTAGAAATCGAACACAAGCAGGTAACCAGTCTGACAAGCATAGTGAGCCTTGCTTCTTAGAAATGCTATCTAACATTTGGGGTTAACCCTCAAGTTCACCACATTTAACACCAAGTGCAATGCAGCCTGTGCATCAGTGTGCATGAAGCATTCAGCTCTGTGCTGTTTTTTTTTTTTGCACTGGTGAAGTAAATTGTAATTTCTGTAATCAGATTATTATGAACATGCATAACATGAACATCCTGAAACATTTTCTCTCATCCACAAACAATAGAAGACTTGCTGTAACTGTAGTTTAGATTATGGAGATATACTGAATAATGTAGCATGAATATACAGTATACAATCTGTATATAATGAAACTGAAACACTGGCCAGTTTAGTGCTGGAGGTTTCATTGCTAAATTTGACCAGCCTGGTGGCCGATCTTCATTGATTGCACATTCCACCAGTGTGAAGGTTTAATTAGCAGAGTAATAGCACAGTTTTGCACACAACGTTGTGGGTGACATGTCAGAGTTCAAAAGAGGATAAATTGTTGGTGCGCGTCTCGCTGGCGCATCTGTGACCAAGACAGCAAGTTTCTGTGATGTACCAAGAGCCACGATATCCAGGGTAAAGTCAGCAAACCACCAAGAAGGACGAACCACATCCAACAGGAGGAACAGTGGACACAAGAGGAAGCTGTCTGAAAGGGATGTCCTGGTGCTAACCCAGATTGTATCCAGAAAACATAAAACCACAGCTGCCCAACTCAACTGCAGACTTAAATGTGCACCTCAACTCTCCTGTTTCCACTAAAACAGTTCGTCGGAGCTCCATAGTGTCAGGACTGCTATGGCCAAACCTTTGATCACTCGTTCTACTGCCAAACATTGGTTTCAATGGTGCCAACAGTGAAAATGTTGGGCTGTGGACAATGTGAAATATGTATTGTTCTCTGATGAGTCCACCTTCACTGTCTTTCCCACATCCGGGAGAGTTACGGTGCGGAGAAGCCCCAAAGAAGTGTACCACCCAGACTATTACATGTCCAGAGTGAAGCATGGTGGTGGCTCAGTGATGGTTTGGGCTTCAATATCATGGCATTCCCTAGGCCCAATCCTTGTGCTAGATGGGCGCGTCACTGCCCAGGACTACCAAATCATTCTGGAGGACCATGTGCACCCAATGGTTCAAACATTGTTTCCTGAAAGCGGTGCCATGTTTCAGGATGATAATGCACCAATAAACACAGCAAGACTGGTGACAGAATGGTTTGATGAACATGAAGGTGAAGTTGAACATCTCCCATGGCCTGCACACTCACCACATCTAAATATTATTGAGCCGGTTTGGGGTGTTTTGGAGGAGCGAGTCAGAAAATGTTTTCATGTAATGACCTGGACACTATTCTCCAAGAAGAATGGCTCAAAATCCCTCTGGCCACTGTGCAGGACTTGTATCCGTCATTCCCAAGACGAATTGATGCTGTATTGGCCGCAAAAGGAGGCCCTACACCATACTAATGAATTATTGTCATCTAAAACCATGTGTTTCAGTTTCATTGTCCAACCCCTGTATATACAAAGTGCATAATGTATATGTGTATATACACAGCATAGTGTGTTATGTTCATTCATTCATTCATTCATTTTCTATACCGCTTAATCCTGTGTTCAGGGTCGCGGGGGACCTGGAGCCTATCCCAGGAGACTTCGGGCACTAGGCGGGGTACACCCTGGACAGGGTGCCAATCCATCGAAGGGCACACACACATACACACACTCACACACCCATTCACACACTACGGGCAATTTAGGAACGCCAATTAGCCTAACCTGCATATCTTTGGACTGTGGGAGGAAACCGGAGTACCCGGAGGAAACCCACCAAGCACGGGGAGAACATGCAAACTCCATGCACACAGAGACGGGAATCGAGCTAGTGTGTTATGTGGTTTGTTCAATTTGAAGCCTTGATCAAAGCTTTACAAAAAAGTTGGAATTAAAAAAAAAAGTAAATTGCTGCTCTGTGTGCTGACGGTGTAAACGTGATTAATGCGACAGCATGACTTTACAGTCTGCTCTAAAACGAGCAGAAGATGAGCTCTACACCTAATGAAGGCTAATACAATTTTAATAGAATTTTAATTATGATATTAAAACATTCCATAAATTACGTTTAGATGTGTTAAATTACAATAAGAACATGTATATGATGTAAGGTCTGATGGATAATGTACAGTACTAGTCAAAAGTCGGGATTTATTCTCTACATTCTAGAACAATATTGGATTTTTTTTCCCAGTGGTTTGTGCTGGTGTTCTAATTCTGAACAGACCGGTATACGTTTGTAGTTAAAACATGCCTCATGGTGTTGCCAGGGTGTGTGTGAGTGTTTGTGTTTGTGTGTACCTGTGCATACAGTACATATAGATAGCTTTAAATAACAGTCAATTTTTCCAACAAAACACACATAGGAAAAATGCACAGGTTAACCAGTAATGCTTACTAATACAGTAAGTACACTATATTGCCATATAGGTTTGCCATGTCCAAGATTATGGAAGACACCCTTATTACAGTATTATGGCAACAGGGACAACATGGTGGTTGTGGGATTTGAACCTGGGACCTTCTGAACCATAGTCCAATGCCATAACCAATGAGCTCCCCCTGACCCCTGTTATGTGTTTCTCCCCAAACTGCTGCCACAAAACTATAGTTATGTGGAAGCACATAACTATACAGATTGCATTCATAGGTTGTAACATTGATGACTTCCATTCACTGGAGCTAAAAGACCCAAACCCGGTCCTTGTGCATAATGTAAGCTTCATCAATGCATGCTTTCCTATGAAAAGTTTAAATGGAAACTCTGAAGTGTCCTTTACAGAATCCTTAACAACTTTGGGATAAGTCTAACCTTCTGCACCCCAGGCCTCCTCACACACAGCGTCAGGACCTGATCTCACTGATGCTCTACTGAGCAGAGGTCGAATTTGTTTCTTATTAACCCACTGATTTGGCTCTAGATAGTGATGATAGTCAGGACAGTGGCGTATTGGTGAGCTGTGGCCTTGCACCAGTTTTTTCGTGTTTCCCAGTGTGTGGTTGGTTTCCTCTACGTACTCTGGTTTCCTCTTACAGTCTAAACACATGAAGATTAGACTAACTAGTGTTACGGAATAACCCGTAGTGTGTATGTGTGTGCCGTGGGATGGATTGGTACCCTGTCCAGTGTGTACCCCACCTTGTGCCCAAAGTCTCCTGGGATAGGCTCCAGGCCCCCTGCGACCCGGGATATACTGTACAGGATAAGCAGTTTGGAAGATGAATGATCAAATGAATGATTATGTTTAATAGGTTTAATTCCCAGCTAGCGTCCCAAACCCATGCAAAAATGTACTTTGAATGGTTGATGTCGAGATGTTTCTGCTACTTATGCTCTGTAAAGCCTTCAGAACAGCTCTCATCCGAGGTGCTGTTAACTACTTGGTGATTTCTGACTCTAAATGAACTTCTCCTCTGTAGCATGAGATCCAGTTTCATTATGGTTCTCGATGGGTTTAGCAAATGCACTTTACTGTTCTTGCAAAAACTATTTCAGAACAGCAGACCTTCATGTCTCAAAATAACATCTGACTGTTGTTGTTGTCGCATACAGTAATTACCTAACGCAGGGACGGCATGCGGCATAAAACCTGTCTAAATGGCAAGTGAACTGTGTGGCTCAAATGGTCCACTATGATAACCGCTATTATTTGGATAGTAGAACATTTCAGCTCATAGCCTCCCTTTGCCTGTAAGCCAAACCTCCTGTTTCCTGGTTTAGGCCTGTTTACGGCAAGTCCAGTCCGGTGCCAGGAATCCTGCAGCTGCACTGGATTTGATATAAACAGGACTAAACCAGCAACTTGAACACCAGAAGAAGCTCTTTGAGCTAAATCTGTGCTACTATTGCATGTAAGAGCAGGTCTTATAACGGTAACATAAAAGTGCATTGTTTTCCTCTTCAGAATTTCCTTTTACTCACTTCACAGGAAAATAAAACTGCTCTCAGCCAGCCCTATTGCGTGACTAGCACAAAGAAACTCAACCCAAGCAGATCGAGCAGAGCAAAACTAAACAGGACCATCAAATCTGACCAACTCTATAAAGCACTGGAGGAAAACAACAGAAATAGAAGTGATTTAGATTTCTCTTCGTCAAAATCAGTGTGAGAATCACGGATGAAACCAGCTGAACCAGGATGGTATAATGAAACGTGTACGTCATAATAAATTGTTCCTGTCGTTGTAGGTGTGGCGTCAGTGACTTCAGCAATGTTACCGTCACAGCAGCTACAAAGGAAAGGCAACCTTTAGTGCCGAGCTCTGTGCAAACGTGGAAAAGACGTCTAATGAGTCAAACAACAAACAAAAGCATCGTCTGTTCTTGTTCAAATGATCAGATCAAAGGAGACACAGGTTGAAGAGTTCGAGTGTTGTTTGCAGGACGACAGATTTCAGAAAGCATCCTGACATAATGTAAAGGCATTCGGATTCATTCTTATTTTAACAGATTCAGATATAATAATACATCTGGGAGGTTGTACAGTCGTCATGTAAACCCTGCGCGAATGTTAGAAATGCACGAACCTAATTCAGAACCATAATCCGTTCCTGCTGAATTCTTGATTCGTACGTCTCAGATGATGTTGCAGGTCTGACAGTATTCCTGACTAATGAAGTGTATGTTCTCTATTCATTTACTTGTTCTTTCTTTAGTAACAGTTCACTCACAGGGACATGGATGGTGGACGGATCTTCAAACTTGATGTTGGAAGGAGACGCCAGTGTCAGTGCATTGTAATGTAAATAAAGTACTTTCTTGTAAACAGAGACAATCTCGAAATATTTTAGTATTTAGTATAACAATTTGTGCACTCTGCTTAAATGACTGTTAAAAAGCTGTTATAACGCAAATGAATGATGAACTTGTTTTGGGGACGTTCCACAATATTGTTCATAAAGTGCAACGCTTTGTTCAATGTTGTGGTGTAAAAGGAATAAATCTTCAGGACATGCTGTTCTTTAAACAATTTCATGTCATCTTCAACATTTCATGTCAGATGTATCACTCCACCCTGTCTTTGATTATTTTCCTATAACAGAATGCCACGTCTTGTTTTGCTCCCACAGATTTCTTTTAAACACTTTTTTTTTGCCAGCTTGATATAAAAACGCAGGATTTCCTGCAGTTCTTCTGCTTTCCACATGATGGTTTTGCACAATTGTTATTTGTGCATTATGGCTATCCACAGTTATAAAGTCTACAGGAAAGTTTAGATTTACACTACCAGTCAAAAAGTTTAGACACACCTTTTAATTTCATGGTCTTTCCTGATTATGTAAAACAATGCTAAAGGTGCCGAAAATATGCAAAAATCTACCTTGAACAGTTGATGTTATTGTTACACCTTGAATCTGAGGTGCTGTTAACTACTGGGTGATTTCTGACTCTAAATGAACTTCTCCTCTGCAGCAGGAGATCCAGGTTCATTATGGTTCTTGATGGGTTTAGCAAATGCACTTACTGTTCTTGCAAAAACTATTTCAGAACAGCAGACCTTCATGTCTTAAAATAACATCTGACTGTTGTTGTTGTCACATACAGTAATTATCTAATGCCAGATGTGTTATTTCATAGTTTTGAAAACAGTAAGGTTTGAAAATATAGAGAACAAATCCAAACTTGTGTCCAAACTTTGACTGGTAATTTAAGTCCTTGACTATATCCCCCTCCCCCCCCCAAAAAAATGTAGTGTAGATTTTTTTTTTACATGCTATAAAGACATTTTACCGAAGCATTTTCAATTTTATAATAATAACAATAAAAATTAATTATTATTACTACTACTAATATAATATGTGTGCTTGTTATAATTTGGAAACTTAGGGGGTATGATGTTTTTGATATTCTGAGCTGCAGTCTTATGGCGCGTTATAGCGCTTTGCAAAATCATGTGTAGTTTACAATGCGTTAAACACAATATAGACATATTATCCACATAATTATGCTTTTTATCAACTTTTCTTATTGACTAGTTTGTGTCAACTGGATTTATCTCACTTTGCAGACGAACTCTGCAGTAATTTTCGTTCCTTCTTCTCAAGTTAATAAAGTTATACGTTAGTTTCTCATTTATCAATCAGTCCATGTATACCATCATACCAGAAAGTCGTACAGTACCAGAAAATGACTTTAATTAAGATAAATAGCCACCTTTTAGAATATTATTTGAGTAAACATATTATCAGTTATTTACTGTACTTAAGGATCAAAAGTAATTTTCTGATATTAAATGTACTTAAGTATTGGAAGTTAATGTAAAAGGAAAAGAATCGAGCAGTTAGAACTCGGATTATGAACTGCCGTCCTTATAGTAAGGTGTAATAGATCAGAGTTCACACACCTGGTGCTTTTTAACACCATCGTGACCCAAAAGAACCATGCAGAAAATATTTCCTATCAGTTGTACTTCTCAAAACTGCAAAAAATGGCTTCATCACATTTTGCAGGCAAATTCATCATTTTCTTTCCCTCATCTTAAGTTAATAAAGTTAACATGGCTTCTCATTAATCATCGTAAGTCTGTTAATTTATATTGATATCGCAGCTTCTTTTGCCAAGTGTAGCGTGAATTCTAGTACGTTCGTTTTAGTCCTGTCCCTTAGTGTTCTGTATTTCTGGTTTGAACACTGATCTTGCGTTTGATTATGATCTGTGTTATGATCTGCCTCTGTTTTGATCTCTGCTGTGGACTGTAGATATTTGATTCCATAATTAACATCAGTAAACACGATTGAATGCATCACTGCAATGTTCGAGCGATAAGCAGGGAAATAGACGAGGGATATACAGTAAAGAAGGTAACCTTCCTCATCAGACGTACTGTATGCTCAGTAAAGTGTATTTAAGTACATATTTAAATGAGTCACTGTAGACATATCCTGCGTATCCTGAAACGTGTTGTGCATCTTACAGTACAGATGGTTTTAACTACAGTTATCCGTCATCGTTTGCTAGATCAGCCATCCCTACTGCTCTATTTATATCATTTAATCCAGGGTCTAACGCCAACTCCGAAATTATTAGCACCGTCCTAGACAATGGAAACAGTACATTGAGAGTGATGGTGAGAGTGATATTTTGAGCTTAAATACTGTATATTGAGGTATGTGTAGAGATGTAGGTTTTTTTTTTTTGTTTTTTTTGTAAAGACAATTAAATTTCACTTACCTTTTTTCCTCATTTCCTACCCAAGTCGGTCTTGCCAACACCCACCCACATCGAACTCTCCCAATCACAGAACTATCTTTTGGGGAGAGTAAAGGTTCTAACCAAGCTCTACATCTTTTTACTCAGGCTCACAGGGCAATGTAACACCCTCATACAAAAGCTAATACCTTCCTTTTTATCTGAAGTGCCTTTTTCTCCCCTAACACTAAATGCTCCACAATTTTTGGCACCCATATGAGTAAAGTTTTTTCTTGGAGACGTTTTCCTATAATCCACAACATGCACCATTCGCCACAAAACAGCTTCAAATCATTCATGCAGTTTTTTTTTTTTTTAAACATGCAATTATTAATTGGTATAAAGATTTGGAGGAATAGTAAATAGCTTTTTTTTTTTATTTTTTACTTTACATATGTATAACGTGCAATGATTTAATCTAACCATTTTATCCCTTTTCTTAAAGGATATCCTACACTTCGTTGTTTCTCCATTAAATCCATCAACAGCAGCGTTTCCTGTCCAGCTGAAGACAAGCAGGCTTGGAATTTGAGACTGTGACAAAGTTAGACTAACAAAACCAATACCAAAATAGTTTTTACTGCACCCAAGCATCTTACAGTAACAGACATAAAACATGTTAAAATCAACAGAAACAAGCATGCTGCTCCACCCTGCAGTGTTAATGACATTATCCATCCCACTGTAGATGAATAACACTAAAAAACACGAGGGTGGAGGGGCGTCTGGGTATTAAGGGCAGGGCAATGCATTTTTGGATTATTATAATGCCAGGGAAACACCTGGCCCATCGTTTCTGAGTAGAAATGCTTTGCATGAAAGAGTGATGAGGCCTACTGTAAGCTCCTTAGGCTTTAAACCTTGAACATGAAGCACATAAAACGTTCATCATTTGTAGTGAATTGGTTCACAGGGATTACGTTACAGTATGTGTGTGTGTAAATACTGTAGATGAGCTGTGACAAGTAGAAACAGAGAATGTTGATTTTATTTATTTATTTTTCTTACTGGGAGAGCTGGGAATGGCTTCTGTAATGTGGCACATATGTCCTTCGGTGTCTCGTAAACATCAGAAAATCGGGCGAGTCGTCTGTTTGATGAGCCAAATAGTGAGACATTTGATATGTCAAAGAAAAACTAGAACCACAGGTTCTCGCAGTAACGAGACAAGCCCAGGTTGGAACCATATGTGCAAAAAGGTTTCTGCTGGTTGGTACTGAAACCTTTAACAAAAACACTGGTTGCAATTACTTTAATGGTTTCCTGTAAAATTCACCCCGATTACGTCTGATACGGAAAAGTTGTTCACTAGAAAGAATTATTTGAGATAAAATCGCTTTTCTCAAAGTGTCGATTGAACTAAAGTTGCTTTCTCAAGATGAAGGATAGCTCGAGCGTTCATGCTAGCCAGTTAGCATAGTTGTTGATTCCATAATTACGTTATTATAGTGGGTTTGACCCTACCAGACTTAAGTATTGTGATCTAGTGGTCCAGGAAACACTAAGCTGAGCTGATCTTATACTGTATGTTCTAACGTGGAAGCGGTTCAGTGAATAGTTTGCATCTCACTGACTGGATCGGAGGCATCGTCTGATTAACAGGATACTTAAAAAATGTACCTCACCAGAAAATGACTTTAATAGAAGTTACAGTACAGTATAATTTATATCAGAGATCCCATGCCTTTAGAAAACAACACATTTTGAATAAAAATAATAAAAAAATCATCAGTGGTCTAGCAGGTACAGTAGGCTAATCAACAATGTTAGCTAGCACACCTTAGCCTGACCATCATGTTAGCCACATATCTATTGTTCAACTAACTATTGTAGCATTAGCAGCAGATTCCGCGGAAGGTTATTTCATGACGGTATCAGTCATGATTGATTTTACTGTGAAGCCCTTCAGCACACGGCAGTTAACCAAAGACAGGCATTAAGACATTATCTCAAATTGGTGTGGGAACAAAGAAAGACACTGAGGAGAAATTATCGGTAATTCAGTATGTGTACTGATCATGTGCATTGTACGCCTCCTCCTCACACATCATCAACATCCAATCACATATTCAGCACATATTATGGCAGAATACATATACAAACTCATGCAGATGCAGGTCAAGAGCTTCAGTTAACAATCAGATTACAGAAAACCTGATCTCAGTGAATCTGACAATACCTCAACGTTTGTTGATGTATTATTTTGTAGTTTGAATATTTCACATCTAGAGTTTATACAGAATTGCGTTCCACTCCCATCAGCCGAAAACAAAAACCCTGAAGTTACAGATGTCCCCGAAAGTAGTTATGAGATGAACATAAGATAAATGTCACTTGATCTTTTTCCAACCTTCAACAGGTGTTTTATGGGGAAAAGAATTACAGGATCCATGCGGGAACAACTAAAGCCCATGATGTACAATCATTAACTCAGAAGTCAAACAAATCTAAAGCCTGGATGAACATGAGTAAATGGATGATGTGGCTCATATTACACACTTCACCTGACAATGCCATATACAGTGCATCAACCAAACCAATAAACCCTTCTGTTCAGTGCAATCATTCATCCTGGCCAACACGACAAGCTGTTACAGGGTGCTACTTCATCAGGGCATGCATAACAATCAGCCATAACAATGCCACCACCACCAGGTGAACTGAACAACACTGGTCGCCAACCAGTACCAGTAAACTGGTGACAGGATCATGGGCACCCAAGGCTCATCTGTGCTTTAGGGGACGAGCCCATCTGGTCTGAAAAGCTAATGCAGTATAGCTTGCAAACAAAAGTCAATACTACCCACGATAGAAAGGTACGAGAAGATCCAGTGCACTACAGCCTCCCACACATACACATACAGGGCCCGGCAGGCAAATAGAACAAACCACTGAACCACTGGACTCCAAACCTTGCAGATCTCAATCCGACTGAACACCCATGGGATGCCCGGGACAAACACCCTGCAACCCACGGCACTCAAAGAATCTGTCGCCAATGTCCTGCTGCCAGACACCACACCGCCCCCTAGAGGCCCTGCGGAGCTACACCCAAGGGGGTAGAGCTTACTGGCACAGGGTGAACTCAAAACCTACTCTAGGTGGGTTATTGTTAATAGTTTATTGTTATGGCTGATTACTGGCAATAAAATGGATTAATATTTTGTGCTTGTGCTCTATAAAGGAATTGATAAAAAAAAACAACCTTGCTATCATTCTATGAGAATGCACCATGGTTAGTCAGTCAGGAATGTAAAACTGGTCTACAGTTAGTAAGAGCGACTGCATGTGAATATCATTGTTACATGCGTGACAAAGTTCTGAGTCACGTGCACTTCTCCACCTTAATGAGAGGTTGAATGTAATAGGGAAATCTCAGTTCCTGATCAAAGGAGGCATGTCTGATTTATGATTTCAAAAATTGTTTTGTCTGGTGGTTCCATGCCGTGAGAATAAGAATCATATTAGAATAATGTAAATAAAATGTACATAAAATTATTGTGTTAAGACAAGCAGTGACTTAAATATCTAAAACTGCAATTTCACAATGGGATTCTACAACATGTCTAATGTACAGAATAAATGACAAGTTACTGGTCCAGACTGCAGTTTTTTTCCTTTTCCTTCTTTAAATAAATAAAATATTGCATATAGACATGCAAAGTGTTTTATTTTACATGCACAATAAGTATCTTTCACACCTTTGCACTGATCATATCTGGTGATTAACCATAACACATCTAACAATTTCTCTGGAGACTGGATGTGACGTCACACTGACAGCGGACACTTTTTAGAGAAAAGCCTCAGAGAAAATGTCTATGTGTGTATGGATAACACACACGTCTATGGGGTTTGGATGGTGTGTGTGTGTGTGTGTGTGTGCAAACAGCGCGTGGTTACGTGGGTGATCACTGATCATGAAAAACACAATTTAAACTGAACTTCATTACACTAGTGAATATTTCCATCTGTTCTGTTTTGTGACGCCGTCAATCAGCCGCTCAAACTTCAACAACACAAACAACCAAAACAACAAAAAAGTCAATAAAGAAAAACCGACATCGCGGTTACGAGTAAAACGAGTTACTGTTTATAATCCTGGCGCCGACGCTTCCAGGTGTGTGTGTGTGTGTGTGTGTGTGTGTAAGAACAGGTAAGTAAAAAAGCAGAAAGCAGTCAGTCGAGTATCCGACTCTTACCTTCATGTCTATCACAGGAATAAAGTGTCCTACCTGAGGTCCAGCGCTTAAAGCCGCTTCAAAGTCATCTTGGTCATGTGTGTGTGTGTGTGTGTGAGAGAGAGATAAACACACGCGGCGGAGCGAGAGAGAGAGAGTGTGAGGACTTCCGTGTTAAACTACAGGACGAGCAACACTGAAGAGGTGTTACACAGTGATACTGAACCCAGCGATACTGAGCCCAGCGATACTGAACACAGCGATACTGAACCCTGCGATACTGAACACAGTGATACTGAACCCTGCGATACTGAACCCTACGATACTGAACCCTGCGATACTGAACCCAGCGATACTGAACCCAGCGGTACTGAACCAGTGATACTGAACACAGCGATACTGAACCCTGCGATACTGAACACAGTGATACTGAACCCTGCGATACTGAACCCTACGATACTGAACCCTACGATACTGAACCCTGCGATACTGAACCCAGCGATACTGAACCCAGTGATACTGAACCCAGTGATACTGAACCCAGCGATACTGAACCCTACGATACTGAACCCAGCGATACTGAACCCAGTGCAACTTACCACAGCATTACTGAACCTAGTGCAACTTAACACAACACTACTGAACCCAGTGCAAGTTAGCACAGCAATATTGAACCCAGC
Organism: Channallabes apus; assembly: GCA_030522415.1. Classification (NCBI taxonomy): domain Eukaryota; kingdom Metazoa; phylum Chordata; class Actinopteri; order Siluriformes; family Clariidae; genus Channallabes; species Channallabes apus. The sequence continues at coordinate 10,045,364 of CM060119.1, forward strand.
GATACGTAACATAGCATTACTGAACCCAATGCAACTTAACAAAGTGATACTCAACCCACTTATATTTTACTCAGTGATACTCAACCCAGCCATAGGTAACACAGCAATACTGAACACACTGCAACCGAACCCAGCAATACTGAACCCAGTGCAACTTAACACTGCAGTTCTGAACCCATTTAGACTTAACACAGCAAGACTGAACACAATGATACTAAACACAGCAATGCTGCACCCAGTAGTACCCAGCAATAATCCTAGCAAGTATCCTAGCAATAAGGAATCCAGTAATATTGAGCCCGGTGCTACTCAACAAAGCAATACTGAACACAGGGATACTTAACCCATCAATACGGAATCCAGTAATATTGAAAGCAGTGGTACTTAACCCAGCAATAATGAACCTAATGCTACTTAACACCGCCATACTAAACCCAGTTACACTTTACTTAGTGATACTGAAATCAGTGATACTTAACCAATCAATAATAAACCCAGTAATATTAAATACAATAATATTGAACCCTGTGATACTTAACCCATCAGTAATGAACATACAGTAGTAATACTAATCCCTCTGCTACTTAACACAGCCATACAGAACTCAGTGATACAGTACTTTACCCAGCGGAGTCACAGACTGCTGCCTGCATTAAATACTGAACACAGTGACACACAGGATATTCTTCAGGGGTCAGTTTTTGCTAACATCACATATGCAAAAATAATTTTGAGTCGTAAAATATTCTTAGCTTGGAATACATTCTGCTTTATATTAGCTAAAGATGATAGACGTTCAGTCACGTTAAATCATACGGAACCTTTGAAGAATTTCATTGCAGGCGTTTCAAGACTTCCTCTGTGAGACATATTAAGTAGTAATTTACTAATTCAGACAGATTAGTTTCCTCAACAGAAGCTTGTAATGGATTTGAGTGGTGTCTTGCTTACGATTTTGCTGCCCCCTGCTGGCCGAAATGTAAACCTGCATGCACAGCTGTCGATAAATACCTATGAAGGAGCACAAGATTTAAAGCAACTGATTGTTAACCTAGAAAAGAAAAGTGATAAAGATACTTGAAGTTTAATATCTGTTTTTTTCTCACTTTCATTTCATGCATGCAGTTCCACTTGATTGCTTATTAATTCTGTATGTTTTTCTCCCAATAAAATAGCTATCTCTTTATTTCACGAGATTAGTTTTCTTGAGATCAACAGCTTCTCTATTCACCATAGCCATAGTCAACTCTTATTTGATGCTTGTCCCCAGCATCAGACCACTCATCCAGCACACACTGCTGCACCACACGGTTCATGTGTGAGTCATATAATTAACCTTAAGGTTTCTCTAAACAACAGAGTGCTGTGAACTGACTTTTCTATTTGTCTGACTTTTAAGTCAATAATAAATAGGTCACATTGTATTTTACACCCACTAACATCCTTGTGCGGTGAAGTACGTTTATTCTGTGTGTGTGTCTGTGTTTAATTCCAGGGGAGATAGGTAGCAACCAAGGTAAAACCTGAGTGTTGCAGCTTAAGTTAATATTTGCTAAGCTGCAGTGCTTCAATGTGTATATCAGTAATAACACACATAAGTACATTGTTTAGGACAAAAATAACCCACATCTAAAACAACAAAAAAAAGGAGACAATCATGGTTTAAATGATATATTTCTTTAAATGGATCATATTCAGCTACCTCATGGTATCGATTTGTACATTATATACATCACTGTATAAACAGTATAGCAAATACATTATGTCTAATTTAATAAATAGAGCCTCAGACAATGATTACTTAATGTCCATGATGTGTTTGATTAAAAGGAGGCTTACCAGGAAATAATGCAAATAAATAATGTCCAACATTGAAAAACCTGATGTTACACTTCTACACATGGCTGTAGGTTTGTGGACACCTGAAATATCAAAGGTTATTATACCAGCAAAGCGGAACTATATCTAGAATGAGATGCTGAACGAGCAAATGTGTGTGTGATGGTTGAGAGTCCAAAAAGTTTTGTCCACATGATGAATGTTTGGATACTGAAACACTCCTCCAGAGTTCACGCTGGATGGTGGCGAGGTAACTTGAGCTGAACTTTTCCTATACAGATCTCCGCCACAAATGTCACACTTGAGGTCTTTTGGTCCTTGTTTGTGTGTGTTTTCATGAAACCCACAAGATAACATGATGTCCCTTTTCTTATTTTGTGATACACAAGTGCACTTATTTATGTGCTCCTTCTACAGTACTCCTTCTAGAGTCTTTTCCACAACCTTTGGCCACACCGATGGAAACTGAACATCTGTCCAAATGATGAAGAAAAAGATTTATGGATACAGCTGGTGCTATATACAGTATGTATAAGCATTTGAGAATATAATGACACTGAATTAGTGATAGAATTGTGTCTAATGCTTAGTTTTTCCTTCTGTGCACACGAGTCTGCATTTCCTCCAGAGTGCAAAATAGATTCGTTCAGCACGGCTTATGGCATCATCAACGACAGAAGTGATCACAGAACAAAGACGCCCCTAACCCTTTATTGCACTTGAACCTCAAGGGCATAGTAACTGGGTACTGAGTTTGAATCCCCTGCACTAAAATATGATTACAGCATGCACTTACAGCTTATTCATTATAAAGTCCAAAGAACAATGGATTGTAACAATGCTCATGTTTGTTTGCATATGCTATCATGAAAAAAAAAAAAGAATGAAAACACACTTCCTTGCAAATAATCTAGGCTCAGAGCACTATAGAGCATATTTTAAAGCAGGCAATTATTGGCTCAAGTTCATGCTTGTTTGAAGACCTATAAAGACAATTAAAATAAAATTGTAGAAACATTTACAAATATCAAACTCTTTCGGCTTGATGTCATACTACAAACATCATTAAAAGTTTAACTTCATTAAAAACAAAATCCTACAGCCTTTTCATAAATTTGATTTTCTGCTGATAAAAAGGTATGACTTGACCATTTGTCATCCCTGTATAACCCTGTAAAAAGATTATTCCTTCAGGACACACCCTTCCTTCTTGTGTCCTACTGTATGTCCCCATAGTTCTTGCTACATACACTTAAAAGGGACAATGGCAATACTGTTATTTGCAATAAATAGTGACCAGGTCGAACAGCCTACTCATATCGAGTGCTATGTCACCCAGCTCTCCGTGCGTAGCCGTTTCAGTGATGGACCCCTGATGCCCTCTGATGGGCCGCTGCCCTGGCCTGGAGTGGGCATGGAGGGACGGGTGTCTCTACGCTGCTCCTCGCGCTCGCTCCCCTCATACGAGCTGCAGGATGAGGCGAGGCTTTCAGCTGGAGAGTGGAGAGAGGAGGAGGGAGGGGCGGAGAGGAAAGCCATCGGAGGAGAGACAGGTTCAGCTTTTATATCCAAGACTGGAGGAGACCTGGAGGAGGGCTCTGAGACATGGGATAAGGAACAAGAGACTCTGTAGGAAAGAAAAGACGGGATATTTTTGTAATTCAGATGATGTAAATATATATGATGGAAAGATCAAGGGATGAAAAAAAAAAGCGAGACATCCAGTGAAGTATTGTGTTTTCATGAAGTGATGTATAAATATTTATATCCATTTATTATGATATCATTCAATATATATATATAGATATTATGATTAATACATTCAGAATTGATTAATAATTGGATGGGTGAATGGATGGTTGTAACGCTAAAATAGGAATAAATATTTGGCATGGTGGCTTAGTGGTTAGAGTTGTTGCCCTGCACCTCTAGGTAGGACCTCTTGCTGTGTGTATGGAGTTTGCACGTTCTCCCTGTACTGTTCATGCATGTTCCAGAGGGGTTCCTCTGGGACATGCATTGTGTTTCAAAACGTCCACGGTGTATGATATATAGGGTATATGTATGTATATATATATATATATATATATATATATATATATATATATATATATATATATATATATGTAGGGTATATGTGTGTTTACACTCGTTCGGTAGGTTGCCTTAGCATTTCAATTCGCGGTGTTGGCTTGAATGGATAGATGAATGAATGACTGTATGAACAATTGACCTGGACAGATGACAGAATAATGGTGTATACAGGACGAGTTGAAGAACGCATGGATGGGTTGATGGCAGATGGATGGATGTTAGGACAGAAACTCACTCACCCCTGAGAAGTTTGAGTATGTTGCCATGGTGACCCTGATGCCAAAGTCAGGCTGTCTGGTAAGCTGAAGCCATGTAGGTTACTGAGATCTGAGCTGTTTAAGCCATAATCTGAAAGATGTTAGAAATAAGTACATCAATAGAGCAGCTGCTTGACTTCAGTACAGTGAACTACATGCTGTACGGGCGAGCAAGGAGGAATAAAACGTGTCCACACCTGAGCTGTACGCTGATGTCATATTGGGGAAGTGCAGACTCTGAGGGTGCATACTGGGTGTTGCCATGGATACCACCTGTGTGCTCAGTGATTGGCTGGATGGTGGAGTGTTCATCCTCTGAAATGCATAAAAAACAAAGAGGTGTCTGGATGAATAAATTGATACATGTACATATCGTTTACAATAGATGCAGGTTATTGAGAATAGTCTGTAGCATAGCTGTCATTTCTGACAACAAGGAAACGTTTCCCAAGGTTTCCCTAAATACACTCATTGATAATGTATAATAATTAAAAAGTTTTCATTGGGCTACTAGTATAAAAAGTGTACAAGTGTAGTGCTGTAACCCAGAACATGTTATAATAAACCAGGAGTGTACAAGCTGTACTGTGAGTTACTTTAAAATTAAAAACAGACCTCTTTTAAAAGCACAAATATTTTAAAATTCCGCTATTAAATAGGACCAAATCTAAAAAAGAGAAAACCTTGGCTCCTGATCTCGTCCTGTTTCCTTTTTCCAAACATTAATTCAGATTAAATCTACAGCCTTACAATAATAGTACAAATCCATTGAATAAACACAGAGAAAAATCAGGAGCACAATTTCAGTCATGTTTTCTTCCGAGTTCAGAACAAAGTTTGTGCGTTTATTATGCCAGTAATGTTAACTTTGCAGTAAATGAAATCGTTTTCTTGTCCAAGCATGCAGCTGAAAACATTTGAAACTCACCTATTAGACTTAAATTAAACCTAATGCATTTCAGTAATTGCTATCAAGCTATTTTTTACTTCTTTATTTTAAAATGTTTTTTCCCCCATTTATTTTATTTATCAGATTCTAAGAACGAAAACTTGACATACCCCTTGAATAGCATGAACCAGTTTCCTAGTTATTTTCCTAGACATTTCTCTACACTGCATAGTTTAATGGTCTTTTACATTTACATTTAGGCATTTGGTAGACGCTCTTATCCAAAGCGACTTACATTTTTATCTCATTACACATCTGAGCAGTTGAGGGTTAAGGGCCTTGCTCAAGGGCCCAACAGTGGCAACCTAGTGATTGTGGGGTTTGAACCTGGGACCTTCCGAACCGTAGTCCAATGCCTTAACCACTGAGCTACCCCTGACCCCCCAGGTCATTTCTGCGCTAATGTACGAAAAATGAAATTACTGTAACGATCAAGACATACGCCGGACTAGCTGTGGCCTCTAGATGCTTTAATGAGAAAATAAGTTCAAGTCATTTATCTTTTAACTTACCAAATTTCCCTCTTCCTCTGGCTGCTTGCAAGACAGAGTGAAATATATTAAAGAAATGAAAAGAATGCTGTTTATCAGATGACCTTATCTTAGTGTTTGGGTCTGTACTAAGCAACCAGTAATTCCTTCCACACAATGCATTTCACAGTAACTGAGAAAATGGGTACAATTCTTCAGTTCCAGTCATGCACAACCCTAACTAATGGACTTTGCTTAGTACTACTATAATGTACCTTTAGAAAGAATGGTCATTTTACAATGCATTTTTCAGTTTTTCAGTCAATATGCATTACACCAAAGTGGAAATTGTGCAGAATCCATATGGCACGCAGGAGGGTTTGCCTAGAATGATTTCTCATGAGAAGTCAGAAACAGTAGTGTTAGTTTATTAATGTACTGGATATAAATTAGAGATCTCACCAGAGCTGGTGAGATTTTACAGGATGGTGGAACAAGCACTCGGAGCTCTGGCTTGTGTCCGATGCTCGTGAGGCTTCCTGTAGGGGGCGCTGCAGATTTGGCTGTCGGGCCTCTCGCCATGGTGTTCTCTCCCTGAGCACTGATGTATCCATTAACTGAGAGCACACACACATAAGAGCAGCAGGACATGACAATGATAATTATTTAGTCAGTCTATTATACAAACAATTTGTATAAAACATACTCCTTTTTTAAAAAATATAAATATAAATCAGAATATACTGTACAATACAATTAATACAATAATATCACATGCAAAACCAATAATTACGCAATATTATGAAAATCATGTGCAATATAATTCCGGTGTGTAATATCAATATCATTATTACTCTCTATATGCAATATCAAATATTATGTGTAATATATATCCTGTGTGCAATAATATACATGTACAATACACAAAAGAGACAATTCCGCACGCAGTCAGTAGTTTTTAGCTTTTCTATATATTTTTATTCTATTTATATCTGTTTATTGACATTATAGTACATTGTATTTTATTATTATTTTATTTTATAATTTTCTTCTTATCCTATTGTGTTTGTATCTTATAAATATGCAGCAACTGGAAAAACTATTTCCTTCAGGATTAATAAAGACTTATCTTATCTTAAAATAAATATAAGCCTTAATCAGATTAATCAAGTGGATCTAATAATTGTAGAATAAAATCAGTAGTAGAATCAAGTGAAATACAGAAATATTGCACCATGCTATATGACCAAATACACACCTAAACACAACATTCATTCATTCATTTTTTAACCAATTTACTTATTGCTGGATGTAAACTGGAGAACCTGGAGGAAACCTGCGTGAAGATGGGCCCAACCTACTCACATACTTATTTATCTATTCTAAACAATGTGTTATCTGATTAATCAAAGAAGCTAAAATTTACAACTGAATGACAGCGAGACATTACACATTAGAGTATGTGAGTCTGTAAAACATTATTAACAATAAATAAAATTGGAACAAAAATACAGCATGGCGGATGAACTATATCTAAAAAATGGGAAAAAAAAGAAAACATTTTTGATTTTTACAATCTTAGAGTCCATGAGAGTCAAGAGTAGTATGTGTAAAGAGACTGCACTAATGTCTGGGGAACGACATCTCACATCCTGGCTGCATCTATCAGATACAGGGATTAGGATCGAGCTGGCTGGGTTCACTCTCTCTCTCTTGCTCTCTCTTGCCCTCCCTCCTGTTCAGACATTCACACGACTCTTAAAATTACTTTTCACTGTATAAGCGTATTCTATGTGTATGTGCTATAGTTCACCCACAGTGGTGTAGCATTAAAGCTGCTGTACTGTATACCATTTCTATGGTGTTGAGCTGTACCCCAATCCTGCAGCTTTAAGCACAGCTTTAAATTTTTCCTACAAAAATGTGAAATCTTGCTATAGTTTCATCTGTCTGTCTTTCAGTCATTAACTTACAACAGTCTTAAAACAATCATTGTAATCATCTTGTGTATCAAGTATTCATTTAATTATTTAAAACTGGGTCAGAGTTAGTTAGTAATAACAGTTCACATATGCATACTTGAAAGTACAGGAAGAAAGAACTCACCTATTGAAGAGGAGTGCACACCATTGGGCGTGTGGTCTGAAGAAGCGTGTATACCAGCTAAAACACACATTTAACAGAATCGTAAACACAAAAACAAATGGCTGTTGTGTTCCCCTAAAGAAATGCATCTTATCACTGTATTTAGCTCATTAGTTACAAAATAGCAAGGCTTGCTTTGGTCTAATAGCACATTTACAGTATAATCTAAAGTATGTCTTCTTCAACTAGCTCACACAATTAACCAAGAAGAGTATTTATAGTACTGACAATTTTTTTTTTATGAAAGGTAGTTTAAAAAAGGATGAGGTCAAACAACAACATCAGAATCAATTTGCTAATTTAACTTAAAAGTTAATGATTAAACAAATGTACAAATGTTGCGCTGAGATCTACAGTTGTTTAGCTCCAGGATGGCCGTGACTTCTGTTTTTAGCACGGAGATATATATCATTTAAGGGGAATTTCCCACATACCCAAATTTAATCCGGGACAGATACAATCTTTAGATCAAAGGAAATTGCAGGGAGATCATCAGGAAGTTTAAAGTTTGAGTTCAGCAGTTGAGTCTGTCGCAGTTCCAAAAAAAAATCACAGCCGTCTATTTAAAAATTCTCACCCACAATCGAAAATTCAGCGTCGAAGTGGATTGCTTTGAGTCGTCATTACTGGAGCGCTTGTTAAAGCCTCTTATATGAGGGTCGGGCAAATCCAACCCTGTGCACTAAACACTGTGCTTTAATAGACACTACATTGCCAAGGGTGAGGGGTTTTACAGAAGTGTGTGGGAGGTTCAGAGCTTCTGTTGTCACAGGTATCTTAAAGATATTACACTAGTTAGTTTCGTCAAAGCAATCTGATTGGAAAAGAGGCCAATTATGTCTAGGAGTGGTCATAATAGATAGCAGCACTTGGACGTTTAACTATATGCATACTATACTATACTGCCTCTCATGTGATATTGCCGTTGCTGAGTATCTACAGGGCACTGTTAACAAGTGAGAAATATTATGTTTGTCTTGTCAAGTCTTGACAATTTATAACAAATTGTGGGTTAAAGTAGGTACTTTGTAGGTAAATAGTGCATGTTTGTAGACAGTTTGAGATAGTGTAGAGTCATGAGTTGTGAAGTTAATGAAGTAGTGAACGTTTGCGTTGTAATCATAGGTACATCACACTATTTCATAGGTAACGATTTGTACTGTAGGTAATTTGAGGCATGTGATGGTACGTAGTACGTAGCTTGGTCAAGAATTTTTATTTGGGACAATTCAGCATGCTGTTGCAAAAAGTTCAGGAATGTGGGAAATCCCTCAGTCTATCTGTTTTTTTATGCTCCTGAACAACTCGACACAGTTTAAGGCAAGCTGTTCAAGTCTGTTAACTTTACTCACTTATTCATAGAATACATTACAATCTTAGTTTCCACATGCAAAGCTGACAGATTAAAGATCTGTATTTGAAATGTGCAAAGCCCAATTTTCCCTCATGAGGAGCAGACCTGTGAGTCGAGCATGTACAGATCTCTGCAGCGTGTTGGAGGATGGAGACAGCATGCCGCCCTCACCCAAAACTCCCATGTTGTTGTAGGAATGGACTCCGTGCTCAGAGACTGGTAATGCTAGAGGCATGGAAAAGCTCTGCTGAGACAAAACAGCCGGCTACCGGACAACCGGTGTGGAAAACAAATAGAGAAATTCAGTTAGGACAAGATTTGGAAGGTATAAAGTGTGGCAGGCTGCGCCGTTATAGGAAAACGATCAACAACAACAGAAGTGTGATGTGGCCTGACGTGCAGTAAAGCACAGCCTGAGGCTGATTATTTTTCTTTAAAAGCACATCCCTAAGAATTTATTTCATTTATACAACAGCAATTTGTCAACAATCACATACAGTGTAGCTCGTGAAAAAAAAATTCTATTGTGGAAATGTTTATTTTTCAATTGTATTGAAACAGTTAAACTCTAGATCCATTACATGGAAAGTGAAATATTTCAACCCTTCTTTGTTTTAATTTCAATTATTTCGCCTTATTTTCTTTTCTAACAAAATCTTTTTAATTTTTTATGAAGCTGCTTTGAGACAATGACCATTGTTAAAAGCGCTATATAAATAAAATTTAATTGAATTGAATATAGCTTATAAAAAATAAAAAAAATCCAGTATCTTAGAAATTTTTATTTGAATACATTATTATTCATATTCAGTATAAATACTGTGTATCTCTCGTTCTAGTTCAGTATAAGCAGGGGAAGATGATCGACTTTTCATGTTTATTGTATTGTTACATGTCGTGTTGTGTAAAAATTCTAATTAGTTATTACTTTTACAGTAACACAAACAGTTTCTTCGTTTATTCAAGAGCCTGTTTTTTTTTAAAGTTAAGATAAAAAAAAAAAAAAGAAAAAACATCTTGGGGTAAAAATTGGGAAACCAAAAAGCCCTAGTCGTGTTTCCTGACGACTTTCTGGAGCCCTCTTTAAAAATGTTAATTAAACATCTCTTCACACAACAATTTTGTGTTATGTTGGTAAAAAAAACATCTTTTATTTTTTATTATTAGGCTTAGATTATGTGGAGTGCTGCTTTTTAAGTTGTGTGTGTAAGTTGTTACTCTAGAAACTATAACATATTAGAATGAGGGCATTAATATAAACCTGTGATCTGCCTTGCAACTGGAACTACTGGCAAGATTCAACAGTGCTTGTAACATTTATTCATTCATAAAATCTTTTATAGTTCATGTAATTCAATTGTGCAAAAAAACAAAAACAAACATCGCCAGGCCAAATAAAAATGATCATTTTCATATTATTGGCCTCCATGAAGCGGATTGAAATTACTGCAATTTGGTTAAGAACCGTCTAACACATTATCAAAACCTGAAAGTGTAGTGCTAAACCATGCGATTCATGGAAGAAATGTGGTTAGGAAAAAAAATAAAATAACAAACACTTGATTAAACTGTAACAGTAGAGTGTTTAATAGTTAAATGTAAAAACCCAAATTGTGAAGGAATGGTTCTGAGAGCATGAGGAATAATTTTCACACATGAATTAGCCACTGCATTACATTTACATTTACATTTAGGCATACGGCAGGCGCTCTTGTCCAGAGTGACTTACAAAAAGTGCTTTGAAGTTTCCGCAATTGGATAGGTACTAACACTGGGTTACTACAGTAGGTTAATGCATTATGCATAGTAATCAAAGCTAAACGTGATTGAAGTAAATATTAAAGTGTGCAACTTTTGATACAGAAACATGATTTCTTAAACACACCATACCATTTTATGATTGCGCATCATGTTATCAAACTCTTCATTAATCTTCTGGTATTTCTCCTCTGTGTGTGGGGTGAGAACATACGAGCATGAGTCCACTTCTGGGCTATCAGAGCCACGATGCTCCTTCTTGTTAAGGGCCTGGAGGGAGAAAAAGGCAGAAAAATGATTGATGGACAGTAAGAATTAGGAATAGTTGCAATACAAAAAAATTTTACACAAATTAAAAGCAGATGATAAAAACTTGTAATTTTATTACAAATGCATTATTTATAATATCATCAACCTAATTTTACTTGCAACATGTCTTTTCTCTCACTCTCAACACCTACTGTATATCTATACCGCTCGGTGACTGTGAATTGTCCCTTACCAAAGTTTCTGTTTCACTCACCTTAAATCAGCTTGTCTTCTAGCCAAGAACCCACAACATTCTCTTTCTTGAAAACCTTTGTGTGTTCAAACTTCAAAGATACAGCTTTATTTATAATATAACAAAATGCTGACACTGGGGAGTTTTCCCCCCCCAAAAATGTTAAATAGTCACTAAATAATCCACCGCTTACTTTTGAAATAAATTCATGTGGAGTGGATGCTGTAAGCATCCATGTGTAAGTTGTTAATATAGGAACAATATACTACTAGATACGAGCAATGAGCTGTGCAGTGCATTAATATGAAGAAAATGATTCTGCACCTTCTGAGAACTGAGAATTCAGCATCGCTTTGCATAGGCAGAACCATATGGCAATAAAATAAGCTGTTTAACATATATTGCATATATGTTGCATAATGTCACAATACAAATTTTCGAGATTTTAGATACATTTGCCTATGGTAAGGTTGCAAATTGCACACATTTTCTTAACATGTTAATCAATTATCAATAAATTGTTAATTATTAATGTTAGAAATTGTTGGAAATCTGGGATCGGGATCAGTAAAGTAAGTATGTATGTATGTATGTATGTACTCTATCTATCTATCTATCTATCTATCTATCTATCTATCTATCTATCTATCTATCTAATGATAACATGATACACTTTTTATAGCTGCAGAAGCCAAACAAATAATTTATGCAAGACAAATTATTTAATATTGTAATCTTGTTGATCTGTGATACCCTTTGACTGCCACTTCATGGTGTTACTTATTTGAATTGTTACATAATTTGGGCATTCAAGTGCTCCAGGGTTGCCATATCACATAATAAAAATGGGTAGGTAGAGGTAAAAATCGCCACTCTGATTAAAAAAAAAAAAAATACTATCATTGGTGAGTAAAATTAGGGATACTCTAGGTAAAATATTACTATTCATATTATTTTTAGGATTATTTTATATTACCTAAGTAAAGTAGAAGTGCTTCTTTAAATAAATCTCACTCCCTCTCTCTCTTTCACCTTTGAAGGCGCTGTTTGATCGCTGTTTGAAACAGGCTCACCTTTAATTTCAAACAACGGCTGTATTGTTAAGCATTTCATGGAGGGAAGGCAAATCATGCCAGTACCCATAATATTTAAGCTGCAAATACTAAGCACCACTTGGTTATGTAACGCAAGGCCATGCAAAATCTAGTGAAGTAAAAGGACAGATATTTGCTGGACAATGTAGTGGAGTAAAAGTAAAAAGTGAAGCACAGCTATGTGAAATATATGCTTAAGTACAGAATTTTTGGTACCTTCCACCTCTCACTATAACAGGCCAAAGAATATCAGCACTACAATTCATATTGTTGCTGAATTTATTCACATAACTTCTTTGATTAAACTAGCCTAATATTTATTACTAACTCACTCAAGACACATTATTTCAGCCAAAGATTATAAGTTTGCCCAAAAAATTGGCAACATTGTGAATGTCAATACTGTACCTTATTCCTTTCAAACTTTGAACTGCAACTGCGCCTCTCCGGCTATTAACAGGCATGTGAGCTACAGAGTATTATTATCCAAAACAAAATTTTTCCCCCCATTTTTAATCTGTTAAAGTCTTACCGCCAATTAATCAATCAAGAATTAATCATTAAATTCCTTAGCCTATGCGCAAGATATTTTTACTTGCTTAGATATTTTTTTAACAGTACCTATTTCACTAAAGGTTATATTATATCAGTCTTAGTGTGCTTTTTAATCATGTGACTCTGTACTCGTAGTATTAAAATAAATATACAGAAAATAAAAGCAACAGATGAACTGCAACGGCTTTATAAGTAACTCTTATTATTATTATTATTTTTTTAAATGTACCATTAGCAGTGGGCAAACACACGCCGGGTCTGCCAAAATCGCACGCCAAGTTCCCTTGGCTGAATGAAGCTCAGGTTTCCGTGTGTGTAATTTGGATAGCGATACGACTTTATTTTTAGAGTCCACCAATTAGTAGCACTTCCTTTTGATGTGTTCGTCAACACATGACTTACAGTAAAGGATGCAGTCTGCTCGACTTGGTCACAAGTCCCAACAGGCGTTACAAAAAGTACATATTGATTTTGTGTACATGTTCATTTCTGCCAAATTCAGCCATCTCTATGACTGGTCAGAAAAAAGAGGCACACAAACTACTCTTCTACTGTTCTTCTGGATGTTAACATACTGTTTACAACACTTGGGTCCTATGATAATCATTTATAGATCTCAGGGTGCTGGTGCCAAACATTAACTGTTTTACTTCTTCAAAAGAGATCAATGCAACATCCTTGTAAGTGACATTTATTAGATCGAACAACAGCAGCAATGGTTTAGGAACGGCTGAGAGTACTGGCTCACTTGCAAGGACAAACGGTAATGGACAGGATAATTTGCTAATAGCAAATGGAGCGAATGCTTGTGAAGGTCAGGATGGCCAGAAATGCCATGTTGTCATACTGGTCTGACTGACAGACTGATCTTTAATTACTGAAGCATCGAGGCTAAATGGGAGGACAAACCGTGCAGAAAATATACCTTGCAGCAGCAGCAAAAACAATATGCATGCCCACGTATATATTGCAGTTTCTTCTGCTTCATTATAATATGTTTATCTATTTTGATACAAGTCGAATTTTTTTGTTTTATAAGCCAACTTAAAACTCGAAAAAATTACAGACAAAATGCGATTGTTAATAATTTTCAGCAGACAGTTTTGTTTAAAGGCCACAGAATGTGCAAAAACTTCCCTTTTATACATTCTCTTTGGCCAGATTATAAGAAAAAAAAACATACCCTTACTTTTGTCCATAAATATGCTCAAACATGCATTTAAATTTCCCTGCCTCGTATAATGTCATAGAAAAACAGGAATGGGGAATATTTGCATAGCCATAGCTAATGGACAATTTGAATAGTCATAGCTTTTCAGCAAAGTCTGATTTCCAATGCTTGGGTCCAATTGGCTAGACAAATGCACGTCCACAAAAGGCCATGAAGGGACAGGGGTGATGTCCAGTAGCTCATTTGCATTGAAAACTACAGACAATGAAACAGAATGATTAAAACAGGGAGGAAACAAGGAAATTCAGGGATGCCAGAATATCATTATCTGAGTGGTATTTCAGCTGGAACATTAACAAACACAGTCTGATGACCTCTAAGACTTATGTTAACTTCTAAAAAAAAAAAGGATGATATGGGACCTTTAAAACAGTAAATGTCTACATTTATTATCCCAATACTCAAGCAAATGAAACAGTGATGATTGAGTAAAATGTAGATATTCTTTCTGGGGCAGTGGTGGCTCGGATGTTAAGACCTTTGGGCTGTAGCTCAAAAGGACACGAGTCCACATGTTTGACTCATAGTGTTTTAGCCAACCTTCTGCTTCCTTGATGCTATAACATGATGATGTCAGATGATGATGCTGTATAAACGTGTGAAATGAGTCTTTGAGCCACTCACCTCCACGATATCCGAGTTGGTTCGGCTCTCGTGAGGCTCGTTGTACTCAGTGTACTTGAGTAAAACCTTGTCCATGTCTGTGCTGGCGTACTGAAAGAGCTTGTTGGAGCTGTTGAAGATAATGAGCGCGATCTCACAGTCGCACAGCACACTCAGCTCGTACGCCTTCTTCATCAGTCCAAACTTCCTCTTAGTGAAGGTCACCTACAGCAGAGCACAAAAAAAAGGAGTATTATTATGGATATATAATATGGTACTACAAAAAAAAAGTGTAATTCAGGAATTATAAACCTGCAACCACATAGCAATAAGATTTAGCTAATGTAAGCTGGGAAAGTAATTAAAAATCACTTTCAAATCTCAGAAGTGCCACTGGTCAAAATATACCCAACAAACAGAATAAAAAGACAAGATTTTTTGCCGTAAAATGCCGCTCATGGACCTCGAAAGATCACCTAAAGCATGCAAACTATTATATATATATATATATATATATACTAACCAGATCGAGAGGAGATCTATTAATCAGATCAAAATTGAACCTCATTATTAAGCAATGTGTAAGCCACAGTGGTTCGTGTTTTTAGTGCCTGAATTGTTACAGGTTAAAGGAAAATTTTTGATAATGCTCGTTTTGGGCCAAACTGTTACTTTTAAACCCTAGTGTTTAAAACAGACATGCGCTGATGTTCAATACCACAGCAGCTACACAGGCACACCCAGTGCTTGTTCGAGACTCGAGAATTCGTGTTCATGCTGCAGCGTCCTGCCCTTGGAGATAATAAGTGTGTAATGGCCTCATTAAGAGAGTCACGAGAACCCAGTTCCACGTCTTCTGTTCGCGCCAGTGTGACAGAGCACAGCTGTCAGGGTTGCCAGATCTCGTCATGTTCCTTGCCAATTATCACCCCTCCCTGAGGAAGGCTAAACCTGCCACCACTTCAGTGCCGTGGCGGGGACGGTGCGGCGCTGCGCGAGCGCTATCATCTGCGCCGGGCTGGCGCCATCAAATTCATCGCGAAAGACAGGTCCACGTCATTACTTTACAAATGCACGATTTAGAGAGGAAAGCACTTTTTTGGCCTTTCTCTAGCCATGCAGTTTAGCTTGTTATGAATCCCTGCGCTCAGCATTTCATAACACTTCAGTGACGCTTGACTTTGCTGTCAGCACTTTGTGGCCTGCTGAGTGTAAGGTTGCAGAGGGATGAACATTTTGGGGTAATTTCCATGGAGAATAATATGGGATATTAAATACAGCATGTTGACCGAGAATATTGTTTATCAGGAATGTGTTACTCGTCTGTCCTATGACATTATTTATATGCACTTACTCCACAAGGCTGAAAGTGTCAATATGTGTGAGCGAGTCAACTATAAATATCAATAAGTCACATATAGACAAGCCCTAGCTGCCAACTAGCATGCATGCAAATATGTTAAATTATATCAATAACAAAGGCACAGTGCCACTGATCTGAAGCAGCACTTTTACAGAGCGCCCTGCTGCTGTTTATTCCCCTTTGTTTAAGTCCACCACTCGGCTGAAGAACACAAGTCTGGCTTGACTGACCTCAATATTTCCAGATATGATAAATGTCTTTGTTCAAATATGAACATTGTTCTGCTTTTAACAGCAAGCGCTTATTGATAATTTACAGCACTGTGTTTGGGTCAGATATGAGAAAGCCTTAGGTAATTAAATAAAAAAGAAAAATGCATTGGAAAAAAAAGAGACTGTAAAATATATATTATGCTGTATGAGCTGTATCTAATATACCATTCTCTGATGTGTGCGTACAGTATGTGTACCCACACACTTTATGCTTCTCACAAAGAAAATTCAACGTAATTAAAAGTGTTACATTTTAAAGTGTCTAATTGTAAGTAACAGTGTTACTATTATTACTGACGGTTCCTTTAATTAGTTAGTCACAAAATGTAACTAAAATAAACATTATTAAATACAAAATTCTTTTTTAGATTTACACAATACCCTATAAATATACACTTTTTTCTTTGTCTTTCTTCCTTTATGTAAAAGTCTGTCTGCGACAACAGGGATGTGAGAGTGGAATGAAATCATATAATATTCATGAATGTTATTAATTTCTTGTCAGATGAACAGCCTTTGGACACAAAAAGGACATGTCTCTACTTCTAGCCATCTATAACATGAGATACTCTTCTGGCTGTAGGCATACGGTTAATGAGTGCAGTAAATCCTCAGACCAGGAAACGTCTTAACGTCAAAAGTGAATTAGGTAACTCAGTAAAAGATATAAGCCTATACAAAAATGGCATTTTATGGTCCTACTGGGATCAGCATGAGTGATTTACTAAGTGGAATGGGTGACTGATTGTTTGATTGATTGATTGATTGTGTGAGTAAACAAGTGAGTGAGAGGAGAAGTTTGTGAATAAATAGGTGAGTGAGTGACTGACAGAGAGAGTGAGCATGTGACTGAACAAATATGTACATAGGTAAGTGAGAGAGGGAGTGAGGAACCAGGACAGTAAGTGAGTGAATAAGTCTAGGGTTGAGTAAGTGCGCAAGTGTGTGAGTTTTGAATGCATGGATGGGTAAGCAGGTCAGTTGGAGGAAAAGTGAAAGAGCATTAGTGAGAAAATTGGTCATTGTGTGAATAAAGTGATTAAATGAATGAGTGAGTGAATGGTAGATGAGTGAGTGAGTGAGTGAGTGAATGAATGCTTGAATGAGCAACTGAATTAGTGCTTAAATGGTTAAGTAAGGGGGTAAATGTTTGAGTGAGTCAGTGATTGAGTGAGTGAGTAAATAGTTGAAGGAATGAGTGAATAAGTGCATGAGTGAGTGAATGGTTGAGTGAGTAAATAAATGAGCGAGTGAGTGAATGTGAAAGTGAGTGAATAGTGGATGAGTGAGTGGGTAAATACTTGAATGAGCAACTGAATGAGTGCGTAAACGGTTGAGTGATTGAGTGAGTGAGTGAGTGATTGGTGGATGAGTGAGTGAAAGAATGAACGGTGGATGAGTGAGTGAATGGGTGAGTCGCCCATCATTTGAGTGAGAGAGTGAGCGAGTGAGTAAATAGAAATTGAGCGAATGAGAAAGAGACTGAATGGTTGATTGAGTGTGTGAGAGTCTAAGTGAGTGAGTGGGATATTTAGACTTCATGTCTAAAAAGGGCGCAGTGTATATCAAGCACATAATAAACCAAACTTGTGCTCTTCCAGACAAGATAGGGTTTGTTGTGCTGGTGTGAGGATTTATATTTAGAGCACAAGGCAGCTTGGGTGAATTCCAGCTTGGCTCTGCGGCTTCATTTTGAGTGATGGCCATCAGGGGTTAGAGAGAGAGAGAGAGCGAGAGAGAGAGAGAGAGAGAGAGAGAGAGAGAGAGAGAGAGAGAGAGGGTATATGCCTCGTCAGGCTGACTCTGACGGCTAATGAGAGATATGGAGCCGTTCGTTCCTCTAATTACTCCAACCACAGCACAGGGACAGCAGGTCCAGTGAGACCCAGGACAAGAGGTGCAGTGTGTGTGTGGGTGAGCCTCCTCCCAGTGCCACAGAATCAGTCTGCCTCATACTCGCTTCACAGCAGCCAGGGGAAAAAAGAGGGGTTAGTGAACAAGAGCCTAACATATCAGTACAGAGTGATATTCAGATTAGATTCCACACTTAGTATTTCCCAAAGCATCTCTGAAGTGTCCATCAAACTCGGTATATGCAGGAAACAGAAATGCAGCGTTATAAAGTTTACTTTACATTTTTTTTATTCGTAAATGTCCGGTCACGATTTAAAGGCAAAACAGCATGAAACAGCTACTTCTTTTCTTCTGGGTAACAAACTGCAATCAAGGAATGTGCAATGTATCCTCGAAGCACATACTCTGGCACATGTATACATTCATATAGTCATGTTTACAGTTAAGGGAATTATCTGTGTTTTTTATTTAAGAAAAAAAGGAACTATGAACTATGAAATGCGACTAGTCAACAAAACATAACCAAGCATAATTAATCAAAAATATTCTAAGAAAGCAAGATACTGGGTGATAGGATGCACTAAAAGCAAAAATCAGCACACAAGCACACACATCCCATATAGGAGAGACGCAAACTTCTGGACTCATGTCTGAGAAATATAATTGTTAATAAAATATATCCTATATAAACATTTTTAGCAGCAGAATATAAAAACAAGCCACAACACTTAGACAAGCCACAACACTTTATGATCTAAATTACAGATAAAACTAGCCAGCCAATAATAAACCTGCTATAGGGTTGTTCATTGTGAACATTAGCACGGTAGCTCACCTGTCTGTTTCGCTCATCGACGATGCGGGTGATCTGGATCTTCTTACGGCCCATTCTCGCCACCTTGGTCTTCAAAGAATCTCTGGAGTTACTGGTATGTAATCTGGTGGTGGACGTTTTGTCAGCTAGCGTGTCATTAGAGGGAGGTAACTTTTCATTGGTTGTATCCAATCCCTGTGTAAAATGGGGGAAAAAAAACTTCAAATCAACTGAAATAAGTGCTTTGTAAATCTAAAATGTGTACAGTACAAAGTGCAAATGTCTTGATCCACCGCTCATTAAATGATGTAGATTAAATTAAAGTAATTGGAACTAATGTTTTAATTTGACAGGCTGAAGAGATACAATTTATAAATTGGTTGCTTATGTTACAACCTCAGCAGCAGCCTCATTTCCCCTCTCGTCTGTTCCAACCACTCAGCATTCATCATCACCAGTATACTAATCACCGGCCTGATTATGTCATCATCTGCCCGTTTCTCACTGGTTCATACCTTAAGTTAGATTTTTTTTATGCTTGAATGATTCAACTGTTACTCTGTAGCTTAACAAACAAAAATATTTTCTTTTGAACCTGCTCAGGTACAGGGACTGGAGTGAAAATAAAAAATAAGTCCTTTAAGTCTACACACAAAAATACAAAATGTCTGACTCTTTGGAAGCAAAATATGAAGAAATGGGGGGTGGGGGCTCAAGACTTTTGCACAGTACTGCACATCAAATCATACAAATACTGTATATATGGTTTCCAGTGGGGCAAAATTATTGTACTCGTTGTAACAAAAATCCTTTGCTGATCCGTCATGAATGAGAAATTAATAAGTCATTTAATAATACCACAAGATCACACTCCGTTGAGTTAAGTGTTATATTGAGAGGCAAATTTGCAGAGAATAATATGGAAATTAATAATTACAATTCAGAATATATCACGCTAGGTGTAATATATTGCCATAGACCGAGGTCACAGGCACAGCATAAGAACAGACAATGAAGATTTATCAAAATGTATACACACAAGGCACAAACGGCGAAACTAATCAGGAATATCATCAGAACAGAATGATAAAAATCCTACAATATAAAAGTCAAAAGAAAAGCAAAACCAATGATAATTATGAGAAAACCTTGACCTACATTGGCAACATGCTAGACTCTGATTAGATGTCTATTCTTATTCCTAACCATATGAAGCATAATGGACTTTTTATTTTTCATTTTTTAAATTGCCTCTTAATTTTCCCTTTGGCAGTAAGCACTTACTTCGGACCACGCTTTGACCTCTTCTACTCCAAAAAATCAGGCAGTGGAGTGAACTATGCTCAGGTAATCTGCACGTTCCTCCCCAGAACATTGACTTATGCATGAGTGTAATGTGTCCAACACCTAATAAGCATAACGTTCCTTACGTAAGCCATCTTTAGCACAGCCTCTATAGGTATGACCTTATAGACAATGCATGTACAGTAGCTTATCATACTGTACACTGTGATGTTGTATAATAACCAGGTACATCATCTTGCTTTACCTCAGGCCAGAACTTTGAATGGAACAACTCCAAAAGACTTATTAACTAAGGAGCAGAAAGACAAACTGAACTTCCTTATCAAAGCAGAATGAAGAGATGGGCTTTGTGCGTGAAAGTTTACGGTTCCTCAACCTCCTACGCGGTGTGAAAACCAAACCATGGTTTACAATAGCAGCCTTCAATGAGGACGGCAAGTTCGTCCAACAATGAGCAATACTTGCATAATCAGCGGCTCAAGCCAAGAGTGCCTACAATGTAATATGTCATTTTCCACTCAACTCGTTCAACCTCAACTAAAAAACCAGCAACATCCCACACACTGAGTCCTGCAGACGCTCCATTGTTCCACAGTAATTACTGTTCTGAGAGTCAGCAGGAGCTGCAGGAATTTACTGCGCTCTGAATGTAATTGAAAATGTCAGATGAAAACAGTGGGTTATATTTGGAAGTTTTAACACTTGGCGCCTGACGAATGTTTTTTCGGTCGGTGGTCTGAAACCGAACCGTGAGAGACGATCGCATCTCGGGCGCGTTAGAGTGAGCAACAGCGGCTTCTGTCTCAACCGTTTTCACACCTTCCCTCTCATCTCCTCCGTTACCAGGGCAACAGATGAGATGCCATTAAACAGGACAGCCAAGTGTGGTTAAGTATGACGGGGTGTGGCTGAAACAGAATAGAGAGATTCATTAGCATATTCACACAT
The DNA here is from genome assembly GCA_030522415.1 of Channallabes apus. Classification (NCBI taxonomy): domain Eukaryota; kingdom Metazoa; phylum Chordata; class Actinopteri; order Siluriformes; family Clariidae; genus Channallabes; species Channallabes apus. The sequence goes on from CM060119.1 coordinate 10,066,771, forward strand.
GTACGCTATGGATTGAGACGCTGTTTTGTAGAATAATGTAAAATATCGTGGTATGTCTCGAGCAGTGAGGAGTCAAGGAGAGCATAGAAGGTTAAATGAGAACATCTCGTTTTAAAATGTAAGATTTTTAAATTAGGAATAATTTGATTACTGCTCTGTATATCAAACCATAACTAAGTTCAAACTCTTGTTCATACAAATAGTTTAAAATGTACATTTTCACATATACTCACTCCTAACGTACTCAATCAGTCATGTTTTCTTCTCAAAGTTTTTTTAAATAGTTATTCCAATAGAGTTTACAGATAATGAATCTTATAAACAAATAAAACAATTTTTAGTTGCGCACACACACACACACACACACACACACACACACACACACACACACACACAGTGCGCCAAATCATCACACGCTGGGGTCTAAACTCATCTAGTGGTAAAATAATAAACTGACCCATTTATAGCTTATTTTATACTCATGATTATTCAACTCTGAACTGTTCCACATTTTGTAGTTTTGCAAACTAGACTGAACTTTACTTGATCAGGATTATACTTTGCAAATCTGCATAAAAATAACTAATAATATTGAAGTAGGAGAAACAGTTTATAATATTAGTTATTTTTATGCAGATTTGCAAAGTATAATCCTATATATTACATTTTATTGATATACTCTGAAAGCATCATGTTAAGTGCTTCCCTTCACCCCTTGGTTGCTTCTTTAGCTAATCTCATCGTAACATGGTCACTGACTTTCTGTAAGTGCTAAATCCATGCCGTACTACAATATAATTTGAAATGGTTTGAGGAACATGATAAAGAGTTTGCCTGATTCATGAACCCACCTTGAAACTTAAAGGACTAATAGGATCTGCTGCAAGATACCAGAGTCCATGGCTTGATAGTTTAGTTTTGTTTTGGTGACACAATATGAACCTACACAATATTACGCAACTGTTTTTATCGGTATGGCTAATCAGTGTGTATTCAAAACATACACCTTTTTCATTACACACAGGTGAACTCGACTAATTATATGACTTCTGATGGCAGCTGGTTGCACCAGAACTAATTCAGAGATTTACAGCAATTGGATCAAATACTTATGTAACCGCAACTGTTTTTCAAGTCAAGTCAAGGGTCAGGGGTAGCTCAGTGGTTAAGGCATTGGACTACGGTTCGGAAGATCCCAGGTTCAAACCCCACAACCACCAAGTTGGGCCCTTGAGCAAGGCTCTTAACCCTCAACTGCTCAGATGTGTAATGAGATAAAAATGTAAGCGTCTGCCAAATGCCTAAATGGGGGTAAGTAGGGGATTTATTGTCATTCCTCTATAAAGACTAGAAGGCTATAAAGTCAATTTCAGTTTCAAGCTGTAACACAACAAAATGTAAAAGATATCATGTTGATTATGAATTACTTTCTTTCTTCGCACTTGCAAAAGTTTGCTTTTACAAAAGAGCAGGTAGAAAGTTTTGCGCAAAGTTGGAAGGCAGACTTAATTGTTAGAAGCGACTTGGATATTAATATGCATTTAACCCTTATACTATATATAGTTTCAAACAGACCTACGCTACTATTTTATAACACTGTCTTCATAAGAAAGGCATGCTTATGATCTTTTAGACCAAACATGCATTTTGCACAATGGTATTATTCTCTCAATTTAGAGCCACATAGGTTTCAGAGAAAACTTTTGGAAAAGAGAAACAGCAAACTTCAGACTCCAAGTACACCATGGCAAAATACATCTTGTATAAAACAGTAGAGAATTTCTACAAATTAACTTTTAGGGCTTCGAGGATTCCAGATTTTCAGTGTATACTTGAAATGTTATAGTTTATATTATCACAAGTAAAAGTATGCACGTATTCAGGCTGTGTGTGAATTCCTGCCACTGTGTGAAAAGCAACCACTGCCATAAGCGTAATTCACACCTCGCATGCTGTCATTTAGTGAAAAAAAAAAAAAAACCCTCAGAAGCATGTGCTTCACAATCTGTTAATAAGCTCAGAAGTGTTCTGATCTGGGAATGTGTATCTCCATGATAAAGGTTTAACATGTGGCTGCTAGTTATCCTAAGGTTTAGGTTGAGATGAAGTAGCATCAGATGCGGCACTTTAGGACGCAAATTGTGCGCTTGACACATAAATCGAACAAATGCGCTGGAATTTCAGCTTACGTGTATCGTAACTTATGTGTCCATATCTGGAAAGGGTGAAATCTTTCCCAAACCTTCAAAATCAAACTCTTCCTGTTACGATACAGAGCAGCTGAACACACTGGGTGGAAGGCGCTCACTCGCCCCTTCCATTTACTGTACAAGCTCGCACACATTTACGATTAGTCAGTGTTGATGTGACTGACAGCAGATAAAACAACAGCAACCGTTCTAACATGCACGAAGGCTCTGTCTTGGACCTTTCGTGATAAATAGTTGTTGATTCGCCGAATCTGCGAACTCTTCTCAGGAGCCATGAGAAAAAAATTGCCCCCCCGGGAAAAAAAATAAAAAGTGTCATGTATGTAGAGTTAATATACATGAAGTGCAAAGCTGTGAGAGAAGCTCCTCGAACTAAGCGAATCTACAGTACCATCTGCGTTTTTCTGAGTAAGATGAAAAAATCTTCACGTACATCATGAACATCAGATGAGCCACATGGGAGTGAAATGAATAAAAAAAAAACAAATCGTGTCATTCAAATAGCACTTTCTTTAAACAAATCAGATCCAATACACCTACAATGAGCTTATCAAAAGCCACACTTCCTGATTACATCCTATTCCTTGGCATATCAGCATTCTAGGGTCGATTAAGTTTTATTTCTTGCAGCGTGGTTTATTTACACAGCTACACGAGGGAGGTGTAATCTCATACACATTCAGCTCATAAACACACTCGTGGGCTTTTGGGGGAAAAATGGATGCAGCATGCTTGAGCACACTGACGACTGTTTGCTGAATTAACCACAGTTAACCATCGCTATGAAGTGGCTATGCTTTTTCTAAAAATGGACGAGCGCTCTAAATTCTGCACCACTATGAGTTGGCACACTGAACTAACTGCAGGATTAGAGCTTCAGAAAGAGGCATTTAGGAGAAAATGCAAACTGTTTAGTTATGGTACAGGAACTATACACGCCGAGGGTTCGATTTACTCCCTCACTTCACTCACCAGTACCGGTCTGTGACCACGCGTGCGTCCTCGGAGAGACATGAAGCCATCGCGTCCGTCTAATAGTACGTGCTAGCTGAGAATGCAATGCTTGTAGCAAGTAGCATCGTTTCAACGTTAAGTTCTAATTTAAAATATACATAGCTGGCTCTTAGCAGGTGCAACCTAAAGAACGTAGCTACAAATGCAGTTTGCTGTTACTTTAGTTCACAATTTGTGCTTCTACTACATGTATACAGTTTTGTTTATGTGTGTACAGTACGTGTGCGCATGACCACCTTGCTAACATATTATTTAACTACAGGAAGAGGAAGTGCAAATATGCACTTACCATTGCAGAGAGCAAAACGCTGTCCTGTACATCAAATCAAGATTATTAACTAGGTCACAAACCTGACTGCCAATTTAATGTAGCGTTATATTTGCTATATTATCCATGGCATTCCCACGCAAGTTAATTTTACAGTTAATCAATTCGATATAAAAGACGGATCATTTCTTTCAACACTACTGTGCACAATACAGCATTCTGTTGCTTCATCTACAGTAAATCTGATCTTCTTTCTGATCAGCTGGCGAGTCTAAAATCAGGCAAAGTCTTCTAATCTATTATCACTTTACACACGCTGGTTAAAAAAAACCTATTAACTCGTTTATTGCTTAAAGAGAAGGCGGAATCATTTTTAATCACTTAAGAGTTTGAAAATGGAAAGAAAACTGCCTAATCTGCATGTCCTCGGACTGCTAGAGGAACCCGGAGTACCTGGAGGAAAACCACCAAGCACGGGGAGAGCGTGCAAACGCCACACACACATACAGACCGGGGGCGGGAATTGAACCCACGACCCTGAAGGTGTGAGGTTACAGTGCTAACCACTACACCACCGTGCTGTCAACTATTAGACTATATATGAAACAACATTTTACAAATCATTAGGTTCACTCAACATAAACACCAACTTTACACCCTGACTCTGGACCAAACATACGTCCTGCTGGTCCAGTTCACAACAGGTCCATTACAGAGAACTTACTGTGTGCGGAACTTTCTGATTGACAGAGGACTGCAGAGAGAAATTGTCTATCTCATACTGTATAATCACATGCTGAATTATACTCTACTGGATGGCTGAGACAGAGACTGTTCAATCTCCAGGTTTCTTCAGGGTATGTCGGTTTCCTCCCAAAGACATGCAGATTAGTCTAACTGGAATTCCCAGATTGCCCGTACTGAGTGAATGTTGACCGGAGGTCCTACCACAGATGTAAAAATAAGAATAAATACAATAATCACCATTGGCCTCCGCGATCCCGAGCTAGACTACAGAGGTTCATAGATAGATGGATGGATGGATGGATGGATGGAAGTTCACTATACCTAATGATCTGGTAAGAAAACTACACACTTTCTCAAGAGCAGTGAGGTATGACTGAATAAAATGACTCCGCTGGTGAGGACATGTCTGTCCTCAGTCATAAATCATACTTTTTCTTTTTACTTTGATTCATTCTACAGTAAATGCTGCATGGCAGCTTCATGCTAGGCCTCACTGACTAATTAGGCTTAGTGCGAGTGTTTTCCACTATAAGTGGCGAATGACAAAGCAATGCTCAACAAAGATGAAAAACATCTGGGCTTAATTTGGAAGGCGGGAAAAAGTGTAATTACATTCTCACAGCCTTCAGAAATTCCACATTATTTACACATTTTCCAAAATTAAATAAAGAACACCTGCATATCTAATTAGCTCGGCAGAATACAACACGGTTTAACTGCTGTATAACCTTTTATTAGTGCGGCACACAAAAAAAGCTTTTCTCTAACACAAGAGCCTGAGCTCATGATGGAACACACGGTCACGCTGACCCGCGCCGGTGACTTTTCCGTGTGTTTAGAATAAAGCAAAAGTATACTGGCTCTTTCCAATTACATTTCCACTAATGTGCCCTCGTTGGTCTCTGTCTGTCTCGGTCTCGGTCTCTTCTCTGGAGCAGAAACAGATGTCAGGATTAAGCCATACGACAAGGAAGCACTGATAAAGCCGAGTTATTAAACTTACAGCAACAGCAGCAGCACTTTAACACCCACTAAGACAAGTCCATTAAGAGCTGATTTACATGAACATCACCATCTGACGAAGATTACCAACCAAAAATAAAGAGCAAATGTGAAGGGCATTCGAGTCAAACCGGGATTAATGATGAAATTTCTCATGAATGAAAACTGATTGACATTTATTGTAGTCTTCAAGCACAGTACTATGATGAGACTCTTAACCACAATGAAAACAAGGCTGTACTGGTGATGGGTCGTTCATGGACGATTCGTTCTTTTGGAACGAGTCTTTAACAGAAGAACGAGCAGTCTCGGGGGGAGATTTACTGGGTGCGCATGCGCAAAGCATCACAAAACCTCCGTAGGTTATGTACAGGAAACAGAAATGAGTAGTTACCTTTGAGGCTTTTGGTCCGAATCGTTCATTCTTTTGTCACATGACTCCCATAGACGCTATGCAGTGCAATAGATTCAAAAGAACGAACGACTCGGAATAGAAAATATGAGAGGTGAGCTGCTCATTCTGTTTATTATAATATGCCCTTAGCTCTATTGTAATATTTTAATTACTGGAACTTTAGCCAAATTTTGTGTATGTAGATGTGGTGGGGGTCTGTTTATTGAAAATGTAACAATCCATTTTATTTCTAATCAAAAGAACGAAATGAACTAAATTACTCAAAAAAGATTTGCTTATTTTCATGGACGAGATTCAAAGAACCCGAGGCACTAAAATGATCCAAATTTCCCATCACTAGGCTGTGTGTCTATGAGGTGGCCCATTGCAGTCGTTATCGTGAACATTCAGCAAGTGAAACATCCAATACTTGCAAATCGAAGGGACATACCTGTCTGTGGGAACTGTACACAATCATTCACCAATACCACTTGCACATTACAAAAACCAGGCTGGAAGTTACTGCCTCATCCCTGAACAGTCCTGACCTCACTCCAAGCCATTTCCACATTTGGGTCATTAAGTTCCTCATTGGCCAGAGTATAGGGGTATGCCTGGGAGGCCAGCATTTCAGATGTAAAGCAGGCAGTCTGATCATGGCCCCTCCTGTAATTTTACATAGACACTAAGTAAAAATAATTAGTGTATTATACTAATGTGTTAAAAAACACTGATAAAATGCACTAATTACACTAAAATACTAAATATGTTGTTACACTTATTTTTGTTGAATTTGTCTTTCTTGAGGAATTCTAGGATTTCCCTTTTAAAAACCTTTAACTATACAAATATCCAGTGATGTATTTGTTTGATGCATAAAATAGCGTCACATACAGAAAAGCTCTAGATTTTCCTTTAATACTTTTACAGAGAATTTAAAAGGGTTTCCTCACTCGTGGAGCCTCCTGTGATGCCTCTTACAGATTTATTGCCCGACTTATATATAACACAGCTATATAACACTCATATTGTAAGAATTTACAGTAATTCTCCAGCATTTTCAAGCTTAATCTCCAGCACATCTGTAGCACACTCACAATTATCATGACATGTTTCACTGTACCAAGAAAAAAAACCCTGAGTTTTCTTCTTCTTTTTTTTGCATTACAAACATACTGCTGCAGTGTGTTTCTCATCACAACTGGATAAATGAGTTTTTTTTTTTTTTTTCCCCAGGATGGCTCCAGCCATCATATGGAAAGTTGCATAAAACTTCATAAGACCAGCTTTGGTACTATATAAGTCCATCTGTTATATATGTCATTATACAAAATACAATACTGTATGTTTAAACATTTATTAATGACTGCCCTCGTACATCCATTGCGTGAGGTTTGAGGCAACAGATGTGGATCGATATTTGTTCTTTTCTCAGTACAGAGAAAAAAATGTGTAAAATTTCCTGTTTGTGGTTATCACCCATATGCTACAAACAGACTGCCTCCAGATTTGATTGAAAGATGCCAGTGTACTGCTTTAATGGCTACAGTGGTATTGCTTAGTGCTTCACTGTTCATGATGTATACTTAGCATGTGCTTTAACATTATTCCTTTAGTAGGAATTTTTAGGCTCCTCCTCACGGCTGTCGCTGGCACACAAACGAGCAGGAAGAGAGACGGACAAGAGCAGGACAAGAGATGGATTTCACTTAAAATGCTCCCTCTTTGACAGCAAGAACAATGTCATTTATAATTCTCAATACAGCACCTGGGGACACTCAGGGGTCCTTATGAAATGTTTTTAAATTTAACCAAGTTATGTTTATTAGTGACCGTTTATAAATATTAAACAATTCGATTAGACTTAATGGATTTAATTCAAAAGGTGCTTTAAAGGGGACCTATTATGCAAAATTCACTTTTTAGTCATGTTTAGCCATTCAGATTGGTCTCCAGTAGGTAAAAAAAATACAAAAATAATGCAAGAAAAAACACATTCCCTGCTTTTCGTCCTTTTTTCCATTTTTGTACTGGCCAGAGCTTAAACAAGCCAATTAGATTTTTTTTACCATGTTGTGACATCATATAAGAAGAGCCCCTCCTCTGGGTTGTTGCTCTGCTCTGATGTACTTAGCGTGGCTAATTAGGGCTGGGCCGAATACCATTTTTTGAGCTTTGAGTATTCGGTAGTGATCATCAAATATTCAAAGCTTCGGTGATAGAGGGCTGAATATATTCTTATCTCTAATAAAGGCAGGAATCTCTCTGTGTGTGTCTGTCTGTTGCATTTTTATGTCGAGAACCGTTCATCCAACTGCTGCGGATGCAAGGGAGTGCAAAGTCGCATTTTTGTGTAATATGGATACAGGCAAGTCATGACACTTTCAGAATGAATAAAACTTTAATAATTGACAGAACAGCACAGGGCTAGTATTAAAGCGTGAATGAGAAACGTTTTGCAGGGATCGATGTCACGTGTTAAAACATTTTTTCTTCTTCGAATATTCGAATCTCAAAACGGAAAAATCGAATGCCATCCCTCCAAACGAATATTCAAATACTCTGGTCTAGCCCTAGTGGCTATGGAGCAGCTCATTTACATAAACATTAAAATGGAGTACTGTATGTGGAAGAGGAGTGAAATCAAGAGTTTTATATATATATATACAGTATATATATATATATATATATATATATATATATACTCGGCAAAAAAAGAAACGCCCCTTTTTCAGGACTGTGTATTTCAACAATAATCTTGTACAAATCCAAATAACTTTACAGATCTTCATTGTAAAGGGTTTAAACAATGTTTTCCATGCATGTTCAATTAACCATAATCAATTAATTAACATGCACCTGTGGAATGGTCATTAAGACCTTAACAGCTTACAGAAAGTAGGCATTTAAGGTCACAGTTCTAAAAACGCAGGACACTAAAGAGACTTGTCTACCGACTGTGAAAAACACCCAAAGAAAGATGCCCAGGGTCGCTGCTCATCTGTGTGAACGTGCATTAGGCATGCTGCAGGGAGGCATGAGGACTGCTGATGTGGTTAGGGCAATAAATCGCCATGTCCGCACTGTGAGACGCCTAAGACAGCGGTACAGGGAGACAGGAAGGACAGCTGATCATCCTCGCAGTGGAAGACCACGTGTAACACCTGCACAGGATGGGTACATCCGAATATCCCACCTGCGTGACAGGTACAGGATGGCCACAACAACTGCCACATCACACCAGGAACACACAATCCCTCCATCTCACAGCAAGAACTGACAAATCTGGTCCAGTCCATGAGGAGGAGATGCACTGCAGTACTTCAAGCAGCTGGTGGCCACCAGATACTGACTGGTACTGACTGATTTTGAGCCTCCCTTCATTCAGGGACACATTGTGAAACATTTTTAGTTTATGTCTTATAGTGTTGACTCTTTTCTTTTTTTGCTGAGTATATATATATATATTACCGTTCAAAAGTTTTAGATCACTTTCTAACTCCATGATGGTTCCTGATTTTTATTTCTTTCTACATTGTAAAGGAATGCTGAAGGCACCCAAAAAATGCATTAACTTTGAACAGTTGATATTGAGATGTTTCTGCTACTTCTGCTCTGTAAAGACTTCATAACGCCTCTAATCTGAGGTGCTGTTAATTGGTCATTTTTCAGGCTGATAACTCTAAATGAACTTCTCGTCTGCAGCAGAGGTAGGTTTTGGTCTCGTCCTCCTGGGACGGCCTTCATGAGAGACAGTTTCATTATGGTGCTTGACGGATTTTGCAAATGCACTTGACACAATACTGTTCTTGCAGGAACTATTACAGAAAGGCCGACCTCTGTGTCTTACAATAACAACTAACTGGTGTTTTTCTTGTTGTTACGTAATTACCTAATTCCATATGTGTTATTTTATAGTTTTGAAATCCCCAGTATTGTTGTAGAATGTAGAAAATAAATCACTAAACAAAAACAAAGACATTTGCAAGTGACCCCAAACTTTTGAACGGTAGTGTGTATATAAAAGCATTAAGCATTATCTAAGGGGTATTTCAGTCGAAGCATTACCAAACATACTTTGGGGGGGCTCTGAGACCTGTGTAAATTTGTTAAATGATAAAATAGTAAAATATGCGACCTTTAAATAATGTCAAATCTTATTAAACTTAAATATTGTGATTTTAAAACCTTTATAAAATACATAAAAGAAAACAAACAAAGAAAAAACTAACTTGTAAAAAGAATGGCTCCTGAATACAGTATGATTGAACACATTTAAATAATAATCCTAATATATTAACGTCTGATTTTGTTCAAATAAATTCATGTGAAGCACTGTGGAATTTTCTTTTTATGTTAAATGGTTTCAGGCTGTTAAAAAAAAAAATGTCTAGTCTAGTTCCTTGGAAACTTTAGCCGGTCTGCTAAACAGTTACAGCACTAATTAAAATGTGTTCTGTACAACCCGATTTTAAAAGAGATTATGCATTTTAAAGTTGCCATTATCATCATTTTTTTAGATGAAAACTCGAAATTAGATCTGCTCCTGAAGCTTGCACTGATTTTACCCTGCTGCTTCGATCTCCCAACGGCTCATGAAAAAAACTTTACTTGTGCTTTCTATGTCTATTCCTGACCTCAGCTTGTTATTAGACTTAGATATTTAACGTTACTTCAATAATAATGTGTATATTAATCAAAATAAAGATCTTAAAAAAGCCTTCAATCAGACCAGAGAGATGTTCCTACAACATCTGACCACTTCAGACTTCACCACATCGTTTGACTCGGCGACCTAATTATAAAGGATAAACCTTGGATTTTACTGGATTACTGGATTACTGTTTCCTTCCAGGTAAAATTCGGACCTCTTTACACTGAGAAGCCTCTTTTTCATGTTAAGGCTGAGTAAACAGTGCTAAAGACTCCCTACTGCAAGCACAGCCATAAATGCAGCTCTCGGCTGTAGTCTCTCTCTCCCTCACACTCACACAGACAGACACATATACACACGCACATACACCCACCATACCCCTCAATCCTCCCCACCCCCCATGCACTCTCTGTATGAATTTACGCACTTTCCTGAAAGTCTGAGAAGCACACACAGGTTTAAGATACTCATTTAAGAGAATATGAGCAGCGACGACTAAATAAAAATTTAAGTCGAAAGCTAAAAGTCGAGCTTAACCTTTAAACCATTAGGGTCACGAAGTGAATTATATCCTGGAGGCGTAATAAGAATGATGCAAGTAAACAAATCGACAGCATTTACTGTCCATAATACACCACTGGCATTACTGGTTTTTCCTCCCTATACTGTTGCAGACATTGTTGCAAAAATTATTATTACTTTTTTTTTTTTTAACTAATAACACTAATGTTATGGTGAACATTTTGGGGAGATGATGGTTAACTGGCTTCCACAAACAAGACACATCATGTTGACAACATCTGGAAGAACTCTGTTAACAAACGCACTACATGACTCAGTTTGTGACCGTCATTATACACAAGCTTATGGAGGACTAAACATGACATAAATATAAATAATTAAATGTGTGAATAAATAAGTAAATATAGAAATAAATAAATACATAAATACAACGTAGGAATACACTTAGCAGGATTTTCCAGGATATATTGTATTTATGTATTTATTTATTTCTATATTTACTTATTTATTCACACATTTATTTATTTAGAATTATGTCACGTTTAGTCCTCCATACAAGCTGTGCCGAAGTCGATTAATTCTGAATAGACTTACAGGATTCTAATAATCTTCGGAAATTGTCATGAAATTTTATTAGACATACGCAATGATCAAAATTCTGCAGCTTCTGCGGCTCATGGAGACGAAGGCATGTCGACGCTTGACCATGACCCCCATATGTTCTTGTTGAACATCCCATTCTAATTTGAAATCCTATTTGGAACGTTGCTCTGGGATTTGAGCTCATTCAACCACAAGAGCATTAGTAAGGTCAGGCACTGATGCTGGCTGTGGAGGCCTGGGGTGCAGCCAGCATTTCAGTTCATCCTAAAGGTGTTCAGTGGGCTTTAAGTCGCAGCTCTGTGCAGAAAACACAACTTCTATCACTCCATTCTTCAGAGAACACCGTCATGCTGAAACAGGCTTGGGCTCCTCAGCTTTAATGAAGGTAAACTGTACTGCTACAGCATACAAAGGCATTCTAGACAATCATACTGTAGTTTGTGGACGACCCACGTCCATGCCTGGTCAAAGTCAGACATCCACATGCTTGGTGCAGTATAGTGAATGTAGGGTGATTATAACACAACTATCTCAGATGTTTTACCTACTTTAAGTACGCTCAAGCCTTTACGTTTTTTTTTTTTCATGTACTTATACTTTGTTTGAACAAAGTGTGCTTATGCTATTTATAGCCACGTTTGTATTTAGTACACCTGCTCCTCCTTAATCATTGCTGATGATGTTTAGCGAAGGCAGCTGAAGCATCAATGCACTACTTACTGTAGGGGGCATTCAATCTGTCACTCAAGCTGCAGGAATCTACAAAGTTGTTCTCTCGGCTGTTCCCAGTATACATGTTTGCTAGCAGCACTAAGGGTCCCCTGCAACCCCAGGCGGCCCGGTGTGGGGCATTAGCTGGGACACTGGGAACCAGGGCCAGACGAGGAGCCTATCACTAAGGCCACCACATAAACACACACTTGTTTTGTGCATTTATATATTCTGACTGTTGTAGGCGCTGATGAGCGGGGCAAAATGTATTGTGGACAGCAAAAATTAAAAATTATATTATACTTATTTTTGTTTTTGCCTGCTACTTCATTTGTTCCTCTTATAGCAATGACGTTGGCATGAAGTCTTGGGTCATTGTGACCAATCATTGGTTGTAATGACAGGTTATAAAGCAAGAAAGCGAGAGGCTATTTGTACAAGCTGTTGCTACATATAAGTGGAAACTTTACACTCTCTATAGAATAGGTCTAAAAATGTTAATACAAAACCATCTCCTAAAGTCTTCCTTTGTAACTAGCAACATTTGCATGATTTGGTAAATTACTCCTATTGTAATCGCAACCCTGCCAAGCGACATGACATCACTTCTAACTCTCACAGGTCAAAGGTCTCGGTGCAGGTTATTACCAGAGTGAATAGGATTGGCCTGAAGAAGAGGATTAGTGAATGACAATTAGATCAGGACTGAGCCATACTGTACACAAGGTCAAAAGAGTGATGGCCCTGAAACAAGTCGGGAAGTGAAGTAAGGCTGAACGGTCATCAGAAGAGAGGCGAGTGTAAAGTGTAATATCTTAGGAGTTGCTTGCTGCGTAATTAATTATAAAGAGTGCTCTTAGCGATAAAAACATCAAACGCTGTGCTGATCCTCTTAGCTGCAAACCTGGATGGTATTAGAAAACAGACCTGAGACATCACCTTATATTTATCTTATTAATTAGAAAGGTTGAAATGATATTTTTAATACACATTATATCTTACGGAATTGTTAATCACAGCTTAAAGAACGATATGCACCAGCTCCAATGATTTAAATAATAATCTATACTAAATAGACACAAGCCTTTGGAGATTTCAGGAATAGGAATCCTTGTTCAATCCTGAGCTCAGGCGGTCTTGTGCCTGTTCTCCTCATGTCCATGTGGGTTTCCTCTGGGTTCTCCGGTTTCCTCCGAAAAAACATTGGGCAGATTGGAGACACTAACTCAAGGATTGAAATGGTTTGCCAATTTGTACCTTTTACAACTGGTTGAAATTTAGTGATTTAAATAACACATTTCAATAAATAAAAATTGTTTAATAACAGAGGCCTTTTATGGTCATGTAACTGCACTATATTGTACATTCTCAGTTACAAAGTATCGCAACTTCTTTTGGATCGTCTGATACAACATTGTGCCACAAGCAGCTCGGAATACTCAACCCTACGAAATGTTTATTCATTTCCATTAGCTTCTCCTACAGTCATTTTCTTATTTAAAAAAAAAACTTATTTGAGTCCAAACATGTCTCCCTGTATATACATATCCATTGCAAGTGGAAACTGAATCTGATAGTAATCTGACAGTCGAAAAACATGAATATATACCACATCTGAATATTATGCAAAATAAGACGAGAGACTGGTTTTTCTTGTTTTATGTCAAAACCTATCATTTCCTGTGAGTGGGGAAAAAAAGTCTGATATTCGCAGTGTGAAACTGCCCAAGGAACCTGAGCTTTAGACCCCGTGCCTCAGTTGCTTTAGTTGCACTAAGCACCGGTCAGGCACAGCTCAGTGCTAATAAAGTGCAAAGCGTTTTTTTTAAGGCTCGCACCAGGGCATGGTGCCAGACCTCGATCCCTCGGGTTCGGACGCCAGCGCTGGATCTTAACAGTAAGGGCAGTAAAGCCCACTCAGGTCGCCTTCCAGATCTAATACACAGCTTGATTTGGCAAGCACAGAGGTTTCTATTTCCAATCCACAAAAGCCGGCTTCATACGACTACAGGAAGGCAGATTAAGGAGCTAATATTTGGATACAATTTTATTTGATTTCAGTGTTTATTGAGTGTAGTTTTTGACTTGCGGGGAACCTAATTAGCATCAAACGTGTGGAGCGGCGGCCAGACGGGAGGCAGCCAGAGGATTCGGTTTCAGAGCCGAAGAGGGACGTGAGACGAGAGGGCGAGGAGACAGCGGTTTAAATTCAGAGATGAATTAATTCCTAAAGTAGTGCGTGTCTGAATAATGTTAAATGGTACTAAAAAGCATTGATCATATACATACATCAGTATATTAACACGGGTAAAGTTAATGACTAGTTACATCCGGCTTCATATGTTACGCAGCAGTAGTAGCTCAGTAAGTGAGTGTGTGTGACTGCGAGGTGGCGATTTAAAGTCTCAGGGCTACCAGCTGAGCCCAGTGTTGGGTCCTTGAGCAAGAACTGTGACAGCACTGCACCAAAGACTGAATAATATATTTTATTAAACAACATTCGCCATATTTTTAAATGTAAAATTGAACATTCAGTTTTTTTTTCTTATTACACAATGTAACCTACCTTGTTTAGAGTTTATTTGAATCTTTTTAAGTATAGCTCTCTATTCTATTTTTTGAAAAATCTTTAACCCTAAAAGAGACCTTCATGAGAAAGTACTTTGACTTACTTTGATTGATTAAGCGGTGACTTTAATTATATTTCACTGATTTATTGTTCACATTGTTTTTTGCCATCATATTTAATTGATAAAATCACACCAAAGGTTAAGTGGATTGTCTACTGTGTAGCAATTATACTTTCAAGGTAAAGTGGTAGTAAATGTGATGATGAAGCTCACCTGTTACAGACCCTATGATACGCCTGAAAAAAATGCATTTATGCTAAATAAATGTTACAAAAAATTCTTACCAAGAAATGTCTGGCAGATTATACTGAAAGTTGAAGTGAGGATGAAGTGATCTGGCGTCTTTTGGTTTTCCTGATCGATATCTTCAAGAAAAATAAAAAGAGGGAGAGGAAATTTTAAAATGTTAAAAAATGACATGATACTTTTTATCCTTTTATAGTTCCATGTTGCTGTCCAGTTTAATCCTATTATCACTTGCGTTAAAGCAGCTATAAACGGCTTTATCTCTGACTTCTTTTATCCTTACACAAATTTTCTTTCAAAATTTTGGCATTTTATTCAGTTTTTTTTTTATTAGACTTGTAATAAAATGGAATAGAAATCACATCCAACTAATAAAACATTGGTCTTCGGTAATTACTTAAACATTAAACAGTTTTAATAGTCATCAGTGTTATTCATGTCTACGCGTTTCAGTATCACAAATACGCTAAAAGAGAATTATTCTGCTTTTTCCAGCCAATAGTTTTATTCACAAAAAGTCCACAGCCTTTTACAAATGCACAAAACAATATAATGCCTTTAATTTGGGAAAAAAAAAAACAGCTTGTGCATGTTGTAAGTGTATCCTCAGAGGTACTTCTTTCAATTCTTACAAAATATTGCACCACTCATCTGGTGAACTGAATTATAGAATTTCCTTCTGATTAACGCAGCTATCCTTGTGCTTAATGGGGGAAAAAAACTTGATCTTGAGAGCATGAACAGTAAAATACTGCCTGCTTACACACACAGAACACAAAGTGTCTGTGCTAAAAACATGCTGAGTGTTGAATATGTAAGAAATAAAATACGATGTGGTATGTTGTTATAAGAAAGTAATCAAATGCGAGGCGGTGTGATGCAGCCAGAGGTGAAGCAAGGCTAGATCATTTTTTTATATTCAGCATGTCCTGGAGTGTTTTATTCCTTTTATACCGCAGCAATTTGTCAGCTTTTTTACTTTTTTTTTTTTTTTTTTAGAACAGCATGTGGTACTTTTTATCCTTTTAGAGCTGCATGTAATGTTGTGCTTCTGTTATCCATTACATTACAGCAGCTGTAAATAGTCATTACCTCATTTGAAGTTAATGAGACAAAAAAAATGCAGCTTGTTACCAGGAAAGCTTTTTTGTCCAAAAGATTTTCTCATAGCAGAAAACTTTCTCTCTGACACTGGAGACTCCTTTCATAAATTCTTATAGAATGCTAGTGATATCAATTCACAGTTCCTGTAAATGAGCTGTTACTATAGAACCTATAAACTGTCAGAATGGCCGATAAAAATCTTTCAACACCACCTGACTCGGGATGGTAACGATTAATCCTAAGTCGATTAACTGCTGCTAAGAATTTAACCAAATATACACGTCTTAACCGATAATGTTTTGCATAATATTCCTCCGTAGCTCTTATATATTTATTAACTTGTACACCACAAGGGGGCACAATTGCAATTCAAGTTGCACAGTACTAGACATTGTATTTTTTGCTGGCTTGTTTTTGAACAAGGACAGAGAGACGGACATCATTTTTTACAGCCTTATTGTTTTTGTATTGTTTGTTTAAACTATTATGACATCATTAATTTGTCTCACATAACTAATTTGTTGTAATTGTGACACTAAAACTGTTTAAAGAAAAGTTTAAGTAAATAAAAAAAATGTGCATCAACTATCAGTTAAGGAAAAATGCACAGAATTTGACTCCCTGTTCATGACCAATTACATTCAAGAACTGTTGTGTTGTGTAAATGATTATCAGGACAAGTGTACTGCAGTTCTAGCAATGATAATCGTAAGAAACTCATTGCATATTCCTAGGCCCTCATAACTTCCATAAGAAAGAGCACAAGTGAATTTAAACTCAACGTATTGTGTTATATGCTTGTGTTAATATACACTCTGTGCTACCTCATGATTTAGAGCATGCACCGTGCTGCACGTCGTTTGTGTACAGCGGGCATCACTCAGTCTAATCAGATTGGTCCTGTGCTCTAAATCTCGAGCAGACGGCGTGAGTTTCAGCCCTAATGTAATAGACTCACGGCTATTAACCTCATGGAGCATCAGGAATAACGAACACAGCGTACAAACACACTCAAAGCCAAGGCTATTTCCAAACCGCACGAATCTAAATAAAGGCTCTTGAAGGCTTGTTGCTATTTTTATTTCTGGTGAAGCCAAATATAAATACATCATTAATGAGGCACACAGCGGATGCAGAATAAAGCATTACGGCTGCCAGATCAATGCAAGCGTCTGTGTGTGTGGAAGGCGAGGGCTTGGCAAAAACATTCAAGACTATAAGATGCTTTCACGAGATGGAGTATTTTGCACAATATTAAAAAAAAAAAAAACTGTGTCGTGTCAGGTATTAAATGCATTTTTTTATTTAGCAAGTAAGAGTAATGCAACTGTGGATTCGGTGTTATTTTCAATTTAGAAAGATAATGTGCTGTATTGTACAGAATGTCCCAAAAAGTCTCCATACATACAGGAAATGAACATAATTAAGCAATTAGTGTACACGCACGACACCAGATGTGTTAACACAAGCTCGTCACGAGTGGGAGAGTCGAGTCTGTGCGTGTTTATGAAATGGCAATCATGCAAAGGATGTTTAGTAAATAAAGTGACATTATACTAAATAGCGTTAATGTTGTAGTAATGTATGGAGACTCACTGGATAGACCATAATTAGCGATACTGATATCACATGGTGCATCATTTGTGGGAACGGAGTTGCACGATTTCACAGCAATAAGTGTCAGATTATGATATATAAAGCACACTGGGAGAGTAATTCACAGCATCATAAATTCACCACAGGGTCCTGCTAATTCATCATGTGTCATATTGCTGTATCGTAAAATGGATATGCGTATGATGCAAGTTAGAGTTTAACATGGTTAGACATTTAAACATGTTTAAATCATAGGAATGATGTCACACGGAGACGATTGAGTAACAGGAAAAAAAAACATTTTAAAATATTACAGATATATGTAGAGAGGCTGAACTTGTTATTTTATATGTTTTTAGATTCCTTAAAGTTAACCAAAGCTCCTGATGCTCATAAACAGTATTCAGTAACTAAATTTGATAGCAAAGTTTGTTCTAATATATAGATGCAGAAAAGTATAAATAACATGCTGGTGAAAAAAAAAACCCCACAGAAAAGCTTTGATACTATCGGAAAAACATATCATGATATCGATACTGTTGACAATATCGCCTGGTCCGCGAGCACACTGGTTTAAACACACAACTCTTAGACAAGACTAGACAAGTGGCGGCTTCTACAGACATACAGTGTCTCAGTCACACAAGGGCAGTCCGACACCTCTTCAGTCATTCTAACTTACTTTTACTTACCGTCTAACGCAGAGTCACGTTAATGAGAGACGCCGTGGGACTGGAAGACGTCCTGAGCCATTCTTCAACACGACCTCTCGTCCACTTCTCTTCCTAGTGTAGCCTTAACAAGCCGAGCACTGAGGCGCTGATGCCGTGCGAGCCTCCTCCCTCCCTCCCTCCCTCTGTGTGAGAGTGTGAGAGAGAGAGAGTGTGTGTGAGAGAGAGAGAGACGCCGTTTTACCCTTTCACGCATTGTCTATTGTTTTGCTGTTAGCTCTCAGTTTTAGCTCGCGCTCGGAATCCTGGACGGCATCGCGTTTGAAATTGTTCACACGCGCCATCAAGTGCGGCACGATTCCAGTCGCGCGCTCAACAAAAGCCATGAAATGTTCTCATGAACTCGCGCGCGCGCATCTGGCGGGAATTTTCATACCCCGGATTCCATTAACTGCAAGAACTAAGTACAGAAAACTCAAGCCGTTCGCCCTGCACTTAACACAGCACATTTCGTAAACCGTTACCATCCCCCCCCAAAAAAAAAAATAAGTTTATGACTCGATAATAACCTGTCTGACGGTCTGAACTCAATCCAAATCTCGGGTGCGTTAAAATAATAACAGTGATAATGATGTTGGTGATTATGATGATGATGATGTCAGCTTGGGCCTTAATGTGCACAGTCCTGGAAAGGCATGTCATGGAATGTAAAATCACTCGGCCAGCATATAAATAATGAACATGATTATTGTAGGAATGTAGTTTGGATTTGTGCTGGTCAAGTCTACATATTTTTGTTTGTTTGTTTAAGCTGCATATTTTACTATTAAAAAAAAAAAAAAGATAACACAGGTCTCGGATCCAAACTGTGTCTGTTAATGCATTTTAATTTATACCTCAAACTGTTTATTTCACTCAGCTCGGTGGATAAGGTGTTGGACTGCTGATCAGCAGGTCCTCAGTTCAGTTCGAGCCCTAATTCTACCGTGCTGTCATTATTGGACCCTTAAGCAAGGTCTTCCACCCCCACCAAGCGCTCAGATGGAATCGGACATCAAGATGGCAAGGATGAGCGACAGACACAACGGATACAAATCCATCCGCCCAAAGGTGCTGGGTGGCATGTAGACGGACCATTTCACCTCCTCCAAATGCGATGTTTCAGTGTTTATGCAAATCAGCTACGTACGTCTGTGTCACACCCCTCCAGGGGAAGCTGGAAGAGGGTATTCTCATATATGAGGTCACAATAGGGAAGATCTAATTACCTAAAAAAAGGAACTTTTCCCCTCACATTTGTCTCACACACACACACAGAAGACCCATCTGAATGTTTAAAAATATGTTTTAAATAATAAGTCCCCTTTAAGGGATGAAATGTATGAAATCTCCTACTTTAAATCATCTTACATTTTTTCATCCATTTTACTTTTAAACAAATAAAATCCTTTGGCAGATTTAATAGTTGACCACTTCATGTATTACATTTGTCTCAGGCTTGAAACGAGACCTGGGTAATTGATTTATTTGGGAAGTTTAAATGAATGTTCAGGGGAAAATCAAATTCATCCAGTTTCCGAACAACTCTAGACATTGGACGCAAAAATCTGCCTTGGCTGATCGACTACATACAAGCTAAGTGTTTCATTCATTCTGCTTCATCTCAGTCAAGGTGCTGGTTGGATCTGAAGCCTATCTAAGGAACAATGAACACAAGGCCAGTATAACACTCGGAATAGTCCATAACAACACTGTACACGTACTTATACATGGTACTTGTACATGGGATGCAGTGGTGTCAAAAGTATTCACATTCATTACTTGAGTAGAAGTATAGATACTAGGGTTCAAAAATACTTTTTTAGAAGTTGAAGTATCAACCCAAGCTTTTTACTTAAGTAAAAGTTTAAAAGTAATGGTTTCAAAACTACTTAAAGTATAAAAGTAAAAGTACTGTGAGGGGCGACAAAAGCATTAAGATCTCGCTTTTTGATCATGCGACGGGGGGTGGGGGGGTGGTTTGGGT
The DNA here is from genome assembly GCA_030522415.1 of Channallabes apus. Lineage (NCBI taxonomy): Eukaryota > Metazoa > Chordata > Actinopteri > Siluriformes > Clariidae > Channallabes > Channallabes apus. The sequence continues at coordinate 10,087,169 of CM060119.1, forward strand.
GCGTTTTGCGCGTTCTTATCATGCGACCGGGGGGATTGCGCGTTCTGATCATAAAAATAGAGTAACGAGGCTATTTCTAAAATGTAAGCAGCAGAAAGTACAGATAATTGCTTAAAAATGTAAGGAGTAGAAGTAAAAAGTCGGCTGAAAAATAATTACTCCAGTAAAGTATAGATACACAAAATTTCTACTTAAGTAAGGTAACGAAGTATTTGTACTTCGTTACTTGACACCTCTGATGGGATGTGGGAGAAAACTAGAGAACCCAGTGAGATCTTGCATGGATGCGTAGAGAACATACAGGACTCCATATATACTGTAACCTGAGCTCTAGATCGAACTATTTTCCCTGGAGCTGTGAGACAGCAACACAGCTGACAGACTAAGTGATATCAGTGCAAATTTGATATTCCACTAAACTATTTAAGTTCATTTAGTCATCCTGGTTTCTTCAATAGAGGCTTTATTCGAGACAGGGTCACAGTGGTATCTAGAGACTATCCCAGGAATGCTGGGCGGGGGGTACATCTTGGATGGGGCACCAGTTCACACTCACACACTCATTAACGCCTAGGGGCAATTTAGAGACATCAGTCTACCAGCATGTTTTGCAAAGTGGGAGAAAACCGAGACTCGCACAGCCACAGGACTCCAGGGTGGGTGAAAAGTTCCTAGACATCAGAAATTGGTCCAATTATTACTAATTTACTAAAACAAATTGTACATGTACACTATTACAATTACACTATTATACGGTACATGTATTTCCTATTACATAGAAAAATGAAAGCAAATCCTAAAATAAAAGTTCAACATAGGCACCGGTGGCATCAACCAGTTTCCTCAAATGGAATGAACAGACTTCAGAAGGATGTCATTTGAGATATCTTCGTAATCTGTGCCTCCAAGTTCTCCACCGCGCGAAGCTTTGCAGGTCATTCATGATGTTCATGTCATCCCAGCCAACATCCAGGAAAATGCTGGTCTAAACACGCACACACATTAGGAACAAAATGCGGTGGTGCACCAATGATACTACAAGTTCTATAGGCATTAAATATTGCTTTGTTAATTTAAGCCCTCCCTGTATTTAAGTTTGATGAAGATTTATTTAGTTTTTCTGTGAAGGACAAAATTCTGATTCATCTATTGTTCACTAGCTGTATTTACCTGTGTGCTTTTTCCACTCAGTGCCAGATTGGCCCATTCCAGATCTTTGTATGTATTAAAAAAATCTACTTAAACTTTATTTATCCTTAATCTGCCAAAACTGTCTTCTTTTCATCTTGGGGATCATCAATATAAACACCACTGTTAGACTTGGGCTCCAGAAACCACCTGGTATGCTGTGGACACTAGAAAGGACAGGTCTGTGCACAAATGTAAGACACAACAGAGGAAATGCTTTTAAGGTTCCACTCCTTTTCCCCAATTATGTTTTCTTTTTTACAAAACAATAACGTTTTCTAATCTTGGTACCTTTTTTTCCTTCTAACTGACCAGACCCAATTCATCAGCTCATACGTTTACAACGTGTGTGTGTTAAAGAATGAGACAACACCATGTAAGTGATTGAAAGAACAAAAGAAATGGTTAAAAAAAAAAAAGGTAATAAAAGTCATCAACATGTCTGTGTGTTACTTTAAAATAAAATTTAATTTCTGTTGGAAATGAGCAATCCTCTACAGAATCCCATATGCATGTAATGAGCAGATTAAATTGTAAATACAGAAACCTTACAGAAAAAGCAACTTCTTTTTAACTTTCAATATTAAGATGCAACAATGGTCTAAAGCATTTAAATAAATGTGGACTAAGTTTAAACAGATCAATATACAAACATTCTTGAACAGTAACTTGAACTTAATGCTTCCAAATCTCCAGGAGCTTAATGGAAACATGGTGTTTCATTTATAATTAATGACAAGTGTCATTTCATTTCATTCAAATGTGCATGTGGAAAGCTTAAGCTGGAAAAATCAATGACAAGCCACACAAAATCCTGAATGGCTTTGAATGTAGATATGAATGCGGATTGTGGTAGCGGCCACGAAGAACATATTTATTACTGAACATCCTGATGGATTAAAGAAGAGGTTTAGCATAAAATAAATAAATTAATATAAAACAAATACATAATGGTTTAATGTTTTTGGTATGTGAAATTAGACTTTTTTCAGAACTAATGTTCACCTTTAGTGAATACTTAAAAACATCAGCTCCATATCATCTTGGTTGGTTGATCATCCATATTGGAGTAAGTGTAAAATTAAGTGAGTCTTAAAATCATAGGCCAACACGGTCTACAGAAAATATCCAAAATGGAGATCAATCCTTACAAGAATAAATACTAACGATGTTTAGTCTGAATTCAAAAATACTCCATATCCTTCTACAGTATTGGGGAAGATCTGGCGAACATGAAAAGTACCTAAAGGCCTTCTGTTAGATCAGTTAAAAAAACGCTTCATAAAATGAAGTTGTTTTTATTTTGAGAGAAAGCACCAATGCTGACTATTGCAATGAGACCATAAGTACAAGGTACAAGTGGGTGCCAAAACTTTTACCCCCTTGGATGGCATCAAAAAAGTCTAAGGTGTCCACTGTTAGTCTGCGAAAGGAATCACAAGATTCTCCTGGCACATCCCTCACGAAAGCACCATGATGGATGAAATGGTGGTATCACCCCTGCAGGTCAAACATCTGCAAACACTGGCTGGAGCAGCAATATGCTATAAAACTCACCGTCGTTCTGTTGATAGAGAGAGGAGGAGGAGGAGGAGGAGGAGGAAGAGGTTGAAAGAGAAACAGAGAATACGGGAAAGAAGCTGTGAAATGGTGACATGAGAAGTTTCACCTAGACATTCCTGTCTCCTCTTTCTCAACACGTGCAGACAGAAACACACACCGATCCGTACTGCTGCTGACTACTACCAAGCTCTCTAGCTGCACTGGACTGGTCCAGACATAACTGGCCGACCGATTAGATCTCTTAATGCATGCCGAGGACCTGAGATTAGCCAATTAGCCGTGCTGATTGTGTTAGGATGGGTTAGGATGGGAGATGTTGATACAGAAATGCTGGTGTCTTGTTACTAATGGGCTGAGACAGACAGAGGAGCGAGACGAGCCCTGGACAGCCAGCTCATCATTTACCAACACGGATGTTTAGAAGAGGAATCAGGGCACCGGAACTGAGACGGTCATAAACACGACCTGCAAGTATGTATGAGTCAGGTATTGTAAGTAACAAAGAATAAAACAAACAGAAAACCTCTGTGCTTATATCTCTTTTTCTGATGGTATGAAACACACCCTTTTCATAAAATCTAATTAAGAATTCATCATAATAATAATAATAATAATAAAGATGTAACAAAGTGCTGTACTGTATAAACTTCCTTAAAAACCTAATCAGAAATCATAACTACTCTTTTAAAAGTATACAAACTGTACATAATAAATAATAAAGCAACTTTAATATTTCTTAATGATTCTATGCACATGTGCAACACTTTTTGATCTGATCATGAATTTAAAATGTCATCCTTGAGAAGTTCTCTAATTAATCTGGCAATAAGTTCTGATACACTAAGACATGTTCAACTTTTTTGTATTTAGTGTACTGTATATACAAACGCTGCAATAAACATAAGCGCAGTGGCCATCAATTTGAGCGTTTGTTTTATTTTATACTGTTAAATAAAGTTTTGCCTCATGAGCCAGACCTTTGGGCCACCCTGTATAAGAGAAAATTGAAAAGGTTAGAAACACTTCAAACTAGGGAAGGTTACCAACATTCAATACTATTATGGCACTATCTGCATTGCTTACAGTAGATTATACTAATTTAATTTTACTCCAATCGGTATTGCGGACTGTAATCAGCATTGTTCTGTTTTATTATATTTTTTGGCATGTTATTGGATTTGCAAAAAGGCTATCACAATTTCCGAAGGGACAAATTATTGGGCTACATCAAGAATTTAAATTACTGGAACTGTAATTCAGAACCTTTCAACACATTGTCAAAACCTGGAACTATAGCACTGGACTGCCAATGTTGTGGAAGAAATGTAGGAACAAAAATTATGAATTGAGATCACTTAAACACTTGGTGATGTTGCATTGTAAAAAAAATCTACAGTAAAAACTGTTGGATAGACATGTTTAATAGTGAAAATAAGAGCATTTCCATACACACACCATGTGATGAGAACTCACAGGATTGGGACTAAACAGCTGTGTGGCCATAAAAAAAAATCACTTGTTAGTGAGACTAATCAGGAAAAAAAAAGACATCAGTTTGCTTCAGATTAAGTTCAGATTGATCGTATTCCAGAGTGATGGTAAGAAGGGAAGTGATATACCCATCATGTATATTGACCACTGTACAATGATCTGGGGTTGCTTCAGTTGGTCAGGTCTAGACTCAGCAATGTTACTGTATGTGGCAAAAAAATGAAGTCAGCTGATGACCTGAATGCACTCAATGACCAGGTTATCACATCAATAGAACTTTTTCCCCCTGATGTCACAGCCATATTCCAGAACTCAAACTGTGAAAAAGTGGTTCTGGGAGCATGAGGAATCATTTTCACAAACAAACTGGCCACCACATTACAGTATGTGCTGTAATCAAAGCTGCACATAATCAAAGGTGACTGAATGAAATCTTAGCGTGTGTGTGACTCTTTTTTTTGGCCAGGCAGTGTAGATGCAATATATGGAAAAAGAAGAGCGCAACGGAACACAGAGGAATTAATGAAACATCTGAATGTGAGAAATAAATGTGAAGAGCAGAAAGTTGCAAGAACAAAATACAGTAATCTTCCTTTCATCATCCTAGTCGGCTACCGTTATAAAACTTCCACCACCGGATTCCCCCTTCATTCTGTATGTGAGTTATGACTGGGATTGTAGCAGGTAATGTTTAAAAAAAATTATTTAATGAAAATAATTACATTTTACTATAATAGATGTTGTGCTGGTGACTTAAAGAGGGGGTTATTTTCTTCAAATGTTATCGGTAACGGTCTTGAGTGCGGTGGAGCTGAAAAATAAAACTAAAGCTTTGCTATAATTACAGTATGTGTAATGTACCTTCTTTTCTTTCTTATTGCTTAAAATTGATCTTATGAAATTGCCACTGAAAAATTGTCCTTCAGAACCCAGTATCGAATTCATGGTATTGAATAATGTGTCCAGTATCAAAAATTCCTGAACCATGTATTGTTCAGAACTTATTACCTCAATCAAAACTCTTAGGAAACGTGACTACACAACCAAAGATGAGATTGCCGCTGATTTCATTACTGCTTTAATGCACCCTTGTTGACTTTCCGTTTTTAACTTGAGCGCTTTTTATTAGTTTATCATTTTTCATTAGTTTATCATTGCAAGTGAAATTGCCTGGATGAGTCCTTGGAGGCCTGAGGGTAGCCGACATAACGGACCGTTTCAGGAGAATACATTCTGATCCCATTTAATTTAAAGTAAATATAAATAAATGAATATGTAAACAGATATATAGATAAATAGATATATTTACCAATACATACAAAAAAAAAGGGAAGAAAATCATCTTTTTAATGAGCTAATATGCTACAGTTAAAGCATTGTTTTGGATTTCTGCGTAATTACACAAAAACTAAAGTATTCCATGTTAGAGGTGGGGGAAAACATTGATTCAGTAATGTATCGCGATTCTTTTTCCGCGATTAAATCCATGTATCGGCACAATTATCCAAGTGTGCACAGTGTGTGGTAGGAGCAAATTTACTAAGTTTGTTTAGAATTGTAACAAAATCTGAAAAAATTATTATATTAAATCTGGATAATTATAAAATCCTGATACGATAGTTATCGTGACAATATCGTATCGGGAGGTCCCTGGTGATTTCTATCCCGATTCTGTTCTAGATATTTTTCATGCAGCTGCTCTTATGATGCAGGTCACACAATCTTTTGAGTGCTGAGAAATGAGCGTCAGTTAACACCTCTATCACAATGACAGGAGAGTGTGTGTGTGTGTGTGTGTTGTGACAGCGGTACCTCCTGTGCACTCCAGCTAGTGCTGTGTCTCTGAGGGGGAAGAGTTTGGGGTAGACGATGGTGAACATGGGCTGACTGCAGCGGTGGCAGTGACCCAACGGACAATGGAGCAGCTCTAACAGGCTGGCGGGCAGCAGGAATGTCGGCATGATTGAACAGTCTAGGGGGAGAGGAAATAAAGAATCATAACGAGCAGTTAAACACAGAATTTTTGAGTTTTGAGACTCGTATGGAGGGCGCTTCATGAGCACTTCATCATAAACTAATAACAGGTCATATTAAAATATTCCTATTATAATAAAATTATATAAAGAATTATATTGTAAGAATAATATTTAAGATATATAAAAATTCTATTATATTAAAGTTATTTAATATTTATTTAATATTTACTCCAGTGTTAGCACAAACTTTACTTATTGGAGAAACATCCCACAATGTTAAAAGATTAACCTACAAACACACAAAAAGTATGAAGTGTCATTTTGTAATTAAAAAAATGTAATTGGTGACAATTCGTTCTATTATAAAATAAACAAAATGCTTAGAAACTATCTGTTTTTGTAATATAATAAACTTCTTTGTGCTAACAGTAACTACACATTGGTGTACTGTCAGTTTTAAATATTGCTGTTTTTAATACTTCATTTTAACATGCAGCACCCTCTTAAATGTGAAACCCCAGCCTCAAAACTGTTAATTCACACACAAACACACGCACACACTTGCATATTGACTCGCATGCATTTCTTTTTAAGCAATAATTTACAAAATAACATATTCTTGTAACACGTCTATATATATATATATATACACACACACTTGCGCACACACATGTTACATGAATATGTTTTTTCAAAGTGTATTACTATTTAAAATGAAATGTGTGTGAGTCAGTGTGCAAGTATCACCCCTTAAAGTGCAAGGGGTTAGGGACCGACAGTGGAGCTGAAACTGCCAACCCACTGGACACTAGAAGGTTCATAGATACAAAGTATTAACGGTAGTTGTAAACTCATGTGGGTGCGAGTCTCACCCTTCCGGTCCTTGCTGTACACTACATGCAGTGCTCTCATCGCCATCTCTTCTAACGGCAGCACCCGGTCAGCCGCAGTGCCAACTGCCTTCACTTCAGACGGCAGAGGCACGTTCAGGTCCCCGGTGGTCAGGGACGGCTGTGTCATGTCAGAGACATGTGGAGAAACACCACAACTGTATAGACACACGAATACAAAAAAAATGTTAAGTCACTGTTCATATGCCATTATTCTCTCCATCATACAAAACAAATGTATTGACTGACGTGTTTTAGTTACTCGAGTCAATGTGACACACGTCAGCCTCAATACAATAACTGCAAAAAGCATTTTCCAATTCTGGAATTGGTCCACTGGTGCTCTATTCACTCATTTTCAACATTCAGATGGATCTCTAGTGCTTGTGTGTTTGCAAAACATAAAAAGCTATAAGGGAAGGGGGGAAAAAAAAAAAAAAAAAAAAAAAAAAAAAAACTTTCCTTGCTTTTTGTCGTTTGTCCATTGTTCCACTGGCTAGAGTTAAACAAGCCAATCAGTTTTCCCCCTATTGTGACCTCATATAAGAAGATGCTACTTCAGCTCTGCTGTTCTTTGAAGTACAGTAGCTTAAGAGTAGGTCATTATTCATTTACATAAACACTGAAAGAACATTTGAAAAAGGAGTAAAATAAAGGTTGAGGTATTAAAAATATATTATCTAAGGGGTATCTCAGCTGGAATATTAACAGAAAATTTGGGGAAGCTCTGAGAAATGTGTACTTCTTGATGATCGTAAATGTGTCTTTATGGTCGTCAGAAACCTTGAGACCAAAACTTCTGGGTAACATGTCGGGGATCAAGTTTTTCTGTGATGTTTGGATTTTATATTTATATCACATTATGCTAAAGATATATCACAGTATGCTCGGATAAGCAAACTGCTCAGATTCTCACCCGTTACACCCGATGACCTTGTTATACAGGTAAGACGGCAGGCCCTTAAGGTGAACGTTTTTGTCCACGAAGACGAACTGCAGCTCCATGGAGCGACCCAGATCTGCATGGGAGAACCACAGTCGGTTTGAAGTTTAAAGCACGGCATTTAAAAAGACATCCACCTCTGCTGAAGCTGAATAACAACATTCACATAGTGATCAGCATATTTGGGTCAAAATCCTAAAACAAGCGAGTTTACTGTAAACCTGAGATAGATAATAGCATGGTTTCCCTAGAGACAGAGAGCCTCTGTAGCTGACCAGAGAGAAAGACAGGGTAGACAGACAGACAGATGGAGAAAGAAGGAGTGACATAAACTGAGCAAGGAAGAGAGAGACCGGAGGAGATATAGACAGTATGAGAGCAGAAGCACTGTGAACATCATTATGAGAAGAATTTCAGCCTCATTATCACCCATAATCCCCTGGGGCCCCTCACAGCGGGTTGCCTATCACAGCACCTGCAGCTCCACGTGACCCTCTCACTAACTCGAGCACAACCAACACATTAGAAAGCCTTCTCACTAGGACACTGAACCTATAGAGACATCACTCTGAGACAGTGAGGAAGAGTTCGGAATCTTGAGCAAGCAAGTTCTTGCTTAGTTCATGCTGCACTTGCATAATCTGGCAGATTCTCAGACTCGATCACTGCGTTTCATTACTCACACGTGTACCTTACATACTGAATGTATCCCATGTGAGAGATCATGTGTCTGGACAGCAGCTCTCACCCACAGGCAGGGATCTGAGGCAGTTCGCAGCCATGGAAAGCTCGTTGAGGTCCGGTAGCTGACACAGCTGACGCGGGAGGCTCTGCAGGAGGTTCCGGTCAACGGTCAGACACTGCAGAGATACACACTGGTGCAGCTGCTCCGGGAGAGTCCTTAACATATTCATGGACACGTCCAGAGTCTCGAGCTCCTTCAAATCCCCCAGCTCTAGTATAATAATGCATAGGCACAAACAAACACACACAAACGCATGCTTGGCAACATGAGAAGGATTACATATAGATTAAATTACTGCAAGAAAATTCCTACATTTGTCAGTTTTATTATTCATAAATCAATATACAATATATTAGTAATTTATAATAAGGTGCACAGAGGCCACGCCTTCAAAATGAGTGTAACTGACACAGAGACCACTCCTCCTTTAGAGTAACTGACATAGAGGCCACATATCCTCCTTTAGAGTAACTGACACAGAGGCCACACCTCCTCCTTTAGAGTAACTGACACACAGGCCACACATCTACTTTTAGAGCAACTTACACAGAGGCAACTTCTCAGCATTTAGAGTAACTGACATATAGGCCACATATCCTCCTTTAGAGTAACTGACACAGAGGCCACACCTCCTTTAGAGTAACTGACACAGAGGCCACACCTCCTCCTTTAGAGTAACTGACACAGAGGCCACACCTCCTCCTTTAGAGTAACTGACACAGAGGCCACACCTCTACTTTTAGGGCAACTGACACAGAGGACACACCTCTACTTTTAGAGTAACTGACACAGAGCACAGAGGCCACATCTCCTCCTTTAGAGTAACTGACACAGAAGCCACACCTTCTCCTTTAAAGTAACTGACACAGAGGCACCATCTCCGCATTTAGAGTAACTGACACATAGATGATGCCTCCACCGTTAGAGTAATTGACAGGGGCCAAACCACCATCCATTAGAGTAACTGAGACAGAGGCCACACCACCATCCATTAGAGTAACTGACACAGAGGCCACACCTCTACCATTAGAGTAACTGACACAGAGGCCACATCTCCTCCTTTAGAGTAACTGACACAGAGGCAACATCTCCGCATTTAGAGTAACTGACACAGAGGCAACACCTCCAACTTTAGAGTAACGGACACATAGACCATGCCTCCACCTTTAGAGTAACTGACACAGTGGCCACGCCTCCACCTTTAAAGTAACTGACACAGAGGCCACATCTTCTCCTTTAGAGTACCTGACCCTAAAGAAGGCCATGCCTGCTTTAAGGAACACAGAGGCCACTTCTCCTCCTTTAGAGTAACTGACACAGAAGACCAAACTCCTTTTAGAGTAACTGACATTAAAGGAGGCCACACCTCCTTTAGTGTAAAGAACACAGAGGACACGCCTTCTCCTTTAGTTTAAAGGCCATAGAGGTCACGGCTCCTCCTGCAATGTAATTGACACAGAGGCCATGCCTCCCCCTTTAGTGTAACTGTCAGATGTTACTGACACACATACTTGTAGCAGATGTATGATGGACGTTATACTGATCTGAACTAAAGAAGCTTTTCGCCTTTCAGAGTTTATTGCTCACAAATTTAAAATAGGCCTCTCTGCTTCTCATTAGCAGCTGCTGCTGCCCCCTGCTGGCGATAATCTTTCAGTCACAGTAACTCGCAAGTCAAATCCATGCAAGTATGCGTTCCCAATAAGAAACATAAGGTTACTTACTTAACCATAAATCAAAGCATCTTTCTGAAAGATTTTCCACTGGAACGCACACTGCGGTTGAAAAACCACAAAAGCATATTGTTCCGTGACACGCAGCGTTCGCACCACACAAAGCAGACGAGCTGGGAGGAAGATTAGCAGGGTGAAATGAAATAAACAGAAACCACATCTGACAAAGCACAACACACTGCTTCAGACTGAACATAAATCAGCTTGGAATGAGGATGTGTCCAACTGCGTCACAGGTTGTTCTTGGAGTACAAAACCCACTCCTCTTCATTACAGCTAATGACTGTGGGAGATATGAGGCTATCTGTGCAGCATTTTAGCATCGTCCTCTGTTCCTCATAATATACTATTTTAAAGTCATGACACTGAAGTAGTTTATTTATAAAATAATTAAATAAGTTAAAAACTGGAACTCAGTCGAGTCTAAGATCCTAGAACAACTAAATAGCAAAACGCATTCGCCTTGTAGCTCTAGTGCAAAAACTTTGGATGCTAAACCTGTGCTGGCTGATCACACTCTTCTGGGATTAAAGGAAACCTAGCAGATGAGATTAATGTCTATTGTAGATTAAAGGACTTGACAAACACAACAGAATCTGTGTAGCTGAATCCTGTGGTAAAGGGGGAAAAAAACAGTCTGACAATCCAGCATCCGTTTATTCCTGCATAGTTTTGCTCACAGTTACTAAATTAGGAAAAGAGAAAGGAAGTCTGCACCAGTCCTAAGACACCCGCTCCAGAAACACACAAGTATTCTGGGCTTTTTGGCAGAAGCGTGCTTCTGGATCATGCGCCTCTGTCTGTAATCAAATGCATACGGCTCGCTTTGATTTCTACCCATTTTGATTTTAAATTAGATTCAATACAATGTCCCCAAAGTTAACATTTCTGATTTGTCTTAAGCAGCTACTGTATATTCCATACAAATACTAAAACATTTAAAAATATTTAATAAACATTAAACTGCTGTCTAAATTGTGCTGTTGATTGATTAAATGTCATGTCTCATACAAAGAATCCCTCCCCCCCCCCCCGCCGTCTTCATCTTCATCTTCCGCACCACAGCCCAGTCCAGTAGGTGGCTGTATTGCTCATCAAAGACTATCTTCTAAATATGATTTATACATTTTCCTCACACTCTGAAGTTATCTTCAATCTCAGAGTAGTTAATACTTTTTTTTTTTTTTATACTTTGTTGAGCAGTTCTTAACCCAATTCCAGTCATTTAAAATGTGCTTAGTTGTTTTCTTAATTGGCCCTTATGAAACATTTTTTTTAAAAACTAAGCCGTGTATTTCTACTTATTAATTTAAAAATATGTCTTAGGTATAAGACAACATTTAGTAAGTAATAAACAACATCACAACGGTGATTGTGAAAATCCCAAACCTTGCGGAAGGCATTTCAACTGGTTGCTCGACAGTCGTAAGTGGCGTAATGACCGCAGCCGGCCGATCTCAGGGCAGATGAGCTGCAGGGCGTTATCACTCAGATCCAGCGACTGCAGCCTCGTCAGGTTCCCTATAGCTGTGAGTTCAAGCAGACACAAAGTACAAAGTGCTAAAACTTTGTGAAATACCACAGGACCAATGACACAAAAACCATTTTGGAAATTTTACACTACCTTGTGGAATAAAAACAATGTTGTTTGAGTGGAGATATCTACATGAAAAAGGAGACATTGCAAATTAACACACCTCCCTTGAGTTAAAGAACTTAAATATTAAAATGAAATCCAAAGGAAGTCACATTTCTGCCTATAAATGATTGAGGTTTATTCAGTGTTGGATTGTTAGTGACATCTACTGGTCATAAATAATATTACAGATAAAATACAAAGCAGTTTGCAACTGATCCCATAAGACATAACCGAAGACACACACAAGTCTTACACAACAGAAACATTACAGAAAATATAAATACTCACAGCTCGATCAGGTTGGGGAGTTTCTGTGCAAGATTATCAGGCTGAAAAAGACAAAAGAGCTAAGTTCGAAAGCCCAGTCACTTTAAATGTATGCAGTCTTTTTGTGTGTGATTCAGGCAATGCATACCAGTGTCAAAAGTGAGTTTCTTTTCATATAGAGCCTTTCTAGGAACTGCAGGCCTTCATCTTTTAAGAGCTCCACAGGAAAGATTTTCAGGTTCCTGTAGTTGAGGAATAGGTTCTTGTGCCGTTCCTGTTTGGCCATGACGATGGCCTCGTGAAGCTCTGAGGCCATGCTTACCGAGAGGGACGTTCCCTCCTTCACTTCCTGTTGTATCATACATTAAAATACACAATAGATTTGAACGACAACAGCCTTAATATTTTTTCTTAAATCACATACCAATCAACATGCCGTAAGACAATGAAACCTAAGAATGCTTAGAGGAGTGGTTTTTTTTATTTTTTATTTCTGTCCCCCTCTGCTGCTGTGAGGTGAATTGCAGCCTACTTGACTTGATTTGACTTGAAATATTTGCTTTTCTAAGACACTGTTACTCAGTCCACATGCTGATGATTCCTAGCTGTATTACAGACCTGGCTCTACAGAATAGTGATTACAAACTGAATTACTACAGTGTAATTAAAACATTAGTTCATCTGTACTGTGCATGTGTAAATGCTAGTTTTGGCCTTAACATAATATTCGTCACCTCACTTCTTTAAAGCAAAGCTGCACATCCTCACGTTTTTTAGTCACTTCCTCCCTCCTTCCTCCATAATTCTTGCGACTGCATTGTAGGACTTGGTGCTTCCTCAGAGATGGTGGACTGTGATGGAATTCCAGGCCACAGCCTACAGGTGGATGGATCAAGGAGGCATCAGTGAAGGTTTTGGGAAATCTTGTTCATTAAAGTTTCTGAATCTACAGTATTAGTTTAAAGGTGATGAGCCTCATCATCACTTCTCCTAACCAGTGTCTTTATTTGTACAGTTTGTGATTTTGTTGATTTTGGTTCCACATTAACCCAGCTTTAAGACTTTTATGGGGAAAAAATTTGATGTGGATCTCAGACATTAGATATTTGTTTGTTTTGCACTTTAGTAAATTAGTAAATAAACACACTGCGTAGTGTTAGTGTTCAGAAAATACATACAGAAGTTACATAAGACCCATAATGCACTACTTTGTACATAAACACCATTGTTTGTCCACTTCTCTGTATCTTTTCGTCAAAAATGACCTTTGAACTGAACATAATACATGTATATGCATGAACATGTATTATAACGATATTTACTAATACAGAATCAATAAATATTGTATTTCTGCCAGGATTAACTGTAAAGTATAAAAACCTCAGACCTGTTTTCTAGTTTATTTAAAAACAATGTGGACCAACTGGAACTGTAATATTTTACTCTCTTTTAAGCAGAGCACATTCAAATAATAATAATAATAATAACGCCTGTCCAAAAAAAAAAAAAAAAAAAAACCCTACCCTGTGTTAGAACTGCTTAGCCTTGTTGTTTATATCCCGACAAACCCCGCCCACGACATTTTAATTGGCTAGCAGACCACATTCAAAGGCGTGCCTTCGAAAATCAACCAATCATATCTCAGAACGCCAAGGTTACGCTCTTCCAGGTCCCGTTCCAGGAAGTACAGTTTGTCGGAATACGGATAGGAAATAAAATAGCGTATCTGAATACAAACAGGCCAAGTGCATTAGAGTAGCAGCTTTAAAGGCAAATGGAAAGAATAACAAATGCATAAAGTTACACTTACATCCTGTAGCTGTGTGTAATGACAGCTAGCCCTGCAGGGTCGGTTGGTTTTGGTCTTGGGCCTGTGTGTCAACAAACGGAAACGTCACAGCCGGGAAAGCGGCGATTGGTTGAAGAGATCACGTGATTTACATCCTCGTGAAGCTTAAAGTTCTCAGTAAATTAATGCAATATGATGACGTTGATTCTTCTTTTACTTTTTCTTATACATCCAGTTCTCCATTAATCTTCAGAAACCAAAAATATGTGGCCCATCACAGTCATATATGCTTCTTCACCACATTGTTGCACCAATTTTGGACACACACACACACACACACACACAGAGTTGTATAGAATGCATTTATGTAGTGTAGAATTAAGATCAGTGGTGTCAAAAGTATTCACATTCATTACTTGAGTAGAAGTATAGATACTAGGGTTAAAAAGACTTCTTTAGAAGTTGAAGTATCAACTCAAGCTTTTTACTCATACATACTTAAGTAAAAGTGTAAAAGTACTGGTTTCAAAACTACTTAAAGTATAAAAGTAAAAGTAACGTAAGGGGGGGAATAAGCATTAAGGATAAAAGCTTAGGCTGTGCCATGGGCCTATATACTACTGTACACTAACACCTCATAAAAAAAAATAAAAATGTGTTGTTTTTTTGTTGTATTTTTTAACAGACATAGTGATTTGGGAAACAGTATATGGCAATTGAAAAAGAATGCATTTTAGTACAATGCAAATACATTAAAGAACCATGTATGTGTACTACTGAGCATTAATATGTTTTATGGAGAAGAAGATATGATAACTAGTTGCCTATAAGTATTTTAATGGTGCAAAAAGTCCAACTTCAGAAACATGTCATCGGTAACCTTTATTGGAATGTAAATGTACATCCAAGCTTAGCTGCAGGAATCTGTGAGGGCAACATACAAGAAAATTAGTGCACCCAGGGCAGGCTTAGTAACAATTACTCTTGTATGCTTGTCTACAATAAACATTAGTGCTGTCAGAATGAAGGATTCATCCAAGTAATTAATAAAAAAATATATATAATATATATAATTCCTGTTACCTTCCTGGTGCTGTCACCTTCCTCGCTGGTGCTTGGTTGTGACATTTCGCTCGAATCTTGAGTCTCTATCACGGACATCTTCATCTACTTATCACAACCTTATCAACCGAAAACGCTATTTTATTAAAACGTCCTTGCTGGAGTGTGTGACGTGACATCATGTACAGGTGCGATGGATCGCGTACCAACCAACAGGGTGTCGGAATGGTATGTTTATACTTCTCATTCAACCACAATTAAATTCGCTCCATCCGGATGGTGCAATTTATTATTATTTTTTTAAATGACATACTGAAATAAAATAGGAGTAACAAGGCTATTTTTAAAATGTAAGGAGTAGAAGTAAAAAGTAGGCTGAAAAATAATTACTCCAGTAAAGTATAGATACCCAAAATTTCTACTTAAGTAAGGTAACGAAGTATTTGTACTTCGTTACTTGACACCGCTGATTAAGATTTTCCTTAATTGGAACTAGGAAGGGCGGCGCGGTGGTGTAGTGGTTAGCACTGTCGCCTTGCACCTCCAGGGTCTGGGTTCGATTCCCCGGCCAGGCTCGATTCCCATCTCTGTGTGCATGGAGTTTGCATGTTCTCCCCGTGCTTGGTGGGTTTCCTCCGGGTACTCCGGTTTCCTCCCACAGTCCAAAGATATGCAGGTTAGGCTAATTGGCGTTCCTAAATTGCCCGTAGTGTGTGATTGGGTGTGTGAGTGTGTGTGTGCCCTGCGATGGATTGGCACCCTGTCCAGGGTGTACCCCGCCTAGTGCCCGAAGTCTCCTGGGATAGGCTCCAGGTCCCCCGCGACCCTGAACACAGGATTAAGCGGTATAGAAAATGAATGAATGAATGAAAGGAACTAGGAAGGGGTGGCTGAATGGTTAGCACTGTCGCCTTGCACCTCCAGGATCCAGGTTTGATTGTGCTTGGTGGGTTTCCTCCCACAGTCCAGAGACATGCAGATTTCTAGACATGGTAATTGGTGTTCTCAGATTACCTGTAGTTTGTGAATGAGAATATAAGTGTGCGCCCTATGATGGATTGGCTGGTAACGTACCCCACAATAATAAACTCCGTGATGCCATAAGTCTGCTGGGATAGGATCCAGGCCCCGTAATCCTGTATACAGGATAAAGCGATATGTACAGTGAGTGACTGAGTGTACAGTGTATATGTACAGTGAGTGACTGATATTGCCATGTTGATTTGTGTATTTATGTGCTTAATAAATTTATATTCTTATTTAATTAGATCGTTTATGACTACTATAACATAACTAATAACAAGAACAATCTTGCTTCCCTGACATCCCACAATAACTGGACCTAGAAATAACTAAAAATATATATGAAGTGTGTGTGTGTGTATATATATATATATATATACAGAGTAAAAAAAAATTTATACACACTCCAGGAAAAGAAAAAAATCTATGACGTATATTATTATATTATCTTATACATCAATACTGTATATAATATAGCAATACATTTTGTATTAAAGTTTTTTGTATTATAAGTTTTTTTTTTCCTGAAATGTGTATACATTTATTTTGGCTGACTCTGTATATACTTATGTGCCACTTATCTTAATATATACAGGTCCTTCTCAAAAAATTAGCATATTGTGATAAAGTTCATTATTTTCTGTAATGTACTGATAAACATTAGACTTTCATATATTTTAGATTCATTACACACAACTGAAGTAGTTCAAGCCTTTTATTGTTTTAATATTGATGATTGTGGCATACAGCTCATGAAAACCCAAAATCCCTATCTCAAAAAATTAGCATATTTCATCCGACCAATAAAAGAAAAGTGTTTTTAATACAAAAAAAGTCAACCTTCAAATAATTATGTTCAGTTCTGCACTCAATACTTGGTCGGGAATCCTTTTGCAGATTCTTGTGTCTTGTGTCTCTCAACTTTCTCTTCACAATATCCCACAGATTCTCTATGGGGTTCAGGTCAGGAGAGTTGGCAGGCCAATTGAGCACAATAATACCATGGTCAGTAAACCATTTACCAGTGGTTTTGGCACTGTGAGCAGGTGCCAGGTCGTGCTGAAAAATGAAATCTTCATCTCCATAAAGCTTTTGAGCAGATGGAAGCATGAAGTGCTCCAAAATCTCCTGATAGCTACAGTAGCTGCATTGACCCTGCCCTTGATAAAACACAGTGGACCAACACCAGCAGCTGACATGGCACCCCAGACCATCACTGACTGTGGGTACTTGACACTGGACTTCAGGCATTTTGGCATTTCCCTCTCCCCAGTCTTCCTCCAGACTCTGGCACCTTGATTTCCGAATGACATGCAAAATTTGCAACCTGTAGCCCATTTCCTGCACACGCCTGTACACGGTGGCTCTGGATGTTTCTACTCCAGACTCAGTCCACTGCTTCCGCAGGTCCCCCAAGGTCTGGAATCGGTCCTTCTCCACAATCTTCCTCAGGGCCCGGTCACCTCTTCTCGTTGTGCAGCGTTTTCTGCCACACTTTTTCCTTCCCACTGAGGTGCCTTGATACAGCACTCTGGGAACAGCCTATTCGTTCAGAAATTTCTTTCTGTGTCTTACCCTCTTGCTTGAGGGTGTCAATGATGGCCTTCTGGACAGCAGTCAGGTCGGCAGTCTTACCCATGATTGCGGTTTTGAGTAATGAACCAGGCTGGGAGTTTTTAAAAGCCTCAGGAATCTTTTGCAGGTGTTTAGAGTTAATTAGTTGATTCAGATGATTAGGTTAGTAGCTCGTTTAGAGAACCTTTTCATGATATGCTAATTTTTTGAGATAGGGATTTTGGGTTTTCATGAGCTGTATGCCACAATCATCAATATTAAAACAATAAAAGGCTTGAACTACTTCAGTTGTGTGTAATGAATCTAAAATATATGAAAGTCTAATGTTTATCAGTACATTACAGAAAATAATGAACTTTATCACAATATGCTAATTTTTTGAGAAAGACCTGTACAATATCTTATCAATCACATGGCAGTAACTCCATCCATTTATGCATGTAGATTTGGTCAAAATGGTCTGCTCTAGTTCAGACGATGTAGACGGGCTGGTCTGAGTATTTCCAAAACTGCTGATCTACTGATTTTCACACAAACATCTCTAGGGTTAACAGATAATGGTCTAAAAAATATATGCACCATCCAGTGAGTGACAGTTCTCAGGGTCTTGTTGCTTGCAGAGGTCAGAGGAAAATGACCAGACTGGTTTAAGCTGATAGAAAGGCAACAGTAACTCAAATAACACCACGTTACAACCGAGGTATGCCAAAGAGCATCACTGAGCACACAAACATGTTTAACCTTCAAGCAGATCGGCTACAGCAGCAGAAGACCACACCAGGTGCGAACCCTGATAGCTAAGAACAGGAAACCGAACCTACACCTCACACGGGTTCATTTACATTGGACAATAGAAGATGGAAAGACATTGCCTGGTCTGATGAGTCTCAATTTTTGTCGTCAGAACTCAGCATAAACATGACAGCATGAATCCATCTTGTCTTGAACCAATGCTTCAGGCTGGTGGTGGTGGTGGAATGGTGTGAAGGATATTTTCTTGGGACACTTTGGGCCCCTTAGTACCAACTGAGCATCATTTAAATACCACAGCCTTCCGGAGTTGTGTCGCTTATCATGTCCTTATGACCATATTACAAAGCTAATCAGGTCAATGTAATCAAATGGGCCCCACAGTCACCAGACCTTAATCCAATAGAGCACCTTTGGGATGTGATGCCATGAGAGATTCACATCATGGATGTGCATCTGACAAATCTGCATGTGTGATGCTATCATGTCAGTATGGACCAAAAGCTCTAAGGAAAGTTCCCAGGACCTTGTTTAATTTATGCCACAAATAATTAAGGCAGTTCAGAATGTAAAGTGTGGGTCTAATCCATTGTGTTGTTCCACCATGACACCACCTTGTTATTGATTACTAGACAAATCTGCTATAGGAGATTGGGAACTAAACACTTTCTGTAATTCAGATATAAATTAGTTTTCCCTTCACTATTTTGTCCCAAAAAGCAAACATTAAAACATTTACATGTTCACTGACATTAAACTGCCTTGCATATTTATACATTGCCAGACCACATACTCTTAAGATTCGTAAGCGTAGTGGTGTAGTGGTAAGCACTGTCGCCTTGCACCTCCAGGGGCCGGGTTTGATTCCCGTTTCTGTGTGCATGGAGTTTGCATGTTCTCCCCGTGCTTGGTGGGTTTCCTCCGGTTTCCTTCCACAGTTCAAAGACATGGAGATGAGACTAATTGGCGTTCCCAAATTGCCCGTAGTGTGTGAATGAGTGCGAGTGTGTGAGCTGCGATGGCTTGGGGTTGAATAGTTCTTAACCCAGTTCCAGTAAGTACAATTTTAAAATGACCGTACTCTGAATTAATATGAATGATTTAAACACACATTCCAAGAAATCCGTCTATACAAAAATAACACAAAATGACAAAGCTGGTGAGCTGAATTTATTATTTTTTTTGTAGCAAATATCACATCCATACTCGCGCGCACACCTAAAAAAATCCAGCAACGTGCCACTATGAACAAAACCTTCAACTTTTATGTGTCATATTTAGTGGGCACTTTTTCCCCTTTTTTTTTTCTGCAAAACATCATAACATGAAAAATGTTTATAAAGTACCTGTTTTTTTTTTTTTTTCCTTCAACTTGGAACCATCAGGCTTGAAGAAGCAGCTTGGACCACATACCTTCCTCACATTCCACTTTCTCTATATGCAATAACTTGAGTTTCATATCTTTATATATACTGTGTATGTATATACACACACACACACTATCTTGTGTTAAATATCTTTAAACTGTATCTTTTTTTTTCTATTATAACCCCACATTTAAATTTATCATTTACAAATATCAAAATGGTAATTGGTAAAAAAAAAAAAGAAAAAAAAAAAAAGGAATAAAGTGTATACTTTTTTTTTTTTTCAAGCTCTAGATGGAGCGTCCACATCATTGCCCCATCCTTGGTGAATGATGTGTACCCGTGGAGTACAATATATGAGGTCCAAATTCAGATATGCAATGGATGAATAATGAGGAGCAGCAGTGTGATGAGCAGCAGAGCAGAGAAGCCCTGAGGAAACCGAGCCTGTATATGTGACTGGCCCTAATGGAGATTTGACCCAGAACCCGGAACAGTATTACAGATATGGAGTGAATCAAAG
The DNA here is from genome assembly GCA_030522415.1 of Channallabes apus. Lineage (NCBI taxonomy): Eukaryota > Metazoa > Chordata > Actinopteri > Siluriformes > Clariidae > Channallabes > Channallabes apus. The sequence goes on from CM060119.1 coordinate 10,107,693, forward strand.
TTTAATAATGAACAGGTCTTAAAATATTACGGATCATCAGGACAATGTTTTTTTTTTTGACTGCCTTCCATCAGTCCATCCTGGCTTGCAGTTTCAGGATCAAACTAATTATAAATGACTTTGACATTCTGTGTAAAGCAGGCAGGTGTTAATAATCAGTCACATATCTAACAAAAAAATCCTCACTTATACATTTCATCTAGGGGACCTCTAAGACAGAGGACGTCTATCCTTAAACGCCTCACATCTTTTAAGTGCTGTTATGTTGAATAAATACATATTTTCACATGAGCCACCATTTTTTACATTCCCTCCTATTTCACGATCTTTAAGATCTGTTTCGCTTTTGTACACATCTTAACCACGAGTACAGTTCGAGCGGTTTTGAAGGTGAAAAGTTCAACGGGAGAAAACGCCATTGGGAGCAACTACTACTTTTATGTTTATAATGAGAAGCGCACCGTACATCGTGGTTCACAGTAACAGTGTGCACAAATATCGATTCTGATCGAATGGATCAGTTTTGGCATTATCTGTACAGAATGTTTAAGTGCTGTTTGCATCACTGACATTTTAAGAGCTAATGCAGTATCTGCACACAGTTCCTCTGTTTAACTGTATTTTCTGGCCTGCTGTATTTCTAATGCATCATGGAGCAGTGTAATACACTTGGAGGAAAGTTGCTATCTACAGTATATCCTTCAACTTACATGAGCTCACAAGCCCTATGATTGGCTAATGTCACTGTGCGATTGACAGGAGTTGGATAACCATGGACCATTTTTAGTTTTCAGGCATGTGATATCTCTGGCATGGTCAAAATTCAGCAATTTCCATACAGTATATTTATGTTTTAATAAATACATACAGAAATGTTATAAGCAAAAACTTTTTAAAATATTTTTCTTTCCTGCAGAACATCACAAATATAAAAACAAAAAATGCTGTTCCCCAGAGTTTTGTTTCTTTAAACACAATACAAGCAATATATTTGCACCAACATTGAATCCAACTCTTGAATCCTGTAGGAAAATCATCCTTGTCACAGTTGGTCTCCACTGTGTGGTTCGTCTTCAGTGCTGGTTTCCCCTTCTATAAACTGTTTATATGTCTGTGCACAGTGCTCTTAGCAATGGAGTCATCTCCGTGGAAAAAATTATTTAAAAAATGTAGCGCAGAGGGAGATCATCAACTGCGACAAATTGGGATTTTCCAAAGAGGATCGAGAGACGGATTCAACGATGCTGCAAATCCTTTGCTTGTAATGGAGGAAGAGTTACTCTACCAACATGTGCAATTTGAGTTAAGTTAATAAAAATAAAGAATAAACATTACGCCTACTTTTTATGTCTGCGCATCATTTACCGTTAAGACATGTCAGGACTTATGATATACATACTGAACACGAGCGCATGCCTTATTTTAAATCAGCTGAGTAAAGAGAGGGCAATGATGAGGACTAACGGCTACAGATTTGTGCGACAACCGTTTTGCTTTTAAATCGACCCCTACCATGTTCCGTTTGTTGGCTGTATAATTTATAAGGACGAGCATCTTCTTTATAAAAGTCAGCTCTTATATATACACTTGGTTCAAATTTCTTACCATTTCAATGATTTCTTAAAGTGGTTCCATGTTCTGACACCCAGCACGAAACATCTAAATTCACCAAAAGCCGTTCAAACAATACCGACTCATAAGCCACCAACATACAGTCACAAAGTTCTCGGCAATCAATTTTCAATTCATGTTTGAATTCCAACACAATACTCAGTAAGGAACTTACAATAACAATAAAGCTTGAGAGAAAACATTGAACTTGGTGAACAATTGCTTGGGAAAAAAAGAAAAAGAAAAAAAAAACAGGAATAAAGGAGCGTTTCAGTACCGTTTTCCCCCATCTTAGCAAAACAAAAGAGAAATAAATTAAATGTCAACAACATTCCAGCACAATTGAAGCTAATTTATAAGGCCTTTTTTTCTCTTAAATAAATAAGGAACAATTGGAAACCGTATAGGGATATAAGAAAGCAGCCAGTCTGTCCGAACATCCACGACACCAGCGCATCTCCACTGCCAGGTCGTGTGGTTGGTAGTGTTTGAGGTTTACTCAGATACACAGAGCAGTAACAGCGTCCTTTTTCTTTTTTTGGCAAGGGGTAAAAGAAATTGGATGAATTTTCTTTATATACAGGTTCATATATTTATAAAAAAGGGTGAGGTAGATAAATGCTTGAAGGAGAAACAAAAAAGTCCCAAAGACATGGAGGGGGGGGGGGGGGGGAGGGAGTATCAAACACATGGGGGATCTTTACAGTGATTTGGAACATATCACAAAAAAAATTATAAAAATAAATAATGATACAAATTGAAGAAGAAAGAGAAAAAAAGAAATAATAATAATAATAATAAAAAAAACAAAAAGATGGCAAGCGTCAAAGTTTTCAACTGTGAATTGGGTGAAAAGGACCACTTTCATGTTTCGATAATTTCTGCATAGATTTGCCTAATCATCTCTTTATTAATGTTCCTTAGGATGATTTATATGGTAACAGGCCGTTTGGGTTTCCATAAGCATGGTGGCGGTGTCGATCACTGACTAAACAGCCAAATCTTCTAGTTACACAAGAACCAAATATAAATTGTAAAATGTGGGTTTATTAATTTATATATTTATGCACTGGAGAGACTGTAAAAAAAAAAGTAAATATCAAATCAAAAGGTGTATAATGACCTGTTTAGCATCAAACAAACCGTGTGCTTCCATCACACACGCACATCTCTTAAACTGCATGGAGTCAATATAGTAAGTAAATGTAAGACGATGTTGAGGCAAAAAATAAATAATAGGGATGCATTAAAACAGTTTTCAGTTCCTGGTTGAATGCCATGCTCATCGATTTATACTCAGGGCTATAAAAATGCTCCAATATCAACATATAAAACACCATCATAGCATGTAATGTGAGTCTAGTGACCATCTGTCTGACTATCTATAACAGCAAAGGAGCAGTTCTGTTCTGTGAGCACTGAGAACAGACCTTTTTAAACACCATGACTTTCATTAGGAGTTCATTAATTAAAGAAATTAGAAATGAAAGAAATTCAAATTGGTTAGAAAAGGAAAAAGTATTAATGCATCCCTAAATGAAGCAAAGGAAATGGAGCAAATGTCATTTATTTGGGGGGGAAAAAAAAGATTCCTTTAATCTGAGATGTGTAAAAGAGTTGCATTATGCTGGGAGAAAATCTTTAAAAGTTTAAGGTGCCTAAACAAACAATTTAGATTTGGACCTGAGAATCTGATTTTATGAGACACAGTGTTTAACTGCTAATCGAACCTGCCACCATGATTTCCACAATGAGGTGAATTTGTATAGGTTTCCTTTACAATGCTTTTAATGACCAGGATGGAGGAAAAAAAGATTAGGGGCAGAAAATATAAATAGTGTAATTTTTTTGTTGTTGTTGTTGTTATGCAAAGGTAGAAGATGGTAGTGGACGCTTAAGGATTTAACCCGAAGGATCTGTTTTACATATAGATATTACAACCAATAAAAGAAAACAAGAAGAAAATAGCAGCTTCTTTCAGTACAGACATACAGAAGTTCATTTGAACCATAAAAAAGTAGAAAAGTGTCAGATGTATGATGAGTTTGCTTGGTGGTCCAACATCTGACCGACTGAGAAGATGGTGAGGGGGAAAAGTGACAAAACAAGAAAAAAAACCCAGCTCTTTTTTTTAATGACTCGCTATATCCCTTCAATTACACCGTGCTTGCCTTTATCTCTGTCAGGTACATATATATTTTTTTGCCATGTGGTTATTTGCATGTTAGACCCTTTTAGGATACACGTGGCTGAAAATTTTGCAGTAGAATCGAACGTACGAGACGGAAACCTGGTCGAGAAAATAAACAGGAGGCAAACTAGTGAAAAACCTCTGCATTGATCAATTAAGCACAAAAAGAGCTAAAAAATGGGTATATATACACACACACACAGATCGATAGATATATATACACACACCAGTGTAAAAAATGTGGAGTGTCATATTTGCTTTCGTGTCAAAGACAGCAAGAAAAAAAGTGTAATATTTAAAAAAAAAAAAAAAAAAAAAAAGAAAAAAAGATGGCAGGTTTGAAATTTTCTGCTCTACTATTGAGTAGATAAAGAGTGGGCGGAGTCTCACGGCTCGTTAAGTGAGACTCCTTGTTAATGGCGCCACCTGGCTTTAAGTCGCATAGTAGCCACTCCAGCACGCAACCCCCCCCCCCTCCCCCCCTTTTTTTTCCTTTAAGAGCTACCATGTCTTTGGACACCTAAAACACAAAGTGCCACTCTGTTGGAATAAAGATTAAGTTGGATTAAATTCTGCTGTACAATAATGCCACCTCACCAGGACTGATTTCACCAGACAAGACCCTAAATGGGAAATTCCATATTTGGAAATGTATAAAAGTAACAAAACTGCTATAAAAGGAGGGAGTGTACGCTCCTTGGAAGTTACCGTGTGTTTTGTTTCGTGTGTGTGTTTGCATTTTTTTTTCCTGTCAGTGTTCGCCGTGCTTCTACAATGCTGGCGGTGAAAGTTTTGCCACCTGTCTGTCAGTCAACGCAGGTTGTAACACAAAGAGAAAAAGGACAAACTGCGTCACTGAGGTAATGAGAGTTTGACAGCCTCGGCACCTTACTGTCCGAGTTTCCTGCGTGTTGTTTTGTTCCAGAGAGGATGATGTGGTGATTAGATAGATGGAGTTCTCCCGAGTGCCAGTGAGGCTTAACACGATCTAAGGTTAGATCAAAAGTGGGACAGGTTGGCATCAGCACGCTGACGACTGAGGCAAGGGTAACGTGCGCTCGTTTTTCCTCCCTCCGTTCATGTGTGCATAAGGCTGTGCCTCATTGAACGGGCTTCTCAGCAGCAGCACGGGCCCGTTTGTGCATCGTTTGTCTGTGCCCGAGGAGGGCGAGGAGGGAGCGGGTGAAGGCACCGGGGCCTTGGCGCATGGCTCTAGCGGGACGTTCTCCATGGTGCCCATGTTCTCCAGGTCCAGCTCCTCTGTGTCTGGCGGCTTGTTCTCTTCGCTGTAGAAGAAACTCATCTCCTTGAAATTTTGCTCCAGATCGTCCTTGATGCTGCTGATGATCTCCAAGAAGGTGGGACGCATCTTTGGGTTGTACTGCCAACACATGCGCATTAGCTCAAACCTACAGACAAACGCACACAAAAATATATATATTTTATAAAATGATACTTTACCCCTAAATGAACATTTTAATACCTACTACACTGAAAAAAAATTCAAAAGAACTTGATGTTAATGATGCTAATAAGCAATGCAACAGCTATTTAATCCAAAATATTTTTTCCATACATAATATAAATTTTTTTTTAATAAATTAAAATCATTATGTGAGAGTATTTCCACCTAACACAAAGGGTTGCTGGGATACTCCACATCCATCACCGTATCGATGAGGATAAAAAAAAAAAAAGTTACTGAGGGAAAAAAAATATGAATTTGCACAAGTGTGGAAATACATCATCCATAGTTACACAATGATTACAACAGGTGGCAGTGTGGAGGGGAGAACAAACCACAGGCGCGCGGACACACAAAGCAACTACACGCCAAACGCAGCTGCAATGATCTCATGACGCACTCCGAGGCCTGTTGCACTGCAAAAGCAAACAAGGCATTTGTGATGAAATCACATGGCCAAGCTGTCGAAAAGCCATAAAGATGTCTAAGAATTGCAGAGAAACTATAAGTCCATGGCCATTGTTCTTAATTTGAAAGAGGAGGAAGAAAAATTAAAGAAAGGTGGCTAGAACTCACTGAGGGGCATTTCAGTTCACCACCTTTAATTACACACAAACATGCTAAGAATATCAGGAGAGTTTACAGACTGCTGCAGTAAACACCACCCTTATCCCTGTGCTAGATTCATTTCACTAACTCGCACTCACAGTAACAAACACCAGCACTGGGGCATGTACACACAGGGTTCTCTACTGGGAGAAATATCAGCTGACAACACAAACAGCGGTTACAAATACACTCGTATGACACACACACACACAATCTCTGGCAAATAAAAACAAACCCCGAGTCCGAATGCGGTACACACTGCAAAACATCGTACTTTCAAACAGAGACAGTGGACCCAATGCCCTGAGCTTGTTTTTCCCTGCATGGCCACTTTATAAGTTTCCACTGAGGAGGGAGGTGGAGGTGGGGAAAGAGGCAGTTTCAGCAAGTCCAGCTCAAAAATGACTGCACACACAGTTCAGAGGAACCTGTAGAGTGGGTTTGTTTGTGTGTGTGTGTGTGTGTGTGTGTGTGTGTGTGTGTGTGTGTGTGTGTGTGTGTGCGCGCATCTGTAGATGATACAACAGCACAGACGCACAACAACAAGCCCCAAACCGAATGCATACGTAATCCTGAGATGCACGAAGATCAAGTGACACTACAGTGAAAGAAGTATGGATTAAAATAGGAAATCAGTAAAAATAATAATAATAAACATTAAATAACTAAGCTGACCAGGTGTTTTACTCGCAAATTAACAGATTCTGTTGTATTGTCAATCTTCAAAATAAAGCCTTATTAGTCAAAAGTCAATAGAGATACATATTTATAAGTGCTTTTTGTTTTTTGTGTGAGGGAAACAAAGAAATCTTCATTCTAAAAAAATAACTGAACTGTTTTGACATCTTTAAGCCCTTCAGCACATTATTTTTAATAACCACAAACTCAATCATTACACATTTATGAAACATAAATCTTTAATACAACCTTTCACATGTCGGATTCTGTTTGTGAACTCTGTTTCAAAAGCCTTTTCATACCTACGGTACTCAACAAGAATTCAGTACAGTACAGAACATAAACCAACAAAAATCTTTGTAATTATATGTCAATATAAAAGCTTTTCAAAAACTAAATATGAGATGCTACCAAAAAGTCTTTAAAACGGACATGAGTGGTATTATAGCACCACCAAACAAATCTTTAGCTACTGTAGGTATTGATGTGACGACAAATGAACCTCAGACACTGGCATTGGTGAATGTCCTCTTATTTCCTAATAGGCGGATACCTGCTGGAAACTTTACACAGCTGCTACATGCACAAGCACCTAGATGTCTATGAGTGGTTACTCACGAAGCACTTTTGGTTTTAGTTGAAAGTCAGCTTTGAGTAAATAAAACTTGAATTTTTGATAAATATTAAATGTTTGTGGTATCTTTCGAGTATAACCAAGGTCAATTTACATAAAAATCGGACCGACCTAAACGAGAGTAGACTGACTGACAATGCCTATACATGAGGTCAATTTTATTTATATAATAATCACCCTTGGCTTGCTCATCAGAGAAATTTCATTCATTCGTCTCATTATTATCTGCACATTTTTCTCACACATCCACACTTCCAATTATTTTCTTTTCTATAATTATTATTATTATTATTTGTTTTTATTTATTTATTTTCTATTATTTTATTTATTTATTTATTTATTATAAAAGATTTTTTTTTGTTAAATTTCTTTAATTTTTGTGAAGCTGCTTTGAGACAATGACCATTGTTAAAAGCGCTATATAAATAAAATTGAATAATTATTCTGCAGTTGTGCATCATATTTCCTGTTTTGACTAATACCATATTTAAATACATACACACAGTTCTTAATGTGATCCAGGATTCTGTTTCTCTCATTGATTTTTTTTTGTCATCATTTTAAATACGGATAAATAAATAATTTATATATACTGTTTATTTATATATACTGATATATATATATATATATATATATATATATATATATATATATACTGATTATATATATATATATATATATATATATATATATATATATATATATATATATATATATATACTGATTATATATATATATATATATACACACACACACACACACCTATCTATATATATATATATCTATATAGATAGATGTGTGTGTGTGTGTGTGTGTGTGTGTGTGTGTGTGTGTGTGTGTGTGTGTGTGTGTATATATATATATATATATATATATATATACACACACACACACCTATCTATATATATATATATATATATATATATATATATATATATATATATATATATATATATATACACACACACACAGACCTTTGGTCTGAGTGCAGTCAGTTGCCCATAGACATTGCCTGATGAGTGCTAATGACTAAATAGAGTGCACCTGTGTGTAATCTAGTTACCTTTCAAGTTAGCAATTATTAAGCCGCTTCTTAAAAAATCTAATTTGGACGCGAATGAAATAAAAAATTACAGACCGATCTCAAACCTCCCGTTCATATCAAAAATACTAGAAAAAGTAGTATCAGCTCAAATTTGCACATTCTTGCAGGATAACAACATCCTTGAAGAATTTCAGTCAGGTTTCAGGCCCCATCATAGCACAGAAACTGCACTAGTTAAGATTACAAATGACTTGTTTTTAGCTTCAGACCAAGGCTGCATCTCATTGCTAGTCCTGCTCGATCTTAGTGCTGCATTCGACACTATAGATCATAATATTCTCATAGATCGCTTACAAAATTATATAGGCATTCAGGGACAGGCACTAAAATGGTTTAGATCTTACCTGTCTGATCGCTACCATTTTGTAGATCTAAATGGAGAACCGTCTGGTATAATGCCAGTGAAATATGGGGTCCCACAAGGGTCAGTTTTAGGACCTCTGTTGTTCTCAATATACATGCTTCCCTTGGGTAACATCATTAGAAGACATGGGATTAGTTTCCATTGTTATGCTGATGATACCCAATTATATATCTCAACTAAACCAGACGAAATACCTAAGTTGTCTAGATTAACTGAGTGTGTCCAGGACATAAAAGATTGGATGACCAATAACTTTCTTTTACTAAATTCAGATAAGACAGAGATATTACTTATTGGCCCAAAAACCAGCACACAACAGCTTTCACAATTCAGCTTGCGCTTAGAAGGATGTACTGTTATTACCCGCTCAGCAGTAAAAGATCTGGGAGTAATATTAGACAGTAACTTGTCTTTTGAAAATCACATTTCAAATATCACAAAAACAGCCTTTTTCCATCTTCGAAATATTGCTAAACTTAGGAACATCTTATCCGTATCTGATGCAGAAAAACTAGTTCATGCATTCATGACCTCCAGACTGGACTATTGTAATGCATTACTAGGTGGTTGTCCTGCATCCTCAATAAACAAGCTTCAGTTAATCCAAAATGCAGCTGCCAGGGTTCTCACTAGATCCAGAAAATATGATCATATAACCCCAATATTATCATCCCTGCACTGGCTACCTGTTCAGTTTAGAATAAATTACAAAATAGTATTACTTACATACAAGGCTTTAAATGGTTTAGCTCCCACATACCTAACCAGTCTTCTGATACGCTACAATCCACCACGCGCCTTAAGATCACAAAACTCCGGACTTCTGGTAGTTCCCAGAATTTCAAAATCTACAAAAGGGGGTAGGGCTTTTTCATATTTAGCTCCAAAGCTTTGGAATAGCCTTCCAGACAGTGTTCGGGGAGCAGACACGGTTTCTCAGTTCAAAAGTAGACTCAAGACGCATCTTTTTAATCTGGCATACACATAACTCATCCCAGTACTCATACTCCAGTACACCTATACCGAATGGCAACTACGCTAATTCTCCCCATCTGTTCTGTATTTCTCTACCCATCCCGAGGCATCGGGAGATTTTGCCAGCTTCAGTAGACAAAGGCCGACCCTGCGAGGTTCCTGAGGCATCCAGAGAAGGACCAGCTCCAACTGGATTCAGCTTTATGATGGTTGGAGCTACACATGCTGCTCCTGTGCTTCCAGTGATCCAGACCTCATCTGCCCTCTGCACCTACTGACTCGTCCCTATGCTGAACTGGTCTTCATGACAATTTAAATAATTTCTGTCATATTGAATTTTCACCTGCACAACACACAAGATGTTATATCATTTCTATCTGTTATCGCCCAAATGAGGATGGGTTCCCTGTTGAGTCTGGTTCCTCTCAAGGTTTCTTCCTAATGCCATCTCAGGGAGTTTTTCCTTGCCACCGTCGCCGTCACCCTTGGCTTGCTCATCAGAGACATTTCATTCATTCATCTCATTATTATCTGCACATTTCTCTCACACATCCACACTTCCAATTATTTTCTTTTCTATAATTATTATTATTATTTGTTTTTATTTATTTATTTTCTATTATAATTTTATTTATTTATTTATTACTTTATATATAATTATTCTATATATATATATATATATATATATATATATATATAATATATAATATGTTTTTTTTTTGTGTGTTAAATTTCAAAAATTTTTGTGAAGCTGCTTTGAGACAATGACCATTGTTAAAAGCGCTATATAAATAAAATTGAATTGAATTGAATTGAATAATCTAATGTCGGTACAAATACAGCTGCTCTGTGACGGCCTCAGAGGTTGTCTAAGAGAATATTGGGAGCAACAACACCATGAAGTGATGTTGGATAAAGTTATTGAGAAATTTAAAGCAGGCTTAGTCTACAAAAAGATTTCCAAAGCCATGAACATCCCACGGAGCACTGTTCAGCGATCATTCAGAAATGGAAGGAGTACGGCACAACTGTAAACCTACCAAGACAAGGCCGTCCACCTAAACTCACAGGCCGAACAAGGAGAGCGCTGATCAGAAATGCAGCCAAGAGGCCCATGGTGACTCTGGACGAGCTGCAGAGATCTACAACTCAGGTGGGGGAATCTGTCCATAGGACAACTATTAGTCGTGCACTGCACAAAGTTGGCCTTTATGGAAGAGTGGCAAGAAGAAAGCCATTGTTAACAGCAAACCATACTGTAAGAAGTCCCGTTTGCAGTTGGCCACAAGCCATGTGGGGGACACAGCAAACATGTGGAAGAAGGTGCTCTGGTCAGATGAGACCAAAATGGAACTTTTTGGCCAAAATGCAAAACGCTATGTGTGGAGGAAAACTAACACTGCACATCACTCTGAACACACCATCCCCACTGTCAAATATGGTGGTGGCAGCATCATGCTCTGGGGGTGCTTCTCTTCAGCAGGGACAGGGAAGCTGGTCAGAGTTGGTGGGAAGATGGATGGAGCCAAATACAGGGCAAGCAAACCTCTTGGAGTCTGCAAAAGACTTGAGACTGGGACGGAGGTTCACCTTCCAGCAGGACAACGACCCTAAACATAAAGCCAGGGCAACAATGGAATGGTTTAAAAGAAAACATATCCATGTGTTAGAATGGCCCAGTCAAAGTCCAGATCTAAATCCAATCGAGAATCTGTGGCAAGATCTGAAAACTGCTGTTTACAAACCCTGTCCATCTAATCTGACTGAGCTGGAGCTGTTTTGCAAAGAAGAATGGGCAAGGATTTCAGTCTCTAGATGTGCAACGCTGGTAGAGACATACCCTAAAAGACTGGTAGCTGTAATTGCAGCAAAAAGGTGGTTCTACAAAGTATTGACTCAGGGGGCTGAATAATTACGCACACCCCACTTTTCAGTTATTTATTTGTAAAAAATGTTTGGAATCATGTATGATTTTCGTTCCACTTCTCACATGCACACCACTTTGTATTGATCTTTCACATGGAATTCCAATGAAATTGATTCATGTTTGTGGCTGTAATGTGACAAAATGTGGAAAAGCTCAAGGGGGCCGAAAACTTTTGCAAGCCACACACACACACACACAACACACATATATATAATGTGTGTGTGGCTTGCAATACATACACATACATACATACACACACTACCGTTCAAAAGTTTTAGATCACTTGCAAATTTCTTTGTTTTTGTGATTTATTTTCTACATTCTCCACACACACACATATATTCTCCACACACACACACACACACACACACACAATATATATATATATATATATATATATATATATATATATATATATTTATTATAGAGAGAGAGAGAGAGAGATTCTTTTTTTTTTTTAAAACGTATGAAAGTCTCACCTTTCTGTCTTAACTTCTCTAGTCCTGTAGTCTGCCTCATATCTGATGAGCTGCCTTTAGCTAAATAATTTACATAAAAGCAGGTAATTGGGAAAACTGAAACAGAAGATCTGCTACAGAATCCTAGCTGGCTCATGTTTAAGTAAATTAGACTGGGTGAAATATGGGCAGCTTTTATACATTAAGCAGCTCTACCACAGTATTTTTGGGAGATCTAATGAAATACTTTGCTGGGTATCACATAATGCGTTATCTCAGAAACACCACTCTGTTAGAAATCTAAAATAGTGAGATAACCTACTGTAGGTGACAACAGAAGTAAAATGCTCAGCTTCTGTATTAGCAAATGAGTAACAAACAATGAAAGTGCGCATTTACTGTAGATGGTTGAGAAAAACAGTTAATGCAGGAATAATACTTTGATCATGTGTTCCATAAAGAAGGTTACAATGAGTTTAAATAAATAAATAAATGCAAAAAAGGGCAGGCTGCCCATGAAGGACTGTAAGCTATACTTCATTATCGTCACACTGGCACTCCAGCTACCGCTCTCGCTTTACTAACACATACATGCATGCACACACAGCTTCATGATGTCAGTCCATGCTATTTAAAACTCAGCTGGGTAGAACGTCAGTGTGTCTTGTGATATGGCAGAGGTTGTGTGACCGCATGTCAGACGCTCTTGGCCCCTGAAGCATAGACCTGAGCACTGAGTGAACTGCCAGAAGCATAGATGTAAGAAATATAGATGGCGCATTAGTTGTTGGCTAGGTTCATCAATCAGTGTTCCTGCATTAGGAAAGGAAGAGAAGTGCTCGTAAAAAAAAAAAAAAAACAACTGGTGAGACACAGGACTACATTGCTAATTTTCTGACTTCACAATCTATTTACTGATGTCGTGAGGAAAGTATTTAACAATACTAAACTGTAATCTCAGGTCTCCACCCGTCCTTAAAAAAAAAGAGAAAAAAAATCCTTATTCTCTAGCTTTGGCGCATCTTAACTCCAAATAATACAGTACAGTATGCTGGTCTTCTCACTTTGGCTTCATAGCGTTTCTGATTTAAATTAAACTCCAACTGAAAGATACGTCTATGTTCAGATCTAATGTTCATAACCTGAAGAAGCATCTACAGGAGCTTTTGTGACTTGGGTCTGAATTTAAGTTCTATCCATCGATCTCGAGTCCTACATTTAAAAGCCAATATAAGGAGATATAAGGAGAGGAACTACCAGACCCCCATCAACAGGAGCCCAGTGGAGAGAGTGGACAGCTTCAGATACCTCGGTGTTCACATCACGCAGGACCTGGCATGGTCCTGTCACATCAACACCGTGGTGAAAAAGGCCCGGCAACGTCTCTACCACCTCAGACGCTTGAGAGACTTCAGACTGCCTTCCAAGGTGCTCAGGAATTTCTACTCCTGCACCATAGAGAGCATCCTGACGGGAAACATCACGACCTGGTTCGGGAACAGCACCATGCAGGACAGACGAGCTCTACAGAGGGTGGTGCGATCAGCTGAGCGCATCATCCGCACCGAGCTCCCTGACCTGCACTCCATCTACAGCAAGCGGTGCTGGTCCAAGGCCAGGAAGATCGTGAAGGACCTCAGCCACCCCAACAATGGACTGTTCACTTTGTTGCGGTCTGGGAAGCGCTTCCGCTCCCTGAAGGCCAACACAGAGAGACTGAGGAGGAGCTTCTTCTCGCAGGCGATAAGGTCTCTCAATCATCACAACACCACACAGGACTAATAACATCTTTTAAACATTGACATTGACTGGACAATCATGGACACATTCATACACACTTGCACTACATATTTATATATCTGGACCATTGCACAAGACACTTTAATAAGTCACTTTTTATGCATATTTGCACAACCACTGCCACTTTCAAATTTTATATATATACATTTTTAAAAATATATATATTTCTATATTTTGTAATATTTTTATCATGCCCTTACTTGTACAGTTTATCTTACTAGTTAAGTTTATTTTCTTTAGTATCTCTTTTTATTCATATTTATTCCTTACGTACAAGTTTTATTTTATTTTATTTTTAAGGTCACTGGCGGTCGTATAAGCATTTCACTGCATTTCGTACTGTCTATGACTGTGTATGTGACAAAGTTTGAATTTTAATTTGAATAAAGAAGTGCATCCATCACATGATCCCTATTCTTTTTAGAAACTAGTCTTCCGGAATTTTCCATATTGAACCAGGATGAAGTTTATGAGGCTATGTTTAGGTTACAAAGTGACAATTCTGATATTTTAATGGTTCACATTCGTCATGGCACGTGTCCCACATCCGTCTTTATTAAGAAGCTCCTGTTCTGTGTAACATCCCGGGCATCACACATTGATTTTAATACCTACTTTCTTTTGCCACATTCCTTTCAGTCTGGCTTGAACTGATTCCCCAAATATCAAGTAATTACTCTTTCTTCATGCTTCCACTGAATAGTCAAGACTAGAGGATGACAATAATTAGGGCTTCACGATAACAGAAAAAAATGATTATCACGAGTATTTTGCAAAAACGTTTTTATCACGATTAATAATGACGATTTTTCCTATTATTATATAAACAGTAAGCAACTTTTGATTGCTTTTGAAACTTTTTCACAAATTATATACACCTACATAAGAATTATCAAACATTTATTAATAAATAATAAACACTCACTTATTCTAAACTCATCTGGGTTCACAAACATATTAGCTGCGTTGTCCGTTGTGATACAAACAAGTCTTTCTTCCACCAAGCCCCAAGCGGACATCGCTTCTTTGAGGCCCACTGCAATAAACTCCACTGTATGGTCTTGTGGCAACTCGCTGTCAATAAAATGAACTGTCGAGCTCAAATACGGTTCCGCAGACCTGCTTGACCATACGTTGGTCGTGGCAGTAAAATATTCAAGGCTGAGAATTTCTTTTTCTAATTCTTTTCGGCATTTCGCAAACAGCGATGGCAGCGCAACATTGAAAAAATGGTTGCGTGAGGGAATGCTATATCTTGTATCAAGTGTTGATAATTTTTTTAAACCCCTCACTGCTCACGGTGGTTATTGGACACATATCCTTGGCTCTATGGTACGTGATCGCCTCTGTTATTTCCCGGTGTCTTTGCGAACTAGGCAGATGATATCACGTTGAACAATGTCCCTGATATTGTTGTCTGTGTTGCGGATGGCTGGGAATTTTTTGTTGTTGCTGTTTGTGCCTTCAGTCGTTGAAAGTCTTGATAGTGTACTTTGTGGTGGCTTTTAAGGTGGTTGATGAGGTTTGTTGTGTTACTTTGGGACGTTCGGACGGAACAGGAGCAAAGTTTGCACAAGACTTATACCTGACACATCACATTCCTCCAAACCGAAATAGTTCCAGACAACGGAGTATGAACCCTTTTTAGGAACTAACGATCGGACTTCTGCACCTTCCTCACGTTGCTCTGCCATCATATGTATATTCTGACCGACTGTTATTGCTGCTATTGACTTCTACTGCTTCAGAAAGCGCTTGCAATCTAGAGGCAGTAACGTCATAGTGACGAAGTCCAATCCGTAAACTGCGCCCATAAAAAACAGTTTGGTCTTTATACTGTAAAATCGTGACGATATTTATTAACTGATCGTGGGTCATAAATATCGTTATCATGATAAAAATACGATTAATCGTGCAGCCCTAATGATGATGACCATAATACAGTAAGTGCTTTGATGCATAAAAATAAATCCATTATGAATAAATTTTAAAAATGTCGCATTAAAACAGAAATTCAGATTTGCATCACTTTAATGTGATTATAATGTGAACACAGCTGAAGAGTGAATTTGCCCTACAGGACACGGCTGGTTGGTGACCACCTTAATACATTGTGCCTTTCTTCTGCAATGTCAGCGCTGACACTAAACACTGAATGACAGGACAAAACAGTCTCACAGTACAAAACTGTGCATACAGTATACGTCCACTGTCTGTCTTTTAACCCGTGGTTACTCTCACACACATTCAATTTCACTTCACATTCCCTCCATTGTAGAACACAGCTATTTTATAATTGTGTTGATGTGGTTCCTTCCTTCCACATCAACACAATTTATATAATTTTTTGTCATATTTATATGTCATATTTTTTTTTTTAAACAATGAGCAACTGTGACGAGGCAAAGCAATTTCTCTCTGGGATTAATAAAGTGCCTTGAATTTTTCTAAAAAAACAACAACAACAAAACCTGCTAATATATTACCCACACATTCACAACAAGAAGCAAATAAAAGATGGCTTCAGTCAACACTCTCTGCTGATTTAGCAAATGGTAGATATAAATGTGCTACAGTATACACTGTTATGGAAGTGCAAACCACGAGATGTGTAGTTCTCACTGATGTTTCTTTAAAAAACCCAAGGGAGGGAAAGACGACTCACATCATATCAGGACAGTTGTCAGGTTTGTCTAGCAGTCCTCCCTCCATGACAAAGCGCAGAACCTGCTCATTGGACATACCCTGATAGGGCTGCTCTGCCAATGTGGCTATCTCCCATAACACCACACCAAATGACCTGCAGGTAGATGGTGAGAGAGAGAGATTCAGAGAGAGAGAGAGAGAGAGAGTGTGAGAGAGAGTGTGTGTGTGTGAGAGAGTGAGAGAGAGAGAGAGAGAGAGAGAGAGAGAGTGTGAGAGAGAGAGAGAGTGTGAGAGAGAGAGGTTAACACAGGAGCAATAACAACAAAATACTGTATGTCTCTGTATGCACATTGGACTGCAAGTACATCCTTATGTATAGTAATGAAGAAAATGTGTTAAATCTCTTACTGTACTATTTAAGTTTGTGCATTTGGAATGACTTTACACTTTTACAAATGCACTGGTGTCAAGTAACGAAGTTACTTAAGTAGAAATTTTGGGTATCTATACTTTACTGGAGTAATTATTTTTCAGCAATTATCTGTACTTTCTACTCCTTACATTTTAAAAATAGCCGTGTTACTCTATTTTTATGATCAGAACGCGCAATCCCCCCCCCCCCACGGTCGCATGATAAGAACGCGCACAACGCACCCCACCCCCCCTACTCCCCCGTCGCATGATCTGAAAGCGAGACCTTAATGCTTTTGTCACCCCTCACGGTACTTTTACTTTTATACTTTAAGTAGTTTTGAAACCAGTACTTTTAAACTTTTACTTAAGTAAAAAGCTTGGGTTGATACTTCAACTTCTAAAGAAGTATTTTTGAACCCTAGTATCTATACTTCTACTCAAGTAATGAATGTGAATACTTTTGACACCACTGTACAAATGCGACATTTGTTGTTCCTTCTTACTTATAAGTTGAAAAGATCTCAAGGAAAGTACTTCAGTACTTTTATTTCTAGATATCAAAACTGGAGCAATATTTGACCTTGAATATCTCTACTTTCTCTCAAGTAAAAGAGATGTTTTCCTCATCCCCCACTGTCCTCATAAACAATTTATTAAACAGTAATGTGATGCTGGAACCTTATAACCTCCCATCCCTCATCAGCAGCTGGTCTTGACAATGACACCATGATACTAACTGTCTGGTATCAAATGAAAGATCAGTGACATCCATAACATGAACTGAACATATAGTACATGACAAATAAATAGGATTTCCTCCAGACTACACTTAAACATCAGCAGAAAAACAGCAAGTCTAAGCAGCCATACTGTAAGAGAACTTTTAAGATCTTGAGGAATACTGTTCAGATCAGCTGCGATCACGACGGTGAAAACACAGATGGATTTCTCCTGCAGGTTTCCACAGAAACACTGTGTTAGATGAGGGTCACACAAGCTTAATGTTTCTACCTCATGTCCACTGTGATGAGGCTTGCTTGCCAACTCAAAACATATAGGAGGAATTCCCCTCCATTTCCTACCACATATATTGTAGAATGTGAAATGTGAGTGTGTGCGCAATGTGCATTTCTGCTTAGCTGTATGCTTTTGTCCAATGTTTATATATAATGTTTTTAATAAAAATAAAAAACCTCCAAAAGTATCACAGCTATGTAATAAATTAAATTTTAGGCCTTGTTCACACGGGCGTAAAATTTTTGGATAAACGAACGAGCTCTGAACGTCCTATACGTTGATGTTGCGTGTTGTAGTGCCGCTCGATTGACTTCTACACTGGCGTTCGTTTGTCTCTGTCTAACGACAGCCTGCAGCCCAAATTGTAGTTTGTGTGTTTAACCTGTGGGGGGCAGTGTGTCGGGAAGTGGATATGAAAGCCCTTGTCATTTTATTTGAGGTGCCTCCTTTTAATAAGGACCATTTTGCTATATTAGACATTAACCTTATTGTTTTAAAAATTCTAATTAAATTATTATATTTTTATATAATATATAAAAATATTTTTACAAATAATAAGGCGACGTAGGGAGAGAAAAAAAAATCGCCGCCGCTACTGGGTTCACCCTCTGACTGCACAATGTCGGATTAAAGGAAGTTTTTGTGGTTTATGAAGAAATGCGAACATTTCCGCGCAAGTTTTATTTTTTAAGCATTTTATTTTTGCCTTTTTCCGGATCATGGGATATATCCGGTCCTCCGAAGCGTAAAATGGACGTGGAGAAAACGACCTAGACGCGGTTTCCTTGCGTTCGTTGGGATTTGAACGGCAAGAAAAAGCTGCACGCAATGTTTAAACACCGTATAAACGCGCAGCCGGACAAACGCATGTCACCAAAGCCCGTGTGAACACCGTCATCCATGTGTAGAAAACCCTCGGCGCTTCATCCGCGGTCACCGGACGCTACGAACGGCAGAAAAACTGTCGATTTTAACGCCCGTGTGAACAAGGCCTTACAGAGCGCAATTTTAATTTCATTTAACAACATTTTTAGGTTGCTTATACTGTACATCACCTCAAATCACAGGTTGTTACTAAATTAAGAGCTTCAAATTAATATATTATTTAACTGGTTTTCATTCATTCATCTTCTATACCGCGTTATCCTGTGTTAGGGTCGCGGGGACCTGGAGCCTATCCCAGGAGACTCTGGGCATATGGCAGGGTACACCCTGGACAGCGTGCCAATCCATCACAGAGCACACACACACACACACACACACACACACACACACACACACACACACACTATGGTAAATTTTTGGGAACGCCAATTAGCCTAATCTGCATGTCTTTGGACTGTGGGAGGAAACCGGAGTACCCGGAGGAAACCCACCAAGCACAGGGAGAACATGCAAACTCCATGCACACAGAGACGGGAATCGAACCCGGACCCTGGAGGTGCAAGGCGACAGTGCTAAGCACTACACCACCTTAACTGGTTTTATAAGAATATATTACTTTTTATATTAAACTGGCTATGGAAGAACTTTATTTAAAGCACTTGTCATTCATTGATGATTTAGCAAAAAAAATTAAAAAAAGGGAGGGGTGAAGACAGGTAGGTCTGGACAGCCTTTTCCGTTAATAAATACATCGGCATTTAGCAATTTTGTACCCCTTCTAAACAAAATTCAGACAGTATAAGTTTGTGAGTGTCTGCCACCAGGGCACATCTCATACACTACAACCATTGCTGAAAAGTAAATGTATGGAATGGAAACTTGCCACACGTCAGACATGGTGGTGAAGACGCCGTCTTTGAGGGATTCTGGAGACATCCAGCGCACAGGCAGCAGGCCCTTCCCACCCTTTCTGTAGTAATCCGTCTCGTAAATGTCCCGCGTCATGCCAAAATCTACAAAGCCGGGACAAATGAGGTGAGATTCCACAATTTCTATATAGCAAAGCCTGTTGAGAAGCCAAACAAAACATGAAGCTTATAGGCTTAAGTTTTCACAAAGCTTACTGATTAATAGCAAAAAGAATCTGAGCACAGATCAGCCAGACAGCCATGTTCATTTGAACTTGTTGAATATAAATAAAAATACATCTGACGCTGACGTTGCTGCCTAGCTAGAAGATACATATTTATTAAAACCTCTTTTTCCATTCACTTGGTAGACAAGGGAGAAGGAAGGAAAAAAAAAAAAAAAAAGATTCCAAAACTACCTCCAATTTTGACAGTGAAGTCTTCAGCCACCATGCAATTCCTGGCTGCTAAGTCTCGGTGAACAAACTTGTTGGCATTGAGGTAGGCCATGCCGTCTGCAATCTCTCCTGCCATCTGAATCATTTTCTTCAGTGGTGGCAAAGGCAGGCAGGATGTGTTCTGATGATGAGTGGAGGAGGAAAATGAGGAAGGAAGACAGACTCAAGCACTGACATAATACATCACTAACCAGTTATCTGAATGGTCAAGGATAAAATGGGAGTCTAAATTTACACCTTTCACGTACAGTGGGAAGAACTAAAGAAAGACAGAAGCCAATAAAATTCTGACTGCAGGAAGAAAAAAAAAAACCTGCTCCATTATAATGTCAAAGCAGATTAGGGGCTCAAAGGGTTATGGAAGTAATTTAAACATGTCTTTTATGTTATTTGTTTTTCCTGTGTGCGCATGTGTTCATAACATAAGTTGACCTAATATTTTGTATAGCGTGTTGTCTGCACTTGTGTGAGGACCTTGGGGGACGGGTCTAATCATTGCACTTAAATAAAACCTGTTAGTCTGTGATTACTTCACTTCTGAGCTAGTTAAATGTCTACAACAGATTTTTTAAAAACAGAAACAGGAACACTAGGATGCTTAATCTGAGGAAAAATCACCTTAATGGATCGTAGTGTGCGTAGATAACTCTTTAGATCGCCCTGTGTCATCAGCTCCATAATGACTAGAGTAGGCTGTCCCTGAGACACCACACCAAGGAGCCGCACCTGTCCCCATCACCAAAGAAAAAAGAAAGCTTAAAACACAGAAAATATTATACATTAACTTAAGCAGCTAAGCAACAGTCAACAAACAAATATTATCCCACGTACCACGTGGTGACAGTTGAACTCCTTCATGACGGATGCTTCGTTGAGAAATTCGATGCGCTCGTGCATGCTGGAGGACTCATTGACTGTTTTGATGGCCACCCGCGTTTCAGGTTCGTCCTTGACGACGCCCTTGGCGATGCCCTCGTACACCATTCCGAAGGAGCCTTGACCCAACTCTCTGCTCATGGTGATCTTTTCCCGTGCTACCTCCCAATCGTCGGGGACATACACTGGCAAAATGAAAGCAGAACTCAATCTAACCAGGATTCATCATTTCCCAGATCTTCCTACAAAAGTTACAAAGCCTTCCTGTCTCGAACAAGGCTAATGCCGCTAACAAATAAGAGAGGTCTGTATTTACTGTCTGACACATGACTAAATTGCCACACTCGGCTCAGAGCAGGGCGAGTTGTTCAGCTTGACACGGTCTTAGACAGTTTTATTGATTTGTTAGTTACATTAGCACTATAGTTCCAAGTCCAGAACTGAGGTAAAAGTCTTTAAACATCACATGTATTATTGGGCACAATGACAAAATGAGAGCCAAGTAGAAAATTGCGCAAATTTAGTTTGCAGCCAGCGTATTCCTTAAAGAGTTACAACTCGCATCAGATATTGGTAATATATGAAAATAAAGCTATAAGACTAATCCTCTCCTGAGTATAAAATTGCATAAGAGATCCCGCACTATGACACATTCTCACAACTGGAAAAAAGAAAGCAAGTCAGAGAAAAAGGTTATTATGAACTGATAAGCATACACGCAAACAAAATTAGACAGTTTTCCTCTCAGCTTACGGTTATTGCACTTTCATGATACTCTATTTGGCCAAAAGTATGTGCACACTTTCTCAATCACACAAGCCCTTATGAATATCCCATTACAGATTGAGGCACCATTTCCTTCCATTCCTAACAGCTTCCATTCTTCTAGGAAGACTTTCCACTAAGTTTTGGCTTTGGCATGTGGCTGCATGGATCCCCCGCCCCCTCCCCCATTCAGCAACAAGAGCATTAGTTAGATCAGGTACTGATTATTAGTTTTGTACCTGGGATACAGGTGGCTCAGGTACCCATATACTTCCAGCCATAAAGTGTATTTTTTCAATTATAACTCTATTCCCGTTTCTCCTTCAGTCCATAATGCTTTAGATTTCACTCACCTTCGGTTGCACTCAGGTACTCCGGGTTGACGGAGGCATACAGGACTCCATTTCCGAGTCTGTCGTTGTTCCTACGAATTTCAAATTGAACATTTCTCATCGGCCAAAAGGCACATTAAATGCATTAAACACTGTTTTCGAACAATTGCTCTGTTTTTTTTCCCCCTGATGAGCTAGCCTAATGAAACTTTACCCTGGTTTACCCTCACATAAAAAGAAATAGCAGACGGCAGTGTTTTAGGCAAACCCCTGAAGCTTGCACTAAAAGTGTTAGAAAAGAAAAACAGCACTTCATTAGTGCTGCGCTAGTAAACATATAAAGGGGAAAGAAAAGTACAAGTAGTACAGAATAGTTTTGATGATAATTGGAAATCGTAAAAACTTATGACAGGCCATATATATTCCATACCTTTTCTTGGTGAACACAAACCCGGTCACTGCAAGGACCGCCAGGACCAGCAGAAATGGGATGCATGTTAAGTAGAGGAGTTTCTCATAGTCTGTATTTTTAAAAGTAAAAAAAAAAGTGGGGGGGGGGGAGGGGGATGACAAGGAGGTCACATAGAACACTACAATTATACAAAACTCAGCAGTTATGTGTAATTCAACAGGAGAAAACATTGCTGTTAACAGTACATAGAATTCAGTCCTTTCGTGAAAATGACCATAACAATCTCTTACTTTCAGGATGTTGGATGTCCAAGGCTACGGGTGGTGTCCATGAGCCATTTCTAGCCAATGAGGAGGCCCTCACGCGGACAGAGTAGTTCCCAGGGCCTAGGTTATTCAGCCGTACACCTCGATGCTCCTTATACTGTTGACGGGATACACACGTGTGCTTCTCCAGCTGAGACACAAGACGGTCACAGACATCAACATAAACAAAAATGAACAGCCATAAGTTCATTATTTATATCTAAATTGCTTTTTAAAATAAAATATTTGCTTTTTATGTAAAAGTGTTGAGATTAGCAACATTATTTAAACAGAATGTATTTAGAGTGAAGACATAACTGAAAATAAAAGCGATATATCTGATAGTCAAGGGAGCAGACCGGCCATGCCCTCAGGAGAATCTGGTGCACTTGTACATCAATCAAAGCAGCACTACCCAATCATGGGCATCTGCACTTTATTCCTGCTCTCTAACTGTGTGTCTACAGCAGCTCAAAAAAGAGGTGATTGTCATGTGACGGTGTCATGTGTCCTAGAGAAAGCCCATGATAACGTCTTCGAAAATGTTAATTTTCAAGTGGACCCCCCCCCCCCAAAAAGAATCTTAATCTTGTGCAGTTTAGAGAAAATGTTAAGTCCATTTGATTATATACATATAACTGATAATCATAGGAAAAAAGCTCTTAAGAATAACTAAATCGGTTAAAATTGGCAATTCAGACAAAAAAAATAAGGTAGGAAAATCTGCAACTAGTGCTTCTCTAGCAACAACATTTAAAACATGTGATGCAATCAAATGTGGCCTGGACATAAATTTTTCTCACTATGACATGACTTTGTATGATTCCATAGAAATAGCTGTTTTGACTGCACTATAACTTCAGAGACACCCTGCTCTAAAGTGAACCTACTACTCTTGTGGAAGGCAAACAAATGTTCCAAAACTTGGAATACGTTGTTTTGGGGATTTCTCATAAAAGGTGAGCCATATAAGAATATCAGCCAGTCAATAAAGATGTAAAGGCTTATAATATGTGAAAATGAAGGGATGGAGCACCTCGCCTCCGATATGGAACTGGATCTCGTAGAACAGGATTAGGCCATTGGGATGTGCTGGTTCAGGCCACTTCACAATTGCAGAGTCATCCGAACTGTGGCACATCACTGGGCCAGGGATGTCATCAGCTTTGTCTACAGGAGGCAAAACAGAACACAGCCCATCATAATACACATTGCAATCAACGAAGATAAAATATTTTACGGTTCGAACACTAAATGAAAAGTAACTGCGGCTTTTAATCCACTTCTCCTGGCAAACCGCATGCAGGTACAAACATTAATTGTGCATGTTTACGGTCATCTCACCTGCTGGCTGGGTGCGGGGGAAGGCGAAGGCAGGAGCGCTGCATTGCTTGATCTCCTCGTTGCAAGCATGCAGGTCGATGCGGTATACTGTGAAAGGCTGCAGGCCTTGAATTTCAGTGCTTGTTTCTTCGAGCCTTTTCTCATGAAACTCTTGAAGATGTGGTTTTGAGGTAGAAAAGCTGCCCTCAATTGCGTTCTCCTTGTCACCCAGCTGGAAGGTGGAGTTAGCCACACCGATCAAATCCCTGCGCTGACGAGGCTCTGGTCTGAAAGGAAAAATCCGTATCCGTGTTGTGATAGGAGTTAGGGGTGCGGATCAAGATAGTTTATCCCCGTTATTTCCTCCCCAACAGTGCATAGGACTGTGTAAATTATCGTCCTTGTGTGGTTCTCATTCATTTTCCATTTTGTGTGTAGGTGTGACTCCCCAAAAACGGAGGCAGGATTACGCAACCTCTCCCGCTGCCCCCCCACAGCAACCTGAAATCTCTTTGGATGCGTTTTCTACTTTAGTTGTAAACACATTACAGCTCTACATCTGCTGCCACTCCGAGGATGTTTGTAACTTTCACGGCTATCCGATGCACAGAAAAACACAACACTGCAGAGCAGAACTAAACTAAACATCCATCTATTCTTGGCTAAGCAGTGCTGCACACTCCTTCACCCGTGTGCCATTGCTCTCTTTTAGAGCATGTGATATGTGCTAAACTTTACCTGTATTGCTTTAGCTATAATTTGACAGAGAAATTAAAAATCCATATTGCGTTTTATACCATTTTCCAGGACTAATTTGTACTGGTATGATATCCTCTCAAAGCATAAAGTGATTTTATCTTGTGATTAGATGAGGCATTTTAACACGTTAAAACACATTTATGAGTTTATGTGCATCCGTGATGGCCAAGGGAGTGGGGTGTCAGCCGCCTGGCTGCTCTAATCCACTCCAAGGGAGCGAGTCACTCACTTTTTTGCCAAAGCAAGTACGGCTCTGTCCTCAGATGATCTGGCAAGGATGCTACCTCCCCCTCCACCCCTCCGAACGTCCTCCATATACACATACACACTCGCACACAAACACAAGCTGCCACAGCTGGTTTCCATTCCTTTAAAGTCTCTCACACTGGAGCACTTTGTCGCTGCAATGCATACGAACACCGAGTGTTTCTCACGCCTGCTGGACATTCACATGCCAGTATACCACAAAGATCTGTCCGAGTTCCGCTTTGCACTCTTGCCAGGCGCAAACATACGCGTTCATTCATTTCCCTCTTTCCGTCATTCAATTTCTCGTCCCCTGATCAACCTCAGGCAGTCTATCGCTCTCTCATCTGTTTTTCCTCCACTTCCTCCATTCAGCCCCTACATCTTTCTTTCTCTCCAGCTTCAGCTCCCCAGCTGCCCCCCCTCTCCTGCGGAGAGGCGCTTGTTGATCAGACCCACTCTCCAGCTGGAGGGGATATTCCCTTTATTTCATCGCTATTCCAGATGGCATTACTGTGCATTTCCTGGCAGCCAGTACAGCTCGAGCCGTGGGGGGGGGGGGGGGGGGGGGGAATGGCTGTAACTGAAAGGATATCATTTCCTTTGCTCTAAATCTCTGTCTTCTCAGGAATTCGAAACTTGAGACACTTCCTTCAATCCTTTCAACAATAACAAAAAAAATACCACATACCATGTGCTGAGTAATGGCAGCAGTACAGACATGTTCGGTAATTTGGTGACACTGACCAACACCCTCCGTGTTGGTCAGTGTCACCAAATTACCGAACATGTCTGCGGGTGGGGGGTGTGAGACAAGAACTTTTGCTGATACAACAATGTAATGTACAGGTGTTCAGAGGTGGTCCTGCATCCTCAAGTCATTTTGTTCTTCCTTTGCTTAAAAAATAAACCAAAGTCTTACATCACTTCGAGACATAAACATTCATTATACTTCACCAGAACCAGCTAAGCTCTAGACCAGAGAATTGAAGGAGATGCACATTCATAATTGTATATGAGAGATTGTTTGTGCACACAGCAGCTTATACACAGCTGGCAGGTAATGTGACACAGATGTGGTCCCTCGTTACAGCCCAGAGCATGCCGCGTGTTAGTCCTCATACATCAAATAGAACATTCAAGCTGTGAACACTACATATATTTAGCAGACTTTTGTCTGGCACATTTATCCCAACCGATAGTCAAGACATTACCAATCAATGATGTGTATTAATAATTAATAATGAATAATAACCAAAGGAAAATTTCCCACTCTGTTTAAGTTTTAGTCGCACAATCTAGTGTTTTCCCAAACACTGATTTATTTGTGGTGCCCACCACAGTAGCAACACTGACCTCCATATACTACTGTTATAATTTAAAGTGGGACACTTTGCGTCACAGATGTTCTACAATACACTTATGCCTCTTTTCCACTGCATAGTACGGCACAGCACGGTTCAGTACAGCTCACTTCAGTTCGGCTCAGTTTGCCCTTCCACTGCAGTTTAGTAACGCTTTAGAGTGGGCGGGATTATTCACGGGTCGTTTTAGTTGCGGCGCCTCCACTGCCGTGACATCATCGTAAACGTGCCACAAACAAACACACAACAACGGAGCATATCGACTAGGGTTGGGTACCGAAACCCGGTGCCAATACGGCACCGGTACCTATAGAACCGGTATGTACCGGACCGAAACAGAATGCGAATTTCAGTGCCTCATTTCGGTGCCACTTAAATGCCTGAACTGTCGATTGAAATATTTGTTCTCTAGATTCATATATTTTTGTAGATTAATCGTTTATTAGATTAAATAAAAAAATTAAAAGCACAAATCATCCGGAAATGAGAGACCATCCGACATGCGCGTGAATGCAGTAACTAACGTTACACTCGCTCTGACGGCAGCAGGTGGTCTACCGATAGCTTAGCATGCTAAAGTAAACAACTCTCGTTAAAATGCCTAAAACTAAACAGTCGAAAGTGTGGCTGTATTTCACAAGAAAGGATTCCGGCACCGCAACGTGCAGCAAATGTTTTACGTCAAATCTACTGAAACATTCGAGGGCAGACGGAATAAAGTTAAAAGCAGAATAAACACACGGAATAAAGTTAAAAGCAGACGGAGGCACCGTGTTTAACAGCTTGCGGACAA
This sequence comes from Channallabes apus, assembly GCA_030522415.1. Lineage (NCBI taxonomy): Eukaryota > Metazoa > Chordata > Actinopteri > Siluriformes > Clariidae > Channallabes > Channallabes apus. Next base: position 10,135,013 of record CM060119.1, read on the forward strand.
CAGCTGGCACTATCAGTGTGGACGACCCTCAGTCCAAGTCACACCAACCGTAGCAAAAAGGAGTCACCGATTATGATGACGTCAGCAGCCTTTCCACAGGTTAGTAGTAGGATAATGTTATGTTAATAGCAAAATGCAAATCTTGCATTCATGCTAACAAATAGTCTAACGATTTGTAAAAAACTAATGTAACATGGATTCTGTTTATAATTATGGCTTTCCAGCCTGTACTAGTAGTACTACAACAGTGACCCATTTACTATTGTAAAGAAGGCTATACATGTCCTGTGCAGGGCAATAAGTCAGGAAAGGAGTCGTATTTTGACAGAAAAGGCAAATATGGTGAAATTTCTGCAAAATAATTGCTAAAATTTGAAGCTTACATATTCATATGTACTTTAAACTTTTAATATATTGTTAAATTTTAAGCATAAAATTTTTTGTTCAATAAAAATTCATTCTTGAGTCATCCACTATAATTTTTTTGCTTAAAAGTATCGGTTCAGGCACCGTTTTGGCACCGGTACCGTTTTCAAAGTATCGATTTGGCACCGGTATCGAAAAAAAACCAAACGATACCCAACCCTAATATCGACGGCATGGTGGTCTTCATTCTCGGCATGTGGATGTTTTTAACAGCGAGACAAAGGAGTTTGTTTCAAAAGAGGCTGATGGCAGCCAAAGAATTTTTGGTTAATACAAAAAGGTGCGTGCGATCCTTCTCTGGCTGTTCTAAATATAGCGGTTCTGTTGTGTCTCGTGTCGCAAGTTCAGTGACGCAGTAATGACGATTTTCTTCGGCCAATCAGTGACCAGCAGAGTTTACGTTGTGGTAACGGTTCGGCGCGCTTGGAACCTCGGCTGAGCTGGTACTAAAAAAATGACCAGGTACCATGTACTGTTCCCAGTGGAAAACCCCCCAAAAGTGAGTTGAACTGAACCGTGTTGTGCCGTACTATGCAGTGGAAAGCGCCATTACTGTCAGTCACAAGTATGGTCTGGTCTGCAGTACTGAGCTGAGAGCAACTGCCCGCCAAGACCAACATTCAAAACCAGTCATGAGCGCACTTTATGACTTAATAATAAAGTGCTTAATAATTTCTTCTAATACATTGCAAATTGTTGTTTTATTCATGCCTAAAGCAAGCTACAAAGCTAGCTAGCTCCTAAAATAAGGCTGAATAATAAATCCCTAATCAAGGGCACTGCTGCCTGTGTTGAACAATTCATTGTATAACTTGGAGCACTAGCTTTAGATTTAACGCCATTTGGAAGTCAAGCCCAGACATTAATGACGCGGATATTCTCCAGCAGAATATGTGGAACTATAGATAAAAACTTAAGATATGTACAGCACTGTCCACAACCTCCCTGGTTTATTCTCCTCATCTTTTCGGCACATAGTATGAAGTGTACTACTAGTTCTACCAGGTGCAGGTGCTGGTGGAGCAAAATAACTGCTTAAATAAACAAACAAATCATAACCTGTTGATGATAATTGGTGCTTTAACCTCGCTACTGAGGTGGACAAATCAGTACGACAAGATTTTGTGTCTTCATTGTTTTGTTTTAAAATATACTTTTAACATTTTAAACAACTTTCTTAAACAATTCTTTATATAACCAAAAACTTATAGGGTGCTGTTATCTTCGGTGGCTCTCCGCTCTGACTATCATTTCCTAATCAGCTGAGACGTACAAAGAAAATTCACTATACTGTTTGTGGAAACAGTTCCATTTAATTTTTTTGTTTTTGTTATACACAAATGACAGTTGGTATTGGTATGAAAAAAGCTTTTTTCAACAGATCAGGGCCCATATTCACAAAGCTTCTTAGAATTCTCTTAGAGAGCTCCTATCTTAGCTTAAAAAGTCCTAGCTGGGAGTCCCAGACTAAAAGTTCTCATAGACTAATATTCTCATAGATCGCTTACAAAATCAGATAGGTATTCAGGGCCAGCATTAAAATGGTTTAGATCATACCTGTCTGATCGATACCATTTTGTAGATCTGAATGGAGAACCGTCTGGAGTAATGCCAGTGAAATACGGGGTCCCACAACGGTCAGTTTTAGGACCTCTGCTGTTCTCAATATACATGCTTCCCTTGGGTAACATCATTAGAAGACATGGTATTAGTTTCCATTGTTATGCTGATGATACCCAATTATATATCTCAACAAAACCAGACGAAATACCCAAGTTGTCTAGATTAACTGAGTGTGTCCAAGACATAAAACATTGGATGACCAATAACTTTCTTTTATTAAATTCAGATAAGACAGAGATATTACTTATTGGTCCAAAGACCAGCACACAACAGCTTTCACAATTCAGCCTGCGTTTAGAAGGATCTACTGTTACTATCAGCTCAGCAGTAAAAGACCTGGGCGTAATATTAGACAGTAACTTGTCTTTTGAAAATGACATTTCAAATATCACAAAAACAGCCTTTTTCCACCTTAGAAATATTGCCAAACTTAGGAGCATCTTATCCATATCTGATGCAGAAAAGCTAGTTCTTGCATTCACCTCCAGACTGGACTATTGTAAATGACTATTGCTAGGTGGTTGTCCTGCATCCTCAATAAACAAGCCAAAATTAGTCCAAAATGCAGCCGCCAGGGTTCTCACTAGATCCAGAAAATATGATCATATAACCCCAACATTATCATCTCTGCACTGGCTACCTGTTCAGTTTAGAATAAATTACAAAATAGTATCAATTACATACAAGGCCTTAAATGGTTTAGCTCCCACATACCTAACCAGTCTTCTGATGCGCTACAATCCACCACGCGCCTTAAGATCACAAAACTCCGGACTTCTGGTAGCTCACAGAATTTCAAAATCTACAAAAGGGGGTAGGGCTTTTTCATATTTAGCTCCAAAGCTTTGGAATAGCCTTCTAGACAGTGTTTGGGGAGCAGACACGGTTTCCCAGTTCAAAGGTAGACTCAAGACGCATCTTTTTAATCTGGCATACACGTAACTCATCCCATAACCTCATAATCTGGCATACACATAACTCATCCCAGTACTCATACTCCAGTACACCTATCCCGAATGGCAACTACGCTAATTCTCCCCATCTGTTCTGTATTTTTCTACCCATCCCGAGGCATCGGGAGATTGTGCCAGCTTCAGTAGACAAAGGCCAACCCTGCGAGGTTCCTGAGGCGTCCAGAGAAGGACCAGCTCCAGCAGGATTCAGCTTTATGATGGTTGGAGCTACACATGCTGCTCCTGTGCTTCCAGTGATCCAGACCTCATCTGCCCTCTGCACCTACTGAGTCGTCCCTATGCTGAACTGGTCTTCATGTTAATTTAAAGAATTTCTGCCATATTGAACTTTCACCTGCACAACACACTATGTTATCATTTCTATCTGTTATCGTTCAGATGTGGATGGGTTCCCTGTTGGGTCTGGTTCCTCTCTGGGTTTCTTCCTGGTACCATCTCGGGGAGTTTTTCCTTGCCATCGTCGCCGTCACCCTTGGCTTGCTCATCAGAGACATTTCATTCATCATTCATTCATCTCATTATTATCTAGCCACATTTTTCTCACACATACACACTTCCAATTATTTTTCTTTTCTAAAAAAATTTTTTCTTAATTTTTTGTAAATTTTCTTTCATTTTTTGTGAAGCTGCTTTGAGACAATGAGCATTGTTAAAAGCGCTATATAAATAAAATTTAAATAAAAAAATGAAAATAAAAAAAGTGATTTAGGAAACTTCTCAGAGCTACTCTGAGTAAGGAATGTACAAAACCCTTTATCTTAGTGAGGAGGTGTGGTCGACCCCGTTGCTAGGGATGATGCAGCAATTCAAGGACTGTGACTGGTTAATAAAAAAATAACCTCTGACCTCTGTAAAGGTCTTGAAATGCGCTTTTTGTGAAAATAGAATATTTGATAATATAATAGACAGTGAAATCTAAATGTTTGTACATAAAGAAATTGTATAATCATGACTACAGGGTACTTTATGCAAAGTTTCTGTTGTAGGCTAAATATTTTAAAGATAATTAAACAGTCAAATGTATACTTCTGTACATTTAAGTTCTTACAGTACATTTATTTATCATAATGATTTTATTACTTGTGATCTATTTCAGATTGATGGGAGCAAAATGGCTCAGCTTTTACTAATTTACATGATTACAGGACAGTCTGTTTAAGTTGCTTTTTTGGATGGTATGTAGCCAACAATCCAAGAGAAATAGAACGAAGTAAAACAAGAAAATTGGACAGTAGAGCAGTGTTTACATTTACCTTTACGTTCAGTGTTTGGAGAATATTTCTTCTTTCCATCATTTTGTCCTCTGCTATAGAAACTCTTAAGCTCTTAACCATTTTTACCTTAGGAGCTGTTTTTAGGGCCAAGATATTTTGTGAATTATTTTTATCTTTACTAAGATTTAGTCCTAAATTTAAGGGGAAATTCTAAGAAAATGTCATAATTCTAAGAATTTTCTTAGAATTATCACTAGGAGCAACTTTTAGGCTTAAGAAGCTTTGTGAATACGGGCCCAGAATTTTAGCTTTTCCTGATATTTACAACTTTTGTGATTTGTTTGAGTCACAAAAGATGTGTAACCTTGAAAATGTGAAAGTTATATTTGAATGTGGTTTTCCATTGAAGAAAAGTTACAATGTTATAAAATAAAGTTACAAAAATGTGTGTGTATGCTGTCAATTACAGTTTTTCAAACTGTTTTTTTTTTAAAGAAAAAAAACAATGTATGTACTTTATGGACATTATTCCACATAGTGTGTGTTTGAGTTAAAATGGTTCCCCAGACCATAACTGTTCTTTGCTTCTTGTAACTACTTGATTTTATGTGAATAGTAATTTTGTGAACTCAAAAAGTTAGGTGATTTATTTCTGCCATATAATTAATTCATATTATTAAGTTTGCAGTAAGAAAGACAAAGTATGAACTGAACTGCACGCTTTTTATTATTACTTTCAGCGTATCCTGAGGTTCACTGGGTTCATTCTCAATGCTATTTTAATGCCAAGGAAAGCCAGGCAAATGACGCATAAATACCAAACATCCCAAGGTTGATCTGTCTGGGTGGGTACAAACAGGAAGGCTCTTAAGATAGCTTATGCTCCACTGTCACTGCGTCTAAGGACAAAACCAAGACCGGCTTAGAAAAATTATTTTTATTCCTAAAACCTACCTGGGATGGAAGATGTTGTTGTGGAGGTAGTCCTCAAAGGCCTTACTATAGTGGGTCTCACTAATTTTCATATTCATATCTTCGTGAGATTTAGGGCAAGTGCAGCACTGACTTTTGTTCTGCGCTCCTGTGTCTGAAACAGTAGCCTTTATGTTCCTGGCGAGGTCCGTCCGTCCTGTGGAGTATCTGATAGGAATCTTCAGTTCTGTGTAAAGACAGAGGATGAAAACATTTAGACATGAGAATCAACCTCTCAAAAACTAAATTCTTCATAGACGGATGAAATTATAAAGGAGTTTAATATTAAGCAAAATTATCATTAAAGAAAATAGTCTTACTGTGCTTAAACACAGTACTACATTTTTAATAACTTAAAAACAAGCACTGTGTTTAGTGTCCGGTGATGGATGAAATAACATTGATTATCTCGTTACAAATAAAAGAAATGGACGGGATACATTAAGTAGCAAGTAAACATTTTGTCCCTGATGTTCATGTGCTGGAAGCAGCAAAAATTGTGATGGCTGGACGACTGGGTCAGAGCGACTCCATAAATGTAGCTCTTGTGGGATGTTCCCAGGCTGTAGTGGTCCACCGGTGAACTGACAACAGGGTCATCGGTGGCCCGGACTCATTGATGCATGAGGGAAGAGAGAAGGCTGGCCCCTGAATTCTGATCCAATGAAAGACCTACTGTAGCTCAAATTGCTAAAAAAGTTCATGCTGGTTCTGGTAGAAAGGTGTCAGAACACACAGTGCCGGCGTAGCCACAGACTGGTCAGGGTGCCCTTTCTGACCCGTTTCCAACAACAAAACACCTATTGTCATGTGAGGAGTGGATGTAGATGAAGGTCGACTAGTCTGATAAATAATGTTTTTTTTGTAACATCATGTGGATGGCAGGATGCGAGTGATGCTTACATGGGTAAGAGATAGAACCATGATGCACCATGGAAAGAATGCAAGCTGAGGCAGAGGCAATGTAATGCTTTGGGCAATTAATGCTCTGCTGGGAAACCTTGGGTCCTCTGTTCGTGTGGAGGTTACTTTGACCTGTACTACCTATCTAAACACTGTTGCTGACCAAAAACTTCACTTCATGGAAACGGTATTCCCTGGTGGCAGTGGCATCTTCCACAGGATAATCCTCCCTGACATATCAATCAACATCAATTTGAGCATCTGTGGGGAAAGAAAGTCAGAACCACGTTGGCTCCACCTTACAACTTGATGGACTTAAAGGAGTTGCTACTCAAAGCTGGGTGCCAGATACCACCGTACACCTTCAGTGGCCTATTTGAGTCCATGCCTCGATGGGTTAGGGTTGTTTTGGTTTGCACGGGGGGAAATACTCTATGTTTATCTATAATAAAGTAAGATTCCTCTTAACTCTGTCTCAATATTTTTTTAAACACTTTTCTGACTTTGACATTCAGAATCTTAAAGACTACAGTTGCGATGGCTCTCTGCACTCAGTTTTCTATATAGGTAACAAGTGATGAGTTTTTGAACCTAGATACTGTACACCACCTGCCAAAAAACTGCTGTTTCAAATGGGTCAAATTATTGGATTTCATCAAGCAAAGACAACATTAAAATGTCTGGAATTGGATTAATAATTGCACAACACATGAAAACCCGAAAGGATAGTGCTATGATGTCAATTTTGGGGAAGAAATGTAATCAGGTAAAAAAATTTAATAAATTAAAAAAAATTATAAAAAATATATATTTCTTAAATTTTATTTATCATGAATTACCATGAGGATTGTAAATCACGTAAACATTTAATGAAGCTATTTAAAAAAAATTAAATCACAGCCATGTTTAATAGTGAAAGTGAGAGCATTTCCTCGTGCACAGTGCAACGTGAACTTGCAGGAAGGGGATTAAATAGCTGCCTGTTTACAGTAACCAGGAAAAAGCTTTAATTTAAAAGGGGGCATAAAGATTGAACTTTGGAACAATGGAAAAAGATAAGTCCAGATTTCCAGACCAATGGACATATCAGGGTAAAAAGAGAAGCGCATGTATTGATGCATAGTGGCCACTGTGCCAGCCTCTGGAGGCAGTGTTATGATCTGGGGCTGCTTCAGTTAGTCAGTTCTAGGCTCAGCAACGTTATGTGGCAATAAATGAAGTCAGCTGGTGACCGGAGGGTACTGAATGACCAGGATAATCACACCAATTAACTTTTCTTCTTGCTCAAAGGAGCATATTCCAGGACTGTGAAAGAGTTGTTATAGGAAAATCAGGAATAATTTTCACACATCATCAAATTTTGTAATCAAAGCTGTCAGGTAAAATACTGAAGTGTGAAAAACTTTTTTTTTTGCCCAGGTAGCATATAATTATTGGCTTATAACTAATTTCAATTCATTAACATTCTTAAAATTAATATTTAAAAAATCATATAATTTAGTTTGAGCAGGGTTTTTTATATTTATCAAAAATAATTGATCAATACAATCCATCACACACTTTGTAACGCTCAGCAAAGATACTAAACCTAGTTACACAATAGTGAGGTCTGAAATCTGACTTCCGGGTGCAGGGTAGGCCTAGCAGAAGCAGAAAAGACAAATAACAACTTATCCAAAAAACCAAAGTGTATTAAGTGACAAAATAACCCAAAAGGTGCCCCAAACAAATCACAATATTTACAAAATATATACAATATACAAAAACGTTTGAGTGTGTGGATGGCATCAAATGTCCAGAGTCCAGATTATTATGGAGGGTGTGTGAGTGTGTGTGGCGGGAGAGATGGCTCGGTCTCACCGGTAAGTTGAATTAAGTCCGGGAACACGAAAACGTAACAAGAGTGGTAGCGAGCGTGTCCGGCAAGGGAAATACACCTATGGTAAATCCACTCGTCACGGCAATCACTCTCTCAGTGCGCAGTCTCCTCATACTCTCCACACCGAGTCTATTTCCGGGACCTCTTTTACGCCAGCCCCGTGACCCGAACCGTCATCGGGATTCCCTCGCGCTGTAACCACGCATGCTCACGAGAGCTTAATCCCGGATCCAATACACCGCCATTCAAGAACAAAATAAACCATATCGGGTTTGTTTATAAGGCCGTGCGGTTTTATTTTTATTTACCGGCTTATTGTAGCCTATATAAATGCCCCCATTATGTGGCTGCGCTACAACTTTACTTACAGTATGTGGAAATCTTGCAAGATTATTTACTCTTCACAGTGACTCATTGTATATGCTTAATATTAACCAAATAAAAGTACAAATATATTAATGAAAAAATGTGCCGTAACACCAATGGATAAACATTAAGAAACATGACTAGAGAGCTTGTGGTTTAATTCCTGAGAGTCAATAAAAACATCTACCAGCTTATTTTCACCAAGTTGAGTTACTTACAGTATGTTTGTTTAATTAAGGGGCAAAGTTAAGTCAAAATGTGTGATCATGACTAAAATACAATGAATTTAGAAAATACCAGAAACCTACAGAACATTAATTATTAACCAACTAATAATTACAGTCTTGTGAATAAAATTAATTCCTCAAAAAGTATGAGAAGTATATGTTACATGGTTTTATGGCAGACCTTTAGAACAGTAGTTGTACTGGTAGAGCTCACTGTCTTCTTTCAGCGGCTGCCAACGGAGCAGATAGTAGATGTGATTCCCATTAGGAGACACAGGAGGAGACCACTGAACCACCAGACTTGTGGATGAGTTGGAGTAGGCACGGATATCAACAGGCATTGTAGGTACTAAAAGAAGGAATATTAGGTTTAATATTCAGACCATTTCATAGATCAGTATGCTGTCATGAATTAGAGTACACATTAACTTTTTACCTTTAGGCTTCGTGCGAATATAGACCAACTTGCTCTTGGCCCCCAGAAGGTGTGTGTCTATGTCCCCTACTATGAAAGTTACAGCCTCCAAAAAGATGGCGTACTGCGTCACAGGTTTGAGGCCTGCCAAAAGGACTTCAGGGTTTCTGTTTTTGTCCGGAGGCAAGTCCACATCAACCACCTTCCAGCTGTCGGACCCACAACCATCCAGATCCTCATTCACAGAGATGTTCTGAAAAGGCCTGTCACAGAAAGAAACCATCACACAGATCTTTATAGAAGTGAAAGTGATTTAATGTGGTTAAGACATTTGTGCAAGGATGAACATACACTGGAGCATGTCTTGAGGAGGTGAAGCATAGAGTAGTGTTACTTTTATCACCATATTAAACCAAATATTAAACATTACAAAGTTTGTTTAAGACATACAGGGATTTGTGATAAAACTTTGAAGAGATTCATAAAGCAATATGAGCAACCTTTAAAATGGCATAATAGGGGCACTTTAAACAAACAGGTGTACATGTATGCAAGGTCAAAAAATACTTTAGTTTTCTCCAAAAATAGATTTAATTTTACTCCATTTCTAAATGATTCGTAAATGACTTGTGTGAAGCACTTCGGAGAATCAGTCTGTCTAAACCCCTCCTTTCTGTGAGCCCTCACTGCTGTGATTGGTCAGATGGCGCGGTCCTTTATGATTGGTCTACCGCTACAGCGTGTGTCGGAAAACGAAACGCCCATTACAATAATTGAACTACAGTTCTGGAGACCCGTCAATACATAGAAAAGATGGCCTTGATTTTACTGTATCAATTCGAGCCGGAGTCTGACGATGAAACGGTTGAAGTAGCACATTTCGCAAGCACGACTGGAGCATGATGTTTCTCAGTGGTCAGTGTCAGATGTTAACAAGAGTGTGGTAACGTTAATTGTAAGATGGCGGGCAAGTTGTTTGGATTTAGAACTTGGGACGGACATTATGCAAATATGTTATGTAGTGACGTGGATCCGTAACAGAAAAAGATTCGAATTGCTAACGACTCGTTTAGGCTAATGTGAGCCGACTCTTTTTTTTTTTTTAATAGACAAAAACTTCATTTATCGTCGGCGTCACAACTTTGCAGGTAGTTTATGTTCACACACAGCTACATGACACTGCATGAAAGATCATATTTGAAAACGCATAATCGGGGCACTTTAACGACGAAGGCATAATACTGGTTCACATTTACAGAAGACTTCGGGCTCAGTACGGTGAGGAGAGTCTCAGCTGCAGTGACATTTGAATGGTGAAAAACATTTTAAAGAAAGCTGTTCATCCGTGAATGACGATTCTAACAGAGGTGGCTCAGAGCCCACCGCAGTTGGTTCCGTCAAAATTCAGTAAGCGGAACGCCTGATCCTTCAAAACTGACATAACGGGTCACCAACTTGCAGAAGAGACGCATCTGTCTGTGAGAACTGTATACATAATCATTCATGCACACCACTTGCACATTACAGGAACTCTGCTGAGAGTTATTGCCATATCCCCTGGACCTCACTCCAAGCCTCTGCACGTGTTCGGGCCACTAAAGGAGTTCCTGGGAGGCCAGCGATCAGGCGTGAAGCAGACAGCATGATCCTGGCTTCGGCGTACTGAGGAAACTTTTTACCTTGATGGTATCCAAGCAGTAGTGAAATGCTAGGATAAGTACATTAATGAAGCAGGGGTTTACATAGAGAAATAAAGACAGTTTTTACTCGCATAGCTGTTATTCTGCACGATCAAAAGTCCCAGTTTGACTTGGACACCTTTCATATACTTAAGTCAAGAACACAATTTTAATTTTAAAATCATAATATTGGCAAAAAGTTCACCAACCAATGTTAACTCCTAGAAGCAAGTCAAAGTCGACACAAAAAGATGCCTTCACCACCAAGTATAGTCTTTATTACTAAGTGATGTACAATAAATAAAGTAATAAAAACTATCAATTTAACAGGAAGGAAAACTATTTTATTCATTTGACCTTGCTGTGACCTTGAATTGTTTGAATCAATCCCACAATCTAATCACTTTGTGTTTCAGTCCTCTGTCCTGATGAGTTGCCGATTGTTACAAAGTGCTGATACTTTTCTTTCCATAGAGCAGAAAATATCATCGATGATATTTTTTCTTGGTTAAATAAAAGCATAATGAAAATGTTTAACTCATGTGGAGAGAGGGGAACTTGTTACTATAGGAACAAACATATTAATAACATCAATCTGCGATTTTGCCTTGCAGTCAGAAATACTGGCTGAAAATCTAAAATGCAACAGTCATGTGGCATAATCGTGAATGAAAGTTTGTGGACACCTAACCAATATCTGATTCGTTCGGTACGAAGTTGGAAGCACAGAACAGTGTAGGATTTCTCTGTATGCTGCAACATTAAATTTTCATTCATTGAGACTGTGGGGCAAAAACCTGTTCCAGCATGACATCTCTTCTGTGAGGTCCGTAAAAACATTGTACTGTCGGTCAAGACCGGAGTGACCTGCACATAGCCCTGAACTCAACACCCCATTCAAAAACTTTGAAACTAACTGGAACAATCAACTGGCCTCCACACCTCCCACACAACATCAATGCCTGAACCTCAGTAATGCTCTTGTGGGTGAATGAACGCAAACTCCCACAGCTTTATTAGGAGGCAACTACAAACATGTTTATACCGATTCCTAGATCTGAATTGGACACACATGGGTGTGATGGCCAGGTGTCCATGTACTTTTGGTCATATGGTGTAACTGCTAAACCAGGTGTAAAAATTCTATAGAGCCAAAAGACTCACGCTTCTTTGTAGTACACTTCAAAACTGATGAGTCCTCTGTAACCTGGTGGTTGATAGCGTTCCCATGTCAATGCTATGGTGTTACTCTCAGTGCTATTGCTCAGCACTTTCAGAATTTTCAATTTACCTGGAACACAAACATTGACAAATGTAAATCTAACGGATCCAACATCAGGTTCTAAACAAATTTAAAAGAGTCTGTAGTGTGAACACTTACAGTTTGCACTCACGCCGTTGTTGCGGAAATCCTCCTCCACAAACTTTTCCTTGATGCCCGTTTTCAGCCACATCTTACGAATCTCAGACTTGCACAGTTGGGGGTTCCGAGAGAAAAACAGCTTTCCAGTGTGAATGGTCAGGTTGTGCTGTGACCAGTCCCACAGGAACTGGAGTTTCTGGTTATCAAACGCTGAGAAGGCATACATGCTGCAGAAGAGGATAAAACTATCAATCTTTTAAGAAAAAAAAAAAAAAAGACAAAGACAAAACCTTCTGCTGCTATCATCTAAGCCAGGCAGCTACAATTTTCCACATGAGCCGTGCTTGGTTCATACTATAATTTGCACTCGTTTAATTTAATGTGATCTAACAAATAAAGTAATAACATTAAGCTCATAAAGACATTAGAGTGTATTTGTTTAAGGTGTATTAGAATGATTACGCTACAGCTCAGGTCATACACCTTAGCCAAATATATGTAAGCTTAGTTTATTTATTTTTTTTTTTTTTTACAATACCTGACATTTAACCCTGGTAAACATTCCCTCTCTTTGGTCAGTTAGGATCAATATTTTAAGAAAGCTGTGTACATGTTCTGGCCAAATGGGATTACAGAGGTCAAGACCACTATAATAAATTGACTTCATTTGTCCTTAAGCAATTTTGCCACAACTTTCAAAGTATGATTTGGTCATTGTTCATTTGGAAGAGCCATTAGCGACCAAACTAAAACTTGCAAACTTCAGACTTCAACTGTAAGCTGTTGTAAACCCATAGACTTTCTATCAGAAATTTCTAAAAGTGTTGTAAAGAGTAACATTAGATGATCTTTTCATAGCATCTAAAGGTTACCTAGACTATAAGTGTGCATATTTATGTATAGTGAATAAAACAAATTCTCATTTGTATCAAGAAATCTCAAACATAGTTCTAAGAATCAGAAGTCAAAACAATTTCAAAACATTTTCAACACTAAAATAACTATAAAAACTTCAGAGTAAAACAAGTATTCTGTTCTAATGCCAATAAATAACGAAACCCACAAGCATGTAAAGCTTACTTATCGCAGAGCTCCTTCCCCATAATGTGGTTTAAACTTTTGAGGAAGGACAGCGAGCTCAGAGTGGGAGAATGAAAAATCCTCACGCATCCCGTCACCGTCTTGATGAGGCCCAAGAACTTCTCCAGCTCAGATGCTATGTTGTCTGCAACACAGAGAAAGGACGGAGTGCCACCCAGTATCTGACCACAAGTGTTTCATGCAGGAGTGAAGTATTATACAGATACTTACTGCCACGGCGGATGTCGATGCGCAGGCTGCCGTTAATAACCGTGCAGTCCTTCAGGGACTGTGCAGCGTCCACAGAGTCGATGTCTTTCCCTTCGCATACCTTGTCGCACAAGCCATCACAAGCGCTGCAGAACATGCTGTAAGGGAAAGAAACTGCTCATATAGGGGGAATAAAATTAGACCTGTTATACAGGATGGACTAATCCTGGATCCATTTAATGCAACTGTTTTTTTTTTCTTTCTTTGAGCTCATTTGATCACTAAAGGAGGAATTTAAGGGCGTTTTCACATTAGGGATCGTTTATGAGAACACTTGACCCCAAAGTCTGGTTCATTTTGATTAGTGAGAACACAATCCAAGTATTTTCTCTAATTTATAACTTAAGTTTTTTTTTTTTCCCTTTTGGATGATTTTTAGGCCACGCTGTATAACCATTTAATTACGTTTACTATTATTAATCAATCTTTTGATTTTACACTATTACACAAATTTCCTTTAGGAAGTAAAATGCTTTGAGCTCTCGCTCACCCCAATTGTGTGTATAGATGCATTTTATGTCACTCCAAGCATGACAATTTTTGAAACACGCATCAATGGCTGGCTGGGACTCCCCAACAATTCTGTCACGCCCTCATGGACTCCCCTTATAGCAGCAGTTAACAAATGTTTGTCAGTAAAATTTCAGTCTAAATGATTTGCCTTAAGCACTCTGAAGTGCTTGAAGCAGGTTTGTACAAAATAAAGTATTAAGATGACTAACACTTTACTCAGTAATCTGTCAGTAATTACAGGAAACCCCCTGTAAAGCCACGACTAACCCGAGTTGGGAAACGCTGCCGTAAATCACACTACAGCTGTTTCTCCCTGCAGGGGATGTGGACTGCACTGGAAACCCTTTGGCTGTGTAATTTGCTACGGCTCTAAACGTGTTACACCGCTACCTCTCCTGCCACTTGTACCTTTCAACTGTACACAACACCATGACATTACAGACCATGACATGGAGATATGACAAGCAAGATGGTGACACACACATGAACGAACACGCATAGAATAAACGTTTATGCTGAGCCCAGAAATAGATGTTTGTAATGCAATACGTGCGTAAGTGGTATTTTGCAGCTCATGCTGTATAGTCACACCTTTACCGAGGCATGTCAGGGTGTTAACGTCTCTTAACAGGTATCTTAAACTAAAGGTAGAGACCTATAACTTTAAAGTAAACAGCATGTGTACAGTATCTGGACATGAATAATTAGCGTTAATCACTAATTACATAGTAAAAAAACTAAGACGCCGAGTGATTCTCCCCCCGCCTATATGCAGTTTGGATAGCTATTGTGTTGTAACTGGCTGGCCTGCTCCCACACTACATTCCACTGCCTGTGCAATGACGGTAAATCATTTTTATCTTGATTTTGTAATACAGTTGTGTTTCATTTTAAACTCTCATTTTAAAAGGCTGTGTGCTCTTTAAAAAGGCTGGTGGGGGGTGAGGGCAGTTAGCACGTTCCCTCCGCGTGTTACACTGCCACGAGCAGCAGTTCATACAGACGTGCCACTTCAGGGCGTCTTAGAGTGAGGGCTTTTGACATTTGATCTATGCTTCTAACTAATTACTAAATTAGTAGAAAATTGGGGGATACTGTAGATGCGTGGATTGTACTTGCTTCAAAACTCAACTCCAAAAAAGTGAAAACTGATCATTTGTAAATACTGACAGGTGTGACAGGTGTGACTGACAATGATGTGGAAAGCAGTGAAATCATTTATTATCACTGGAGGTGATATAGTATCACTGTCGCCTAGCACTTCTCATCTAGAATCCGGGTTTGATTTCCGCATCGGTGCGCATAGAGTTTTCGTGTTCTCCCCGTGTTTGGTGGGTTTCCTCCGGGTACTCCGGTTTCCTCCCACAGTCCAGAGACATGCAGTTTAGGTTAACTGGCGTTCCCAAATTGCCCGTAGTGTGTGAGTGAATGTGTGTGTGTGCCCTGTGATGGATTAACACCCCATCCAGGGTGTACTCCCGGGATAGGCTCCAGGCCCACAGTGAGTGATGAGTGAGTGTAATCATTACAAATCTGTCTAGATACATTTACTTACTTTCTATTTCCTTTAAATTTACAGATCCTTTAAATCTTATCCATAAAATAAAAGAGATTTTAACACCCTGACATGCCACGGTAAAAGGTGTGACTATAGAGCACGAGCTGATGATCGAAATACCTCTAAACACACTTATTGCATTACAAACGTCTATTCCTGGCTCAGCGTCCGTGTTTATTCACACTACTGGTCCCATGTCTTACAAAGCTACACATTAGCAGGATCGGGGGCCAACTGATCTGCTGATCATGTGGTAATTGCGTCTAGAGATGAAAATAACTGGAGACTGGCCTCTTGATTCACATCCACTGGTTTAAAGGCCAAAGGCTATGATCGGGCCCCCGGGCTTCACAGAAAGAGTCGGTTCATCACCGCTCTAGATGCTGTGTCACATGTTTGACTTACCTGTGACTGTTTTCACGGTTAAAACCAGACGGGCACTCCATCATGCACTCGCCCTTGTGGATGACGAAGCGCTCAGAGTAAGACAGGTGAATCTCGGAGCACGTTTCTAAGGTGATGCAGCGCCAGCCCTCGAACATGTACGTGCCTGGAGGACAACGCTCCACGCAGCGACCTTCATGGGAGTAGTGCTGGCAGGCGGTGCAGGCCGTGGTACTGTCTGGTGCTGTGCAGCTGCCCAGGCACTGTGCGTGGCAGCACTCTCCTGATTCCGTACATGCCCGCTGCCCACATCGCTCTGGGCACACTAAAGAGAGAGAGAGGGGGAAGAAAAAAAAAAAAAAAAAAAAAAAAAAAGAGAGAGAGAGAAGAAAGAGGAAAAAAAAAGGTTAACGTTCACTTTAACAGCACCAATTCCCGCAGCGATCTCTGATCTATCTAGTCCGTGTATTCCTTGAGAGTTACAAGGGCAGCATAAGAACGAGGTGAGGATTTAAATAGACTTATAGATTTAGCTATCAAAGTGCAGCTGAAGCCACAACAAATCCACCGCAGTCATTTGAGAGGACTGTTTTGGTTTTGCCAGAGGCGCCAGCGGCACTGCGAGTGAACAGGAAAGCCAGATGTTTCTCTTACGAACCCAAAAGAAAAGGTGGTGCTTTTGCTTTTCAAAAAGATGAACAGAATTTAAACAGCTTACATTGTGCCTGAATTAAAAATAATAAATAAATTTTAAAAAATCAGCAGCAGGAAGAGACACTGCATATTTAAACATTAGAGCTCCTAACAAAAACCATTTCCCGTGCACGTTCTGATCAAACAGCTTCAAACAAAGCAATGGTTACATAACACGGGGTTTAATATGCAGCTCACTGATCTACAGCAAATCCATACGCATTCTTTCTGTAAGTTTATTTTGATTCTTCTCGTTGTTATGGAACCATGAAGGAAAGGAAAACATTAGGAAATTACACGTGATGTTAAAATGAAGTTGGCGCAAAAAGTATGTGATTTGATTTATATTTAGTCTGCAGTAAATAAACTATCATTTCCTGAAACACAGAGACTGGTTTATTCCTTGGTCTTGGTTTAAACTGGTGGTACATTTGCATAAGAATCATTCTTAATTTCACGCACGTGTTGTTTAAGGCCGTAAAAAATTATGCATTTGAAGATGATTTCTCTGAAGTTGCAGATCTGCAGATCGGCCAACGTCAAAGTAAAGAATAAGAAAATGAAATAATAATAATAATAATATGCATAAGGTGCAAATACACTTCAATGTCGCCACACAGGCTGTACTTTCACTCAGTTGCTACATAAGCAGCATTGTTCGACAAACCCGCTTGGATATCTTTTACACATCTGGAGGATTAAAAGCAAAGTCCACTAGATGGCACATCAGAGCCAAAACACCCCTGTTTCTCAGGTTTTCAAATTGAACTGTAACGTTTATCCTTGAAACTTTCTGCCACTTTCTAATCATGGTCTTCGAAAGACGTTTAAAAGCATCTCTCTCTCTTTCCCTTTACCTGTCTCTCTGTACATGTCGCTCTTGAGCTACCAGTGATCCACACCCCCACCCCCTCTGCCCCCTGGACCTGTCTGGTTGGAGATCTTGTCGCATGGATGCCCCGTGTGGTCTGCCTGGGATGCGTGTGGTGACTGGGGGCGGTTCTACATTTCCACAAAGACGGTCCTGTCCTCGGCTGATGCAGTAGCCTGTTCTCTGAGGACTTGTGACTTCAGTCGCTCGATAGTTCAGGACTAGAGTTTCCTACAGTCTACCTGAGCCTCCAATAACGAACTGGACTGAACATATTAACGTAAACACATCTCCTGTTATACTGAACTTCCAGTCATTATTGTTGGAGACAAAATGGAGACACTGTTGTAAATAATACAAGATGCTGCAATGTTTCTTCTTTTTGGTGTCCAAAAAAGCAGCTTTTCATTATTTCTACAGAGAATATTTGATGGCAAATCTAATAAATATTAGGGATGGGAATCACCATAATCGTCCTTCATTGAGAGAAAATGTTTTTGATTTTGTTATAGTTTATTCTAAAGCTTTATACAACTAAAATCAAACATGAATAATTCATTGTAGTACATTCTCTAAAAGATTAGTTCTACACTTAGGTTAACAATACAAAACTTTTTTATACTGTTAAACAAATACAAAAAAGTTAAATTATTTGGTAAATAGACTAAACCAAAATAACAAAAGGTAACATTTTTACTGAGCAGCACGGTTCATCAAATTATTCTCTACTGAATAATAGTTGTACCTGCTAATGTGTGAATAGTTCAGAGAGCACCAACTGTAGGATTAAAGAAGAACTGCAACCGTATTAAATTTAAAAAATGAATTAATGTTCGCAAGGTGTTGGGTTTAATAAGATGCCCAAATTAAAAAGTTTGTAAAGAATTTTACGCGTCTGCCGCACTTTGATACTCAGGCCCCAAACACGCACACGGAGGACAAACACACACGCATACATGACTCAGAAGTTCTCTGTTTATCATCAGCAGAGAGAGTGAGCATATTTAAGCTCCTGACCAGGTGCCGTGTCATTAAGATGCGAGAGTCATAGAGAGACTCATTTGCTGGTTAAACAAAGAGGTGTTCCAGTGGACACTATTTGGAGCTATTTGTATGTTTATTCATCTGAACACAGAACATAGTTATAGGAAGTGTTACTATATAAGGAAACACGATGGAGATGTTTCATAGGCACAGAGGACGAGAACAAACATACGGTACACACTAATAGATCTGATTTCACATTAAAAGGAAGACAGCAGGGTCACAACAGATGAGGGATGACTTGGCAAAATGTTACTAATAAGAAATTCGGGCGAGACGTCTATGGTATGCCAGTTAAAATCAAAACATGTACAGTATATATAAGCTCATTCCAGATTCACACGTAGTTTGCTTAATCTGATGTTTTATTTAAAGAGGGGGAGACTGTGTGGATTTTTTTTTTTCCCCACCTTAAATTCATAACTGTATATTTTGATGATAAAGTGCGGAGCTGCAACACAGAAAGCTCAGTGGGTTGGAGGTTTGTGACTATTTTCAGTATCCTTCAGCCTTTTCCTTGGCCTCCCGATCTCTCCTTAATGATCGTCCTCTCGGGTGTCCCGCATGTACGGATCTAAACACTTGCAGACACGGGGAGGCAATTACGGATTAATGCTCTCTGGATTACACAGAGAAAAATACTGCATGCTGCAGAAAGCAGTGTTTATAAAAACACCGAAAAAGCACAGCCCGCAGGCTAAACACCAGGGTTTCTTCCTCCTCATTAGGGTCGAGTTCCACCTTACACACAAATCCAGTCCACAGATTCCACTGAGCCAGAACTACCAACCAGATCCCTCCGCTATCATTCTAAATAAGAGCGCATTGTAAAATAAGAGAGAGAGAGAGAGAGAGGGGAAAAACTGATTCAGGTCAGGGCACCAGCAAGAAAAACACCATCTTTAGCACAGAAATGGCCTAGATTTAAATGAGCTCCTGATGAACATCGCTCTCACGATATCCAGCAGCATTAGTGACACACTGTGAGCTCAGATATCAACTCAGGTGACACTAAGATTGAAAGGAGGAGGGGGGGAAAAGGAAGGAGAGAGAGAGAGAGGGAAAAAACAAAAAAAACAAAAACAAAAAAAAAAAACACACTCCCTCTCAGTTCATGTGAACTCAGATGACCCCTGGAGGATTAAACCGAAACAAAGTGCCGAAGCGTCATCCTGCTGTAATGAAGGAGCTGTTGTGTGCAAATTTCTGACAGTGGAGCTCTAGCGGTTCTCCCCGGAAACTTTCCTATTGTTAATATATAAGAGGGCGATAATGATAAACAAGTGTTCTCTTGGCATTAAGGATTGTGTGTTTACATGCGGGTAAACTTCACACAAACCTTCAGGCGAAACTTGCGTAATTTAAATATTAAAGTCGATGACGGCATACAGTATGAAAATACTGCTGTGCTGAGAAGTGACACGGAAAAGGTCATTTTGAGTTCTGCCTCATGTGTTTTGGTGAATTATAAAGTGGTTATTAAATATCTGTAAATCAGCTATTTTTAAAGTAGTAGACAGTAGTGTTAATTTTGTCAGCCACTTCCAATTTTAGTCTTAGTCCTGGGATAAATGTCAATTTTAGTTTTTATCATATTTAGTCAATCTTATCCTATTTTTGTTTAGTCAAGTTTTAGTCGACTAAAAGTCTTGGACATTTTAGTCTAGTTTTAGTCACAGGAACCTGTAAGTATTTTAGTCTAGTTTTAGTCAACGAAAATGTAACCTTTTTGCAAAACAGATGTTTAATTATTTTAAAAATCTATTTTAGATTTTTATTTATTAACCCTACAGTCAATCTAGTCTAGTCAAAACCCTTTTTAAAGGTTTTTCACAAAATAATCTGATCTGTCTGTTTAAACGACAATCACATTAGCACATATCTGATTCATATGTGATTTATTTCCACATATGAAGGAGGCCTGAAACCGACCTCAAAATATCGGAACGCATGCGTTTTTTTCCTGTTTACAAGGACATAGAACATATCCGATATGTGTCACATATGAGCAAAAAATCGGAATTGGGTCACATTTACCTGACAGTGTAAACGTAGCCTTAGTCGCAGTAAAAAACTGGAATGGTGCAAACATTTTAAACAAGTCCGTACGTCCCCGAATGAATATCCTCGCCAACGTGGCTTGGAGTCCACTGCAAACATTTCTGTGAACATTCAGCCAGCGGAATGCCGGATCCTTGAAAATTGATGGATAACTTATGGAAGAGACGTATCTGTCTATGAGAACGCTACGCACAACAAAAAATTTCTACCTTGATGAAATCTAAGCTCTAGTGAAATGCTTAATTAACAGAAGTGCGTTAAGTGTAGCAGGGGATTATATAGAGAAATAAAGGTAGTTTTTACTGTGATTTTACTGTGATTTTTACTGTGACTGTGTTTGGTTATTCGACTTATGTACAAAAGTCCCGGTTTGACTTGAATGACCCATATACGTTACAATTTCTTTTCCTACAGCAAAACACAAATAAATATACTTATATAGATATGAAATGAAGCAGCAGAGTTTTTTTTCTTCTTCTTAAAAAAAAAAAGGCAAGACTATTTTATTCCTAGCAAACGATTCACAGACTATGCATGATTGATACAAGCCTAAAAGGAATCATGACACTGATGATATTTGCATCACATCACCCACATCTACCTGCCCTGTCTTGTGTCTCAGGATAATCGTTGTGAGCTGACTACAGCGGAAACAGCCGAAAGAGCTATAGGAGGGGCGAGCGCGACAGTAATAACAAAAGCGTGATAAAGGGTTAGAGGTTGTTAAAATGTAGATAACCTTGAGGCGAGTTCCAGCAGGCCAAACAGAGATTTAAAAAAAAAAAAAAAAAAAAAAAAAGGACGATGCAAAGTGGAAATTTTCCACAGGAGATCTTTGTTACTTCTCAAAAGCTTTTTTTGGTGTGCATGAGGCAGTTGCTGATAGAAAACCATTCTCTTTAAAAAAAAAAAAAAAAAAAAAAGTAGGAAGATGTATCCATGATAAAACATGAGTGCAAAATACCTGCATTTTAATCCGGTATCCCAGTTAAAGGAACGAAACAAAGAACAATTGTTACAACACGCACAAGTTTTGTTTTGGTGTTTTTTTTGTCAGCGGTAGAGGGGGAATTTCCACAAGGATGATTCGGCGTATTAAGAAAATCTCCACAAACAATTACCGTAAACAATCCCAGGTTATATACAGCTTAACTGCCTCCCCTACCGCAAAAGTATGTGGACAACCTTAAAGTTGACAAGGTTAGATGCACAGAATTGTCTAGGATGTCCTAGTATTAGGATTTCCCCTCAATGGAGGCTCAAAACCTATTCCAACAGGACAACACCCCTGTACACAAAGCAAACTATGAAAACATGGTGTGCCACAGATAAAGTGGAGGAAATTTCAAGCTCACTGAAGACTTTTTTTTGGGGGGGATGTACTGGAACATTGAACTTATTCTAGGACTCCTTCCCTGACCTCACTAATGCTCTTGTGGCTGAATAATCACAAATCCACCAGAGCCACACTATAAAATCTAGTTGAAAGCATTTTCAGAAGAGTCGAGTAGAGGGGGGGGGGGGGGGGAGAGACTAGATATGTACTGAGATGTCCAAAAAGTACATATAGCTGTGAGGATCAGGTGTACTTTTTCCATATAGTGCCCTTACAGAGAGGTGACTATGGAAGAACATGTATGGAATTGTGTAGTGTTAAACAAGCCAGAATTGGTTTTATATTTTACATTATCCAGAGTAGCATTAACCAGATTTAGCTTTGATGCCAGCTTGGCACACTCATGGCATTCCCATCAGGTTCACGAGGTAGTCACCTGGAATGGCTTTCAGTTTACAGATGCGCCTGGTCAAGACTCTCTTACCTTTTTAATGTGCTTTGGATGATCAGTTGTCTTATGCAGAGGAAGTGTGGGTACAGACTAGACCTATTAGTGTTACTACAACTACTGTACAGATCCATGTTATGGCAAGAAACACTCAGTTAAGTACAGAGAAAAGACCTATCTATCAATACTAGTGAAGGAAAATGAAGGTCAGTCAATCTGAAAAATCTCTCGAACTTTGAACGGATGCCTAAGTGCCCTCGCCAAAACCGTGATATGATGATGAAATTCTAGTCCTGGGAACGTCCCAGAAAAAGAAGACCTAGAGCTACCTCTGCTTAAACAATAAGTTTTATTAGAATGACCTGACTCAGAAACTTCAGACTTGCAGCACCTCAGACATGTTTCAACATTCAATGTTCAGAGAGGGCTACGTGAGTTAGGCCTTGATTGTTGAATTGCGACAAAGAAACAATTATCTCGGAAGAACAAACAGAAAATACTTTCTTGGGCCAAGAAACATGAGAAATGGACATGACATCAGTGGACAACTGGCCTTTAGTCTGAGGAGTTTTGGTTCTACCCACCATGTATTTATTATAGACGTGGAGAGGGTAAACAGACGGTTCCTGAATGTGTGCTTCCCACTGTGCTTTGCTGGTGACACTGTTGGTTACTTATTCAAAATTGAGGGCATACTTAACCAGCATTGCTACCATAGCATTTTATGCTATGTTATGTAAGAGCCATTTGTCCAACAAGCGCAGTGATGGAGTGTGCTGTCTCAGATGACCTGCCCTCCACAATCACCTGACCTAAATCTAATTGAGATGGTTTGGGATGAGCTGGACCGGAGCATGAAGGAAAAGCAGCCAACAAGTACTCAAGACCTCTGGGAACGACTTCAAGATTGTTGGAAAACCATTTTAGGCAACGACCTCATGAGCCTGACTGATACAATTACAAGAGTTTTCCAAGCTGTCATTATAAATAAAGATGGTTAGAATGAAATAAAATAAAAAGAAAAAAACATACAAATAAAAATACAATGAATAAGAAGGTGTGTCCAAGCTTTTGACTGCTACTGTACATACTGTACACCCGAGGGTTAACAGTATTGCATATGGTACTACCCATGAAAAATGGATGCAAGACTTACCATGAACTCTGTTATACTACAGGCCTTATATTAGTCTCACAGTACCACTAGATTAATCATTTATTACATCAGGAACATGACATTGTTGTTTCTTGTACAGAAAAGTGTACAGGCTCGGTATCAGATGTTGCTGTGGCAGAAATCCTGGAAAATGTTCAAATATGACGTTCTCTGTTTTGACTTACATGACTATCTGCCAATAACACTCTTGAAACTCTTTACTTCAAGAACATAAATATATTTCATCATCCTGAAATGTTTTGCCTCGCCTCGCCTTGCCTTGGGTGTCTCGCCTGCAGATATTTGGTTGTGTAAGAAGGAGCCAGTTTAACAAACACAGTGGTAAAAAAACGTCAGTCTGCCTAGATATGTCTACGAGCTTGATCCTCCTCATACAGCCAAGGTTATACTCCAGTCCAGTTACTCTGATTGGCTATAATAATGGGGAAGTAACAAAAACGAACATTATGCGGCAGTTTGTCCCTGATCTGAACAACTGGAACAATCCGATTAGGATGAGAGGAACTGGCAGGTTTAGTTATATGCATCACTCTACATCCCAAGTGCTCTAACAATCATTAATTACACTAATTGTCAGTCAGAGTATGGGTGAGTTGTATTAGGTCGATACTCATCCGGTACTCTCCTGAGGATAAAGCAGTTACCCGACAAACCCCACATTTAAAAACCAGGGAAGAACTTTCAGCAAAAAAACAAAAAAAAATGTTGAACAAGACTTTCCCCTTATTAACTGCTTCTAGACTGTTTCAAATGGCCTTCATGATGTTTTCTTTACTCCTAAGGCAAGCTACAAAGCAAACTAGATTCTAACACAAGGCTGAATCCTAAATCTCTCTCTAACCCATAATCAAGAGCACTATTTGGTGTTGGAACAAGGGACTGTACTTCATAGTGCACTAGCTTTCGATTTAACATTATTTGGGATTCAAACCCAAAACCTCAGAAGTTAACGGAGCTGATATTCTAAAGTGGAATAAGTTGAAATATAAAGAGAAACTTATAATATTTATCGTACTGCTTATTCTCCTCATCTTCTGGCTACATAATACCGGTAAGAACTTAAAACTACTTCCACTCCTGGTGAGTACACGACTCTTGCTAATTGTCGGTCGTGGTTAGTTAGTTCTGCCAGGTGTGGAAGGATACAGTACATGCTGTCGGAGCAAAATATCTGGTTAAATTAACAATAACCTGTTGTACAAGAGCAATATTACACTTGAGGTCGTGTTGGATGCTGTGATGCGTCCGTGGGGCACGAGTGAAATCTGATCATCCTGATAACCAGCACATCAGCACTACTTGACAGCAAGTATAAGCTGTCGATAACAGCTGCAGTGCTCATGCTCCAGCGCTGAACTTAAACTCGCTGTACACATGGTAAGCAAAAGTTTAACATGTTGAGCATGAAGAAAAGATCTAATGTAGAGATCTTTACCACATTAATGAGACAGAGATAATGTTCATCAATAAGTAGATTATGGATGTGTAGGTACATGGGACATCTTTCACTGGAACTGGAATCCTTGTTGCTTGAAAAACTACCTACAGCTTAATTCCTGACTCATCTTCAGCATTCATGCTGGCAAAACCGACAAGTTTATTGATCAAACATACATACTTTAGCCTTAGTTGAGATGTATGAAAGCATAAAACCATGGAACACTTTATTAGGAATACCTACACGTACTTATTCATGCAGTTATCTAATTCAGCCAATTATGCTGCAGCGGTTCAAGGCATCAAATCATTCAGATTAGGGCTGCAACTAACGATTATTTTGATAATCGATTAGTTGGCCGATTATTGTTTCGATTAGTCGATTAATCGGATAACGCTAAGCGCTTCTTTAATTTGATTCATGTTTTGCTTATAATTATATATAAAACCATACCAACATTTGTTTTGTTTTTAACAATAATTGCAGATGGCAAGTTGACTGTTATATTTATTTATATATATATGTAAATAAAACACTGTCAACTTGCCATCTACATACATACATAATATGTATATCGATTAAATCGGATAAAAGCTAGACGCTTTAATTTGATGTTTTGCTTAACCATATAAAACCATAAATCAGGGTTTTATTTATGTATAAAGGTAAACTTTAAAAAAATGCAATAGCCACACAGTTTAATTATCTTTAATTTTGACATTTAAACCTTATTTTATGTAAATCAACATTTTTGTTTTTAACAATAACTGCAGATGGCAAGTTTACAGTATATATATATATATATATATATATTAGTTTAAAACAAAAATACATTCAGTTGTTAAGAATGACTTAAATTTTAAATTCTCTTAAATTAATTCAACTTAATAATAATAAGAATAGACTTCTAGATTATGGTATTTTTAATTGAAGTGTCTACTACATCCTTTTCACGGTTTATACATTATTTCGATCCTCTCGTGTATTTTATCCTTTTTTTTTGTCTCAATAAAAAAATAAAATAAAATAAATACTAGACATTCTCGTAATACGGCGACGTGGGGAGAGAAAAAAACTCGCCGCTACTGGGTTCACTCTGTTTATTTTGCCCTTTTCCCCTCTGTATAGCATGTAGGATTATGGGATATATCCCATCCTCCGAAGTGTAAAATGAACGTGAAGAAAACGCACTAGAAGTGTTTTCCTCGCGTTCGTTGGTATTTAAACGCAAAGAAAAAGCTGCATGCAACGGTTTTTTTTTTTTTACCCCGTATAACCGCGCAGCCGGTGAGAGTGTTCACACGGGCTTTGGTGACGTCACCAAAGCCGGTGTGAACTCTCTCACTGACTCCTATGTGTAGAAAACCCTCGGCACTTCATCCGCGCTCACTGGACACTACAACCGGCAGAAAAACGGTCGATTTTAACGCCCGATAAGAGGTGTTTAATGTAAATTGCTCCCGTACCTTGGAGGACTTGGGGCGCGCACTTTTTCCTGCAGACGCTTCTGTAACCTCCATTGCGCGAGCGACTGTGTATCTGTGTGTGTATTTGTGCATCTTGTGGTCGCGCGCCTCAATAACGTGAGCAGCCCAACTAATCGATAACGGCATTCGTTGACAACGAATTTCATTATCGATAATTATCGATTTTATCGATTAGTTGTTGCAGCCCTAATTCAGATACAAACCAGCGGCTTAAGGCTACGGTAATGTTCACACCGATCATCAGAATAGGGAAAAATGTGAGCTCAGTGATTTTGACTGTGGCATGAGTGTTGGTGCCAGGCAGGCTGGTTTGAGTATTTCTATAACTGCTAAGCTCCTGAGATTTTCACACACGACCGTCTCTTGAATTTACTCTGAATGGTGCAATAAAGAAAAACATCCAGTGAGCAGCGGTCCTGCAGACGCAAATGCCTTGGTGATGGAGATTGACGGGAGAATCGTGCTGACGAAAAGGCTACAGAAACAGAAAACCACTCTGTACACACGAGGTGAGCAGAAAAGCATCTCAAAATATAAAAATACATCTGCACTTGAGGGGGCTCGGCTCCACTTATCAGCTACAGGGACAATGTGCACAGGGATACAGAAACAGCATACTCTCATGCTCTGAATACGCATGCTCTTTTGGGGCCACAATGTTTATGTTCTTACTTTACTGGGAGACAAAATTACACTTGACATCGCTACCAAGAAAATGTCTTCCGAGCAAATTTGTTTAGTCAACATACTATATTTAAAGGATGTTGGAAATGTTTAACTTTCCAACAGAGCTGCTATACTCCCAAAGCCTTCTGACGATCTCTTGGCATCGACTAATTCCTTGACGTGCTCCTCAAACGAAACTTTACTTTCCGTTGCGTCAGACTGTGCAGCGCTGTGGAAGTCGCAGGAGAAGTTGAAAACTGTGAGCTACAACATGTTAAGCTTCGCATAATGTGCGCTGCGTTCCCTCTCTAGTCCACGTTGGCTGATCGTTTTAAAGTGCCGCCCGACTTTTACACGTTTAAAGCACAATTCGAACAGGCCATGTGTTCATTTTCCTGTTCATCTTAGGGGATTTTGTAGCTTGTTTGTGGCGGCACAAAATAAAATAGATTAGAAGAGTTTTAATTTTTTTTCTTTTCCTTAGCTAACACATAACAGGGGAAATCACTAAATAATATTTGCTCTAAAGCTTCCAGGAAATTTTATACATCCACGTAAGGCACAATATAACTCTGCATCCAAAAACTGCCTTATATTACTTAAAGGGCACCTTTTGTGGAAAATTCCTTTTTTAGGCAGTCAGGTGGGTCTCCAGTTTACACAAACAAAAAACATGAGAGGAAAAATGCTGTTTTTGTCCTTTTTTCATTTGTGTATTATTGGCAAGGACTTGAACAAGCCAATAATTAATTTTTTACCCCTGTTGTGAGCTCATATAAGATGATGCCCTCCACCAGCATGTTTCTCAGCTTTTTCTGCTGTTCTCTGGAAGGTGTGGACCGTCAGTATTTCAGACACTGAAAGCCACCGATGTGGGAATTAAACCCTTGACCCTGGAGGTGCGAGGCGACATTACGAACCACTACGACGTCGCTGTGTTAACTTATTAAAATACATTTTTTGTGGCATCCAGCGCATCCGTTGTTTCGATGCGAGTTACCCAAGAGGTCGGGTTGTCGGCTCGATGGCCGATTGTCATTCACACGCTATGAGCAATTAAGATGAAGTAAACTGACAAGTCGGACAAATCGCATGGCAGTTCAGTTTGATCGAAACCTCAAAACAAGGTTTTCAACAGAACCTGGGATCTGTTCAACCCTGGTGATTCACCCACGGTCAAGAGCTGATGATCTCCCTGGACAACAATCAGATCACTTCTTTTGTTACTGCCGGCAATCTTGGGTATCGTAAGTATGGACGATCAATTCTCTCTCCCCACACCTTGCTAACCTCACTCGCTCCTGTCGATTTCTTCTTTACATCATCAGAAGAAATCACCCATTTCTTTCTTCACAGGCTACTCAGGTGTTTGTTCAGTCTCTGGTTATTTCAAGACTGGACTCCTGCAACTCACTCCTGTCAGGTCTGCCTCCACCAGTCAACCTCTGCAGCTGATTCAGAGTGCAGCTGCAGGCCTCATTTTCAACCTCCCCAAGTTCTCCCACTTCTCCGCTCCCTGCACTGGCTTCCTGTAGCCTGATGCTCGCCTACAAAACTAAAAACGGCCCAGCACCCACTTACCTCTCAGCTCTAATCACACCTCGCACCGCACCACCACATTCCCTCCGATCCTCCAGCACTGCTCGGCTGCTCCTACCTCTATCTCTCAGGACTCGAGGAAGATGTGCATCTAGACTCTTTTCTGTTCTGGCACCCGGGTGGTAGAATGAGCTTCCTCTAGATACAGCAATCTTTAAACGACGACTCAAGACGTACCCGTTTCTTCAGTACAAAAAAAATTCCTAACAGCGTTTAACTGATGCTACTTACTTAGTAACCTAGGAACCCAGTGCACGGATCTATACAATGACGGAAACTTTAAAGCACTTTTGTAAGTCGCTCTGGATAAGAGCGTTTGCCAAACGCCTAAGTGCGAATGTAATTCTCTTTACTGTTCAAGTAGGCTGTATTGTCACTTCAACCATATACAGTTAGTACACAGAGAAACGAAACAACGTTCCTCCAGGACGAAGGTGCTACATGCAACATAAATTTACAACATAAATTAACAGAAAAACTAAACTAGCTAACTAAGAGGCCTAGTTAGCTAGCTAGCAGAGACAAGACAGATAGATAGCCCTAACAAATTACAACATAAATTAACAAAAACTAACTAGCCAAGTACGACTATATACAGGTTTTACAGACAACAAAGTGCACATGCAAATGTGCAAACAAGAGCAACAACAAAGTGACAGTGCGACAATCACGACATAACATAACAGAATAATATGGTGTTGAGGTAGTGGAGAAACAGTAAACATTCCTTAACACATCAGCAAGAATTGAGGAATTAGTGCAAAAAGTAGTCCAGTAATGAATATGAATGTTCTCAGGCTTAAAAAACAGCTTTGATACTTCACTATCTGTACAGAAGTCAGAAGAACGGAGAGGGAAAAAAAAAAAACAAGCGTGAAAACAATCCAAGTTATACTCTTGAGATTACAAGACAGAAAAATAATAGCACATGTCCTCACTTGTCTCCTGCTTTCTCGCATCTTTGAAAACTCTCCAAAAGGTAATAATAATCAGACAACAGAAATCCCGAGACCAAAGTTTACACTAAACATTTAGTAAAATTTGTTGGCATGCTGGCACGTATTTTCGTCATAACAATATGTCACAAATTGTTAGGGAAACCAAAAATGTGATCTATAAGTCATCCAAAGTCACAGCTGAATGCAGATAAAAACCGGGCTGGAAATCCCTTTCTTATATTACCATATTTGATCGCAATCATTTGGTCTGTGTGTGTATATGCGCGCGCGCGTGTGTGTGTGTGTGTGTGTGTGTGTGTGTGTGTGTGTGTGTGTGTGTGTGTGTGTGTGTGTGTGTTAGACTGGTGTGAATGCCCCAATGGAAGCAATGTAATTGGTCATATTTCCCAAAGTATTAACAAGTCAGTCATTTAGACCATGATGGCTGTGACCAGGATGGAACAGTTAGTTAATAAACAAACAACCAATCACACCAGGTGTGAACGAATTGTAAAATGATTAGCTAGTTCACCGGGCAAAAAAGGAACAGCTCGTGTGCTGCTCAGTGCCATGTGTTGGTTGGCAGGAGACAGGACTGGGCTACGAAATGGCAGCTCGTTATCTCTGAACAGATTTGAACTGTGGCGGTTTTAAAAGTCATTAGCCAACGTTCCGGCTCCGAGACGTGTAAGCGTACCTGGCCAGCAAAGCGTTATTTTTTTCTGCAGACGTGCGGCTATGTGCAGTAAACACCAGAGACATATGACATCTTTATGCTTGGCTTGGTCAGTGTTTCCATACCTGCATGCTTCTGGATCATGGTGTGATCCACCACCAGCATAATATCGCAAACTAACTATCAACCTCCGGTAAAGTTTTGCAAAGGTGCAAAGAGTACGGTTGTGAAGGAAGGACATATTAGTGAGAGGATTTCTTTTGTGTGTGACAGGAAAAAAAAAAAGAGAAAAGATTCTAATCTGACTGCCTGCATTACAGGAAAATCTCATGTGATATGCATCTTTATTTTGCTGTACATCAGCTCTCTCACACACACACACACACACACACACACACACACACACACACACACACACACACACACACACACACATACAGATTCAATAAATTATAAATCAAATCAGAATTCGAACACAGAATTTCTTATTCATTTTAGCAAACGCTTTAAATCACAGTGGCCTGCTGAAAGTAATATGTAAAGGCGGCTTTCATAGAACAAGCATCTTTGCTCATACCTACACAAAATACACACAGACAGGCAACCAACAGCATCATGGCACAAACAGTAGAGCCATGGAACGCGCACCTCAAATCTTTTATTTTTAGTCAACAGCATCACCTCGGCCTCGCTTCCCTATTAATTCAGGAAATTCTCCAAGTTCATTTGAGGTCTGTGCAGCTCTGCTGATCTTGGCTGCCACAAAGCAGCATGTCTAAGGAAATCAGGTTGCACTTGCTGGCACAGTGTGTCCTCTGCCTCTCTTCTTCTCTCTCACCTTCCTTAAACTGAGTTCACGTGAGGAATTAAAGACAAGCTTTTTTTTTTTTTTTTTTTTTAGATTTACAAAAATAATAATAATAAAATCAAGTGAAATTTCATCACCAAAACTATTTTTTTTTTCTTGCGTAAAAGAAAATGAAACACAAACAGCTGTCCTAACTTCCTGTGTCAAGAATGAAAATACACACTGAGGTTCAAGCTCAAGTTTCCTCGTCATTTATCTCCTGTGGCAGGGTGTCGCTCATCATCAACCAGAGAGCCTTTAGCTGCACGGAGAAATGAAGCGCAGTATAAAGGTGGCAGAGCATTGTGAGGCTTGTGTCAATGGATTTAAAAGAAAAAAAAATCCAGAAAAGCAGCTGCGGCTAATGTTAAGCAGCCTCACTACTGGAAAACACAGCAAAACATTTCCACTGACATGTTGAGGCATGGACGATCAAAAAAAAGAAAAAAAGAAAAATCAATTACAGTTTCCTCAAAGAGAAAGCACAAACATTTGCTACTTTCCTGGAAGTCCTGCCCACTTTGACATCAAACACAAGCCATCTGTAATTACAGCACGAGCACTTTTAACACTGTAAACAAACTCAAAATGGTGCAGTGATAAGAAAATCTGACTTTTTATACAAATAAGGAATTGAAAGAAGAAGAAGAAATAAGAAAAGAGAGAAATAATACAATTAGAAATGGACAGGGCTCACTGCCAGATGTTTTTTATTTGCTGCATGGCTGTGTAGATTCTGAGAGCGAGTTTATTCATTCCCGAGAGCACGTCATGAAGCCCGCTGTGCTTGTTTGCAAACTTATTTTCTGTAAGAATGTTTGGCTGCTAAGTTATACGCATCTTTCTCTTTACTCTGCATGTCCTCAACTAAGGTGTGTTATGGAATGAAGAGCTCACTAAAGCCATGAATCAGCACGGCTTAACAATTTGCCAATGATGCACTTACTTTGCTGACCTAATATGTTTTGTTTGATTGTATACAATATGTTTCCATTTTGATTTCCCCCCCCCCCCCGATTTTCTCCCTAATTTAGTTGTGGCCAATTCTTCCCCGTCACTAGGGGGCTCCCACATTAAGGCTACTACTACCATTCAGCCGGGAGGGCCCGATGACCATCACGTGTTTCCAGCCGACCGCATCTTTTCGAACTGCTTGCTCACGCACCATTAGGGGCGGAGTAACACACTCAGAGGAAAGCGCTAGCTGCTCTTCCCGCGTGCGCGAGCTCACAGACGCCCCTGATTGGCTGTAGAGATTAATGTGGGAGCATGAAGTACCGCTCATCCCTCCCCCCTGAGAGAGCAGCAACAAAAGAATTATAAATCAGTCTATAGTTCATCATTTCTGTTTCTGCCACCCTACCAGATGAAATTAATGATTTATAATAAATACACTGAAATTGTTGATGCTTGATGGGGGAAAAAAATTTTTAGCAAAATTTACGCCTTCATTTACTTTTTTTTTTTTTTTTTGTTCCAGGAAATGACATCACTGCCTCAACAATTTACAAAATGACCGATTTGATGAAAACGAGCTGCTGGCGGGAAAAACCTGTAGCTTTCTCCCTTTTTTTCAGTCCCTTGTATTATGTGCATGAAGTGGACGGAAACTTGGCTGTGTGTTGTTGTTGTTGTCCTGTTGTGGTGAGGGTGTAGCAGTAGTCTGGGGTGCGAACAGGGTGATTTGACTTGTTCTGTTTGTGTGAGCAAGTGCTCTGTTATTAGCTCAAGTGGCATTGAGGGATTCGGGCCCAGTACAGGGTTGAAGCTGAACACTGTTCATTACAAGGCACTCGCACGGGTCGAAAACAGTCATTAATCATGGCCAAGTTGGTGGGGGCTGCTCAAGTGTTATAGACTGTTGGCTGTCCAGATTTGTAACAGCTGTCCAATTCGGGGGGCTGCCTCGCGTCTCACTGCCGACTTTAGTTTTTTTTTTTTTTTTTACACAGTGTGTATTCCTTCACAGACTCAAACTAGTGTGGGTCCATGAGTGGATTAATATATTTTAAAGATGTAAGTGTTTAGGGATGGGAATCACCCAATATGATAGAACGATACCTCGGGGTCATTCTGTAAGTATCTTGATTTTATAAATACCCTGATATCGAGATTACTTTTTTTTTTCCCCGATCTTAAACAAACATGGCAAATAATTAGCTCCAACCGCACAGAAAGCTGAGCTGCCTGCCAATGTCTGAATAGTTACCAGTGCCACCTGTATGATTATAGAGGACCTGCAAAATGATACCACTTCAAATGTATGTGTATACGTGTAAAAAAAAAAAAAATATAATAAATATATATATATATATATATATATATATATATATATATATATATATGAATTGCCACACTAAAGAATCATGATACTGAATATTTTTTATATTATATATTTTCTAATCAACATGCTTATTAAACCAATGTGACCACAGTTGACTCGCGTAGAGGTTTTGATCAGCTCGGTTTGCCATTATAGACAACTACAAACACTGAGCTCATGTATAAATAAAAGAGGAAAGAGGTGCAGTTTAATAAGAGTTGTAATAAAACCAGACTGTTTAATTTTAAATATGCTGTAATCGGGATCTACACAATGGCTTCACTCTAAAAGCTTCAGTGCATGCATCACCTCTCAGTTTTCATAATCATCAGCTGCTGTAGCACACTGAAGTATGACAGCCATCTAGGGATCACGTACCCACTCACATTTTATGAGAGGGGGTCGGGTGGGGGTCGTGCATTTAAAAAATATATTTTTTTTAATCACCAGAAAAGTGGTTGCATCTTTTCAAAGTATTTAACATAAGATTAAATACTGTATTTAATCACATTCATTAACCAGTTATTAGTTTGTTTCCCAAACATGTAAATTTATTTCCTGTATTTGTCTTTAAAGGTAAACTAAAGTACGAGTGTGAGTGCAAGTGTGTTCCTGGCACTGGGCTGCTGGGATGGTGGGTGTCTGTTTGCTCTGTTCAGCCCACTGGCCTTTTGAACATTCATGATGTTCAAATAACATGTTGTGAGGTGGCCAGGTCCTGAAGCTTTGGCACAACGGGCACAGCTTGGGGCTGGTACAGCAGTCACCTCTGATTTCCTGTCTCTGTCTTTATGGCAGTGAAGTCCTTACTGACAGACACGGATGTCAACTATAACTAATAATCCATAACAACCATTGCTCATACAGACTACTACTAGTATTTGATTTTTAAGCCAACACTGATATTTTGATTTGTTCTAGTGCGAGTAAGAGTAAGTAAAAGGGAAGTCAGGGTTCGACATGGTGACAGTAAACAGCAAGCAGCTTGAACACGTCTGAATCATAAGGACTTGATCCATGTACCAGACAGGTGCTCTGTTCCTACATGCACAGGAATGTTGCACAGGAATGAGTAATGATAAGCAATTGCTCTCTTTCCCGGGTATTAACGTCATTCTTGTTTTCATTTTCTCAGAGTAGACGCAAGCTGACAGTGAGGAGCGAGCTGGAAAGGTATCAGGCTTATTTGGGTTGAAAGGTTTTACTTTTTATTTTTTCGCCTACCGTGACGACGCTTTGTCTGAAGCCATTGCTCGTGGCAATGATCACATCCGTGGATGGACG
This sequence comes from Channallabes apus, assembly GCA_030522415.1. NCBI lineage: Eukaryota > Metazoa > Chordata > Actinopteri > Siluriformes > Clariidae > Channallabes > Channallabes apus. The sequence goes on from CM060119.1 coordinate 10,169,747, forward strand.
AGGTACATCTCTAAGCCTTTGATTCGTCATCGAAGTGGAGGTGTGGTCAAGCTGAATATTTAAAGCACTGGCTAGACTTTATTAGCATGCTAAACTCACCATTCCCAACTGGTCTACTGGTGAATTTCTTTCCTCATTGTAAATAAACAGTTTAGGCGAGACTCCCAGCAACAACAAAGTAGTTTTTCTCTGCATTTTGCTGCAGTCGGTTAATTGTCGGGAAATCTCGACAACTATAGTACTGTTATCGGTTGAAGGCAAAGTTGTGTAGACGCAGATTCCAGTCGGAGCATCAGGTATGTATAATAGCGAGGCATATGAGACGATCGTCGAGTCAATGGTGAGCTGACTCCACACACCATGAGACGGGAGACAAAGACAAAGTCGATTCAGAACAGAACAGACTGGCAGTGTGCTCGGCCAGACGCTGGGGAACTGGAGAGGCCTTGTTCAGGCAGAACATGGCAGTCTCTTTGTACACACTGACGAGTGTGTTATGGCGAAACTAAACGGGACGAAATGGACTGTTTCTGCGTCGGGCAGTTTGGGGAGGGCACGGAGTTGAACATCAATATTGTTACAATGAGATCGCTAGTCGTGGCACATGATCGGACGGTTGACACCACGCTGAATTGCGGTACAGATTAAAAAGCCGCGACTCACAATCCCTTCCACCTGGATTTCCTTAAATCACACCACAGAAAAGAAAAATTAAATTCTGTGAGAAAGGCATCAGTCTCTTAAAATCTTGATTTATTCAGCTAGATGTAATACTCAGCTAATGTACACCTCAACCTGCTATATCAAGCCATAGTTTTTGCATGCATTAATGAAGTTTTCTATCTGAAGTAACTAACTGCTCAGTTGCTTAATTTTATTATTTAAAACTGCATCCTTACCCATCATCACACTCGTTTGCGAGGGACTAAAAGGACCGTTAAAATTTTTTGAGAGACATTGTCACTGATTAAAGAACCATAACTATGAATTAAGATAAATAAAATCAATTGTGCAAGTATGACAAATGAAATTGATGGTATAAGCAAAGGATGAGCCAGTCTGTCAAGCTTTCATGGAGTTTTCTGGGTGGTACTGCATGTAGATTAGCTACATCATGAGCCTATGATCAACATGAAGCACAATGTGGACTTCCGTTGTTGTAACTCACCCACCTTAAGGTTGGAGGTTTTGCATATGTCGAGATGCTTTTCTTCTCACAATGGTTGTAGAGTGTCTATGTTGTAAAACGCTCTTTTCTTCCTAGCAGCACGAACCGATCTGACCCATGACCCTCTCATCCACCCACATCATTTTTGCTTATCTCATTCTGTAGAGTGAAAATCTCAGATCGTCATCAGTTTAGAAAATACTCAAACCAACCCATTTGGTTCCAACATTCATCCCTCAGTCAAAAAGATTGTTTAAAAAAAATTTTATTCTGATGTTTGATATGAAAAATTAACTGAAGACATTGACCTGCATATGCATGATTTTTGCGCTGCGCTGTGTGAACAGCTGGAAGTGGTTAATGAGTGTACACTACCGTTCAAAAGTTTTAGATCACTTTCTAACTCCATGATGGTTCCTGATTTTTATTTCTTTCTACATTGTAAAGGAATGCTGAAGGCGTCCAAAAAATGCATTAATCTCCTTTGAACAGTTGATATTGAGATGTTTCTGCTACTTCTGCTCTGTAAAGACTTCAATTAACAGCAGCTCAGATTAGAGGCGTTATGGTCATTTTTCAGGCTGATAACTCTAAATGAACTTCTCGTCTGCAGCAGAGGTAGGTTTCGGTCTCGCCCTCCTGAGAGACAGTTTCATTATGGTGCTTGACAGATTTTGCAAATGCACTTGACAATACTGTTCTTGCAAGAACTATTACAGAAAGGCTGACCTCTGTGTCTTAAAATAACAACTAACTGTTGTTTTTGTTGTAACGTAATTACCTAATTCCATGTGTGTTATTTTATAGTTTTGAAATCCCCAGTATTGTTGTAGAAAATAAATCACTAAACAAAAAAAAAAGAAATTTGCAAGTGATCTAAAACTTTTGAACGGTAGCGTATTTTCAGAACTAGACTGAAAATATAACACCTTCACTATCTGTAATGGTTAATTAGTGGTGCTTGCGAAGCAAAGCATTACTTCTATTATAGAAATGTATTTTAGAAATGAGGTGCTATGACTTTTCTAAGGGGTGGCAATTTGCTGCCCAAAAAAATCCCATAGATTAAGACCAACTTTGACAAATTGTAGCACAGAGAAAGAATTTTGTAGAAACATTAAATTTAGCACATTTGAAGTGGTCACAGTTGCATTCCCAAGGTATGGCAACTTTGAAACTGAATCTAACTGTGGATCCCATTGTCATACTTGAGACATGGGGTGGGTCCATATTACTCACGCAACTCAGGATCATTGTGACACTGTCAAGCCACACCCTCTATAGCACCTTAAGCAACTGATCCCGAAAACCGTCATTATAAAAAGGCCCAGAGGACTGAGTTTGCCATGGCAAGCACCACTCTCAGTACCAGTCTAGTAAACATTATACTGTAAAACTGATACATTATGTTTTCAGATCGAGTCGTTTGTCGTTAAGAATTCGAGAACGGCTTTCGATTCCATTGCATTTTTTTTTAACTCTCAGAAGCTTGGCGACTGTCACCATCTCTGAACGTGGGGGTTGATTTCCCGGAGGAACGATTCATTCCGTCAACATGTTGATTGCTCCTCTGTGGCATGTGAGGCCGTCTGGGAGCAGCGAGCACGCAGACGTGACTCTGCTGGAATCCGGCGTGCCTTTCATGTGCAAAGTAGCCACCTTGACCCAGCAAATGCTACAGCGAGTACATGAAAAACACCAGGCTGTTTCCAACCAAACACTCTGTAAAGCCACAGACGGACCTGAGGGCGAAGATGCTTATCTGTCTGACCTTACATACACTTACATGTCTGGAAAGGACTTGTTTTATTACTGTTTTGTAATGGAAAATAACACGCACACGGCTGAAAAACAAGCTCTCATGAATCTAAGTAACGACAGAGTAAGAGGAGAGTATGACACACTGCCAGTTAGGTAGCTCAGTACTCCCCTTCCTGAAAGAAGAAGAAGAAAGAAAAAAAACTTTCCGGGGAACAAAGGCGGGAAAGAAAGAAAGAAAGAAAGCTCTTTATCAGGACTGGATGTTATCCCAGAAGGAGGCAAAGAATATAGCACAGAAGAAGAATTGCCAAGAGAAACCAAAGCTTTTTTTTCCACCTCTTGTCACAGACTGTTCCACACACTCACATTACACACACCATAGTGAGTTACAGTATCAGCTGACCTGATCTCTCAGGACTATGGGAACTCACCTGTGCAAGCACTTTTTAAAGATCTGATGGTACCAGGACAGAGACTATGACTTGTGTCCTTTAGTTCCTCAAATGCTGCATCTACAGTATAAATGTAAAAGCTGTACAATTAAAGAGATCACAGATTTTAATCAATCTTAAGATTGATTTATCTGAAACAGACAAAAAAAAAAAAAAAGAGGGAGCGATTTAAGTCTATGGCTGGTTGGCACAATACTGCCTCTCACTGGACTGGAGTACGAAGACCGGTGCTTTTGTATGAGATATTCCGTGTAAAACAATCAAGAAAGGTTTCACATCATTTCAGAGTTTTATTAGATAATGTAAATAGTTTTTAGTACGACAAATCTGTAAGAAATATAGCTCCTTAAGGCAAATTAATGCAGAAAAAAAATCTAATCGAATCATTAGTCTGCCTGTGATTAACTCCAACAGGAAGGACTAGACTTCTTGGCAAGGGAGTTCTCTAATTTGAATGACAAACAGCTTTAAACAGAAAAGAAGCCATCTCAAATTTGACCTTCCTGTGACCTCAACATCGTTTGGATCAGTTACAAAATTAAAAATTGTTCACGTTGCAAGCACTGCTATGAAATCCCACGCATGACCATGTATCGGATACACGTGCGATCTGAAAAACACCTCATTTGTGCGTTCAGACAGCCCTGAAAAATACGATGTGTGTCAAAAATCAGAATCAAGTCACTTCAGGCTGTAAATTTGAACACAGCCTCAGTCCATCTGCTGGTCACACGGATAACTTTACATAAATTATGCAAACATTCAACCACAAGCTCTTGAGATGTCACACTAACAGTGATCTTGGACAGACGAACATGGACAACCTGAAAATGTAAAACTCCATTGTTAACGTAAAGAAGAGCTGTGCTGAAGGGTGAAATCCATAAAAGGGGTGTGAACTTGCAGACCACAATCATCATGCGGACCGGCTAAGTGGGAGAACCGATCAATTAGTGTGAGAAATCTGGTTATAGTTAAGGGAATTCCAGAAGAAACTACACACCTTATAGAAGACAATAGAAAAACATTTTTAAAAACAGATTTATAAAGGTCAATCAAAGCAGTGGTTAATGACGACTGGTTAGCAAGGCATATGTTTCTTCTCTGCCAGAAAACAGTTCTGTTGAGAGAACATGACTGAGTGAATGAATGTGAATCTGAAGGGACTGTGTGCACGCGCGTGCATGGGGGAACCGCTGTGAAACAATGTGCTGCATGTGAGGAAACCTAACCTGGCTTAGTGTAAGACAAAATAAACTGAGACAGAACATGCATTTTGGAAATTAATAAAAAATTCCTGTTCAAACATATCTGAATACACATGATCTTGGGAAAAAAAGGCAAATAAATTCCAATCTGCTGTTTCTCATTCAAAAAAATAGTTTGAAGCAGTTTGTAAGCTATAAAACACTAACTGACTGTCGACAAACAATGCAAGAGAACTAACTGCTCATTCTATGAAAGCACAAGAAGGACGACCTGTACCACCCAGTCATGCAGAGTGTCTGTAGGAAAAACTAACACATTACATCACCTTATATGATCTGAGCCGCAAGCACGAAGACATGCCCGAGGCTTCGTTTCCACTGAGCGAAAGCAATACAATCAAACAAACCTGGCACTATTTTCTTTGCACTTAACATTTGAGTATGTCTCTTTAAATACTTGCAATCTTTAGATCATATTTATACACACATTTTATTTATTTTATTTTGTTTTTCTTTTACCTCATCCATTATCTCTTGATCTCACCTGAGATTAATATCTTATTTTCTCTTATTAAAACACAGAGGTATAAGATGCACGACAGAAAGAAGTGTTCGCCTCAGTCCATAAATTCGATTTCCAGCAATGTCCATGAGGCCATGAGGTCTGTCTGGAAGGGACGCCCACGACAGCAGCGTACAGCTGAGCGATTTAACACAACGCAGCACACATGCATAGTGCAGGACAGCAGCTCAGGAATATATATGTGTAAAGGGCTTTACTGACATGGCAACGCTAAGGACTGCAGATATAAAGGCAGTTTATGTGGAAGCACATGCCGTCAACACATTAACAGGTGCGACAAGTGACACCGTGACCGCAGGACAACCAAGTCGGTATTCTAAGAAGTGGGGGGGGGGGGGGGAGAGATACATGAATAAAAAAATTGGCAAGCTCGTACTACTAAAGCTTTATAGTTTAGTCTATTCATTCATTCACTGTCTCACCGTCTGTCCCACTTTTTCTTGTACACAGGGTCACGTGGGGCCTGGAGCTTATCCCAAAAGGGCATGAGGCGGGGTACACCCTGGACAGGGTGCCAATCCATTGCACACACACACTCATTCACACAATTTAGGGGCGTCAATTAGCCTGCATGTTTTTGGACTGTAGGAGGAAACCAGAGTACACGGAGGAAACCCACCAAGCACAAGGAGAACAACCAAACTCCTTGCACATAGACGTGGGAATCGAACCTGGCTGGGAATTGAACCCGGGTCCTGGAAGTGCAAGACGACAGCGCTAACCACTAAGCCCAAATTCAAATCAAATCAAATTCAAATTTTATTCGTCACATACACAGTACGATATGCAGTGAAATGCTTACACGACCGCCAGTGACCTTAAAAAGAGAATTACATCTTACAGTAAGGAATAAATATGAATAAAGAAATACAATAGGAAAATTTTAACTTAACTAGAATAAAAATAGAAATAAAAAAATAAAAGTATACTGTACATAAAATAGAAATAAAAATAGAGATATACTGTACAATAGAGATTTTCTTTTAAAATTGAAATTTGGTGGAGGATGTATGGTGTGCAAGTAATTTGCATAGAAACATGTGTTAAGGTGCCTTATTAAAGTGACTTTGTGCAAGGGTCCAGAATGTAAACATAAATATGAGTTCCAATGTCAGGGCCACGGTGCTGCCTAGTTTATTAAAAACCAGATTTTGAGACAGGTGTGCATAGTGCAGCATTGGGTGGGATTCAAAACAATTAGCTTGTGCCGTTTTTTTTTTTCTTTCAGGCAGCTATAAACAATAATTTAAAAAAAAGGTAATTACTAACAAACACCAGACACAAAATCTGCTACAAGTCCCCTACATATGAACCAGTTCCGTTCCGAGACCTCCAATTTGTTCATAAGTCCAACAAACCAAGTTTGTTTAATATTGTAATTGAATGTAAATAAATAAGTAAATAAAAAGCATTACTGAATCAAAATATTCATAAAATTGTGATAATTATAGAATCGCAATACAAATTAAATCAGCATCTAGGTATCATGATATTGCATCAGGTGCTCCCTGGTGATTCAACTACAGTAGTGCTGCACAATTAACTGCAATTATTACAGCTGACACATGATTAGTCAAGAATTTATGTATAGTTTGTTATTAACTTAAGAATTATATTTATATACACTTTTAAGGTAAAAAAAAAATTGACAATTGACATTTTAATGAGATCATGTGCCCATCATTTGGTGTAAGATAGATAAATACGCATAGAAACACAATGGCACATTGTTAAACATCGTTAAACATTTCAACGTTTAAATTGCAATCATAATGTGATTTTTTAAATATAAAATTCTGAAGCCATAACTACACGCACACATACCTGTACATAAGAGGTCATTGCTGTATATGCGGTTTGAACCAAGATCCAGGTCCCATTTCACGTACATTCCATTGTATATATAATATTTATTATGTTTTAGTGCAATTATCTTGTTTTTATTCTTGCTGCTGGTTTCTGAGAGCTACCAAACAAATTTCATTGCATCACTACAATGACAATAAAGTCTCTCATCTCTTATCTTATCATTTGTGATTTATTGTCTGTGTTTGCACTCTCTCAAAGCAGAACAGCACTCTCTCAGGAAAAAAAAAAAAGAATCATATCTTATCAAATTTTATCAAAGATTGCAATTCGATTTGAAAAAGCGGTGCATTTTTATACAGGACGAGACTTCGTTCTCGTGAAATTTAATTGCACATTTACATGCGCGTTTTAAAACACGCCATCTATTGAATTTGGGAATTAACTAAACTTTTGTGCACGGAATGAAGGTGCGAGATCGCGTTTATTAAGTAGATTTCAACTGCACACTCAAGCTGTTAAATTCTGCAATGAAGTAATAATTTTTTTCATGTTTGAAGTGCGTTTTCCATTTAAATGTCAAATTAGCACATCATATTTTCCTGTGGGCCGATTGCTACGACACAAAGCCTATATGTTACCTTACAGTAAGCTCGGCCAAATATGCCTGTGAAAACCCCATTCAAATTTGTTAAGTAGTTTTTATGTGTGCAAAAACAAACAGACCACTAAAAACCATCGGGATGTGTTCTATTACTCACCTTACGTCCGCCACATTATCTATACATCTCTACATTTTAAGATATCTGTGGAAAAAATAAAGATATGAAGAGGAGTTTGTGGACACCTGACCATCACATCCACACCTGGCTCTTCGCCAACCATTTACTACAAATTTAAAAGTAAACAATGGTGTTTACTCCCAATGAGTGTATGCTGTAGGATTATGATTTGCTTTCACTAGAACTAAGAGGCCCAGATCTGCTCCAGTACGACAATGCTCCTGTGTACTCCGTGAGGTCCAGACAGACACGGTTGGCCAAATGTCTATCGACTAAAGAATAAACCCGAACTCCTCCAAACATCAGTACCGCACCTCACTATTCCTCTTGTTGCAGAACTAAAACACAAATCCCAAAAGCTACACACAGAATTCTAGTGGAAATCCTTCCCAGAAGAGTAGAGATCACAACGCTGTATTCATGCCCATGTGTATCTGTACCGGAAAAGAGCAAGTCACCGGAGCATGCTATCTCCACTTTTCACACATTTCAACAATTCCAATGAATTGAATGCATTTTTAGACTGTTATCATACTGCTTGTCTATCATGTACTAAGATACACACACACATACACACACACATACACACACGTGTATCATGTCAGGATAAATACTGCACAGAGCCCTATTCAAACTAAACCTATTCGAGGACCATTTAATTCAAGGACTCAACATTTAATATTTTTTATTTCATTTAATTTTTTTAAGGAAAAGCAAAAGCTAAAAATTTTTTTTAATCTGGTTCAAAGTCCAAGCACAATACTGTAAAAGCTCAACTGTATTAAACATAATCAAGAAAGAAAAGGAAAAAAAGTGTATAGCCTAAAGGTGAGCTTAAACGATAAGAGACTGGATGATTCATTGCTATTTTGCCTGCGTCTTGACATGGCAACTCGAAAGCGAAGACCTAGACAAACGCACGCATTTGGGATAATCTGTTCATAAACAAACGTAGATGAATAGTCTTGTGGACAGCGCCTCGTCTGTCCTTAACTGGCGCCAGGACTGGAATCAGGGTGTGGAGTCATAACAAGCCGAGTCTACGCTGAAAAACAGAGCGTCACAGCGGCGCACACACACACGTCTGGGAGCTGGAACTCCGTGCCCACTACCACACATTCGTCCTCAATCCCTCCCCCCCTTCTTTCTCTCTTTCGCTCGACCTGCCTCCCTCATTCATAAAATGGCTCCTTCGCTCCTCCAGCTGCGGACATGGGATTTACGGATAAAGGGCAGAGCGGAAGGCTGGTGTGCTTGTTTTTCCATTCCTATTGCTCCTGTTCTGCACAAGAATGTCCTGCCCCCCCACCCCCTCCCTACTTCTGTCAGAAAATCACCTGAAGCCCTCGGGCTCAAACGATCAATGTTTAGATTTCTGAATAACCTTATGTACGCCTGATTCGTTCCAGCACTGTAACGGATACAAACACAGACTGACACTGAAGCTTTCACGGGGGAGCATAAATATTTTAACTGCTAATTATGGCGAGCTAGCAGGATAGTGTGTGTGTGTGTGTGTGTGTGTGTGTATGTGTGTGTGTGTGTGTGTGTGTGTGTGTGTGTGTGTGTGTGTCTGAAATGCATACAGGAGTTTCCTTCTTGTTTAGGTTTAATTTATTAACTCTTTTTAAGCATAGGATGCACCGTATCAAGTTTTCCTTGGGTGTGTACATAATTATAAATGGATACGACCATACCACCCTAGTGGTTGTAACACATAACTGCAGGTGAACAACTGATAAATTACAAGGTGAGAAATGTAACGCAAGGTAAAATGCAGAGAGGTACGAAGACCGATTGGGATTTATATATAATCCCTAAAAGATTGGGCACACACTACGTTTGCACAGGGAGGACCGAGGTGACCTTGTGCCGAGTGTAACGACTGACTCGTCAGTTGATTTCTTTTGTCAGGTACGACTACAGCTGATCTCTGTAAGGTTTGACATTTCCCACACAACTCAGCATGTCTAACCTGTGTTTATCTCGCTCACACTCCTGTACCTTTCCTAAATAAGTCATTGGAAAAGACGGCAATAATGATGGAATGTTGTTGTTGTTTTTTTTTTATGCCAACGCAAGGTTTCTAAAAGTGACTCGAGCAACAGAAGACACACATGGACAAATGAGAACATTAAAAAATAGAGCAATCCAATGACAATGATAAACCGGTATGCAACAGAATTGCTTATCGGAAAAGTTTATTTCCTTAGACCTTTTGACTCCTACTGGCTTCCCAGTGTCTTTAATACGTGTTTGTTTAACATGAACATGTCCCGACTGGTTCATGTACTTCTCGATGGTGTTAAGCACATTGATGTGCTGGTGCTTTGCACTTTTGCTAGAGTTTCACCGCCTGCCGCACCACACACTTGCCCTCTGCGCGTCCGTAAATATGCACATATCCATTGGTAGGAACTATATTTCTACACATAATAAACAGCAAAGATGCAAGAAATTTATTTATGCACTGATTGATCAGTCAGTTTCCAGGTTGCCTGGGGATGACTGACCAGCCTTGGATATAAATTGCTCCGAATGCACAAGCTCCCGAATGATGCAACAGAAATTAGTTTTTATGGCATTACACTGCCAAAAGTTCAAGTGCGCATAAACAAGCCTCAGATTGACCCTTTTACTCCAAACACTGCAAGCGAATTAGTCTTGAAACCCGCTCATAACACATCATTACACTAGTCTCAACACCACGAGCGCCTATTAGTCTCGAAACATGGATGTTAGAAGCTGCACGCAACCGCCCGTGTGCTCGCAATTGATCAACCGGTGCTCAAGACTACAGGAGGTGCACTCAACTGTTCACACACTGGCGTCCTGTGTGATACAGTAGGAGTGAATTACTTGCTAAATTTGTTTAGAAATACTAATTTCAGTAAAAATAGAACATTCTGTCTAACCTGATTTTAAATTAAATATTAAGCTCCTGTATTCAGTGTTAGTTTGTATTGTTTAAAGACTGCACTTGGTTTTTAAATGAAAATATTTTTCATTTATTTAATTACTCAAGTTCAATTGTTGAATAAAACGTCAAGCCCGTTTTTCTGAAGAAAATTAATGTGTAATCTCTCTCCACAGGTCAGTTTTACAAAGTCCTTTACAGCAGTGGTTCCCAAACTGGGGGTCACGGAATAATTTCAAGGGGTCGCGAGAGGGATTAAAAAATATATTTTTTTGTGATTATAATACACACTTTTCAGTATTACAAGCAGGTCTGGACTGGGACCAAAAAACGGCCCGGGCATTCAGTTCAGAGCAACGGCCGGCGAGGGGGGGGGGTCTTGCGCGTGCATTCAGAGCATGCGGAGGGGGGCGCGGGTTGCGCGCGCGTTCAGATCATGCGACCGGGGGGGGGGGGCTTGCGCGTGGCCCAAAAATGTGCGTCGGCCCACCGGGCCCTATGGTCAGTCCAGGCCTGATTACAAGTAAATGCTATAAATAAATATTTTCTGATTTGTAAAGATATTACTGATTGAGTTTGAGTGTTTAAATTGCGACTCATAGATATGACATCACTGTGCAGCGACTGGCTCACTAGTTATTGCTACAGCGCACAACTGCACGTGAAAACCGCAACTGCCGAGATGGATACATTTGTTATTTGCAAATCTAATGTTAAGGACATTGTTTGCCTGAGTCATCGGAACCATGTACATCGACCAAGCAAAAGAGCAAGAGCCCGACAGACCAAAGTAGTAAACATCGGAAATATAAACAGTATCAGTATTCAGTAAGTTACGATAGCAACCGAATACACGAGTTGTCCCGTGCAGCAGTGGATGTACTGCTTCAATTTGGATCTACATATTTGTGAGCAGTATTTTTCCGCTGTTACATATAAAAAAAACAAATACAGCTCACGTCATGATGTCAGGCCACGAATGAAGCTTTTGTGCTGCCAAAAACAAGTACACCGTTCCCATTGAAAGGTAAGCCGAAATGTAGTAAAAATACTGTGAACAGCTTATGTTTATTGCTTGTTTTTGATAGTGGGGGTCGCGAGATCTTGTTGATCTTCAATTAGGGGTCGCGGGCTTGAAAGTTTGGGAACCACTGCTTTACAGAAACTGAGACACTGCTTGCTAAACTACGTTAGTTGTCTGCTAAGTTTAAACTTTCACGCAAGCTGAACACAGGACGGGGCAGCACAAGGGCGGTTTTGGTCATGAATTCATGATAAGTTCGCACATGGTGCATGTTTTTAATGCTGAAAATAATTTTTCCTCCCAAATATGGTAAAACGGCAACTTTACAGCGTTCTGCTTTAATGACGCAGTTTTTCTGAAAAAATACATTTAAAAAAATTTTTTAATCACATGCATGCGATTCTTGTCACCTGGTCAGAAACACGCGAATCAAAGCAGATCAAACACACCGACTTCATGTGTTTAGACGGAATCAACAACACCGGACATGGAATGTGCTTGCAGCTGCCAGCAATAAGGAGCAAACCTCTCAGATCTAAGTAAGGCTCGAAAATGAGCCCTTGCTCTCCTGAAGCACATCAAAGGTAGTCTCGCTTAACTCGAAGTGTGTCCCTCGGGCTCTTGTCTTCAGACAGGTTTTAATAAAGAGACAAAGAACCTCATGCTGATAATTACACCCTGAGCACAAACTATAAATCTGTGCGAGGTATTAGCCAGCAGGGAAAAGTCAGCAGTCAGGCTGCCACCCCAGGATCTGGGAAGTATAGAGCACTCCTCTTTATTAGAGTTCAAAAAGGAGTGTGTGCGTGTGTGTGTGAGAGATGTGGTGGGTTTACATGACTGACCTCGTGGTGCCAAGTATAAACAGTAGTAAAGCACACTTCCTGATCCTAGCCTGCTAGCCTCTTAAATCTGTCGATCTTTTTCTCTATTGATTTTTTTTTTTAACCTCATTTGTGAGGTCACTTCGAAAGGGGAATAAAAGACAGCTTTTATTGGTGTCACATAAACCAAATAAATCTGGTTATTTTTAATAGGTGCTATTCTCATGGGAAAGCTTGAAATGTTCTTGGTTGGGGTACAGCAGTTAGCACGGTCGTTAACGGCTAATCGCCCGGTCACAGCTGATAAGGACTTCTATGTGATTAAAGCGATGACTTTATGAAGAAATTAAATGTTTGTGTGTTAGAGAATACACAGAGGATAGAGATCTAATTAACGATTACATGTTTGCAGGATTAGTGTTCTGACATCGGTTTCAGCACAAAGAAGAAACAACTAAAATTGTGGCCGGTGCTTTGGCTGATTACATTTGGAATAATTAGCATCCGAGTTTGGACAAGGAGTGAAGCCATTGCCAGCCATAACATTAAACTCGCATCACATTTACATTGATTATCAATTATATAACAGTAAACTAGTGACCGGATAATTAATTGGCACCCAAGATCCATTTATGCCTGTGAGGTGTGAAGACAATTGGTAAAAGACAATGCAGCAGAACTTGAACAATCAATGTTGATCATAATAGAAAGGCACCAGAACATCCAGTGGTCCACAGCCTGCTGTTTACAAGTTGGAGGTTGTTGTTAATCTGAATTGCTCCAAACTTCCGGAGATCTCAAGCCGATCGAGCATACGGCAGACAAAGAAGTCCAAACCATGTAGCCCCATCTGGAAATCCACAGCACCCAAAGGATCCACAGCCAACACTCTTTCAGAGGCCCAGCCGAGCCATGACCTAAGGGCCGGAGCTGCCTCTGTGGCACAACGGGAGTCTATATGATTAGGGTTGGGTATCGATTGTTTTTTTTTCGATACCGGTGCCAAATCGATACTTTGAAAACGGTACCGGTGCCAAAACGGTGCCTGAACCGATACTTTTAAGCCAAAAAATTATAGTGGATGACTCAAGAATGAATTTTTATTGAACAAAAAATTTTATGCTTAAAATTTAACTATATATTAAAAGTTTAAAGTATATATGAATATGTAAGCTTCAAATTTTAGCAATTCTTTTGCAGAAATTTCACCATATTTGCCTTTTCTGTCAAAATACGACACCTTTCCTGACTTATTGCCCTGCACAGGACATGCATAGCCTTCTTTACAATGGTAAATGAGGTCACTGTTGTAGTGCTACTAGTACAGGCTGGAAAGCCATAATTATAAACAGAATCCATGTTGCATTAGTTTTTTACAAATAGTTCGACTATTTGTTAGCATGAATGCAAGATTTGCATTTTGCTATTAAGAACATTATCCTACTACTAACCTGCGGAAAGGCTGCTGACGTCGTCATAATCGGTGACTCCTTTTTGCTACAGTTGGTATGACTGGGACTGAGGGTCGTCCACACTGATAGCGCCAGCTGTTGTCCACAAGCTGTTAAACACGGTGCCTCCGTCTGCTTTTAACTTTATTCCGTCTGCCCTCGAATGTTTCATTAGATTTGACGTGTTTCCGCCTTTACACGCAACTGCTGTAAAACATTTGCTGCACGTCGCGGTGCCGGAATCCTATCTTGTGAAATACAGCCACACTTTCGACCGTTTAGTTTTAGGCATTTTAACAAGAGTTGTTTACTTTAGCATGCTAAGCTATCGGTAGACCGCCTGCTGCCGTCAGAGCGAGTGTAACGTTAGTTACTGCATTCACGCGCATGTCGGATGGTCTCTCATTTCCGGATGATTTGTGCTTTTAATTTTTTTATTTAATCTAATAAACGATTAATCTACAAAAATATATGAATCTAGAGAACAAATATTTCAATCAACAGTTCAGGCATTTAAGTGGCACCGAAATAAGGCACCGAAATTCGCGTTCTGTTTCGGTCCGGTACATACCGGTTCTGTAGGTACCGGTTCCGTATTGGCACCAGGTTTCGGTACACAACCCTATATATGATACTGGGATGTTTTACATTGCATTGTTACTGCTGATCGGTGCTGAACATTCAAACCATTACCATTAAATTCCCTTAATGCCACAAACCTACACCAAGTCATACACCAATTTTTTCTTCCCGATCACTATGAACTATTTTATTTATTTGGTTTTATATAGCAAAATATAAAACAAAGTAAAAAAAATAAATAAATAAAAAAGCCTTAACTAAACAAACATAATACAAAAAAAAAAACTATACAGGAGAGAGTGAAGACTTCATTTTTATATGCATATTTCATGCCCCTTCCTTAGGGAGACTTGAAGTGACGTGAGACGTGAAGGAATGGAGGACAGAAAGACTGGTAAGAAGGAGGTTAGAGTTTGGAAGCAGAATCCCGTTCCATGACAACACTGGGTAGTTCTTCTTCAGGGGACTTTTCTCTCTTTTGTTTTTTCACATCTGGTTCATATGTGGTGACCGTTTTTGCTAAAAACCTATCCAGACCAATTAGTTTTTTCTGCGCTGCACAAAAGAAAAAGAAAAAACACGGACGATACAGCAAAGGCTTGAATGTCACTCCACAAAATTTTTTATCATGTCACGGACTGAGTAAAACTGAGGACGGGGAACGATGTTTTCGTGCCTTTGCTCAGCCACTAGCGACAGCTTGGGATGGCGGTTTCTGAGGAGGAGTTCATGAACAGAGACAAATTTTTGGTTGTGAACCGATTCGTTCGTGCTCAGGGACGTTTATGGGCCGAGGTTCCACTGCATATTATTTTGTATATTCATGTCTTAATGTTGTTGATAAGTCTTTGAGAAAGTGTGATTATTCGATCGAGTTTGAAGTGTGAGAAATGTTCTTTAATCCTGGAGGAAGAGTGTATGCTGGGAGGAATAAAAAAAAATTAATGAAAAAAAAAGAGTAAGGGCCACGAAAAGGCCATAAAGATTTCTCTGGACAATTTTCTTTACACAAGCTGTTTCCTGTGCTTCGGTGACTTTGTTAGGAACCTGATTTTCTACAGTGTGGTCACATAAAAGGGCGTTTGAACGGTTTTAATTTAGTTCTATTGGTTTCCAGTTCCCAAGACTGCCTCGTCTCCATTTCCTAATATACTTATATAACGTTAACGGAACAATTGTGATTTTGCAGAGTTCTCCCTGGTGACCCTTTTCTCTGACCACATCTGCAAAATGAAACGAGTTTATTACTGGCAATGACAAATTCATAACTGCTGGAACACCAGACAGTCAAAACAGAAAACATTTCCCTAAAGCTTTGGATGACAGTGTTAAGAAACAAATACACAGCACTTCATTTATTTCTTTGTGGTGAGGTCTCTGGTTTGTGTAGTGAAAATGCTGCGTTTTGGTTGATCACTCAGATTTGTGTAAACCGTGCCGTGCTGCTTTCCACCTCCTCACCATCTGAGAGGCAGGGAGAACTTCCAGTTCTGCACACTTTATTGATTCTTCACACTTTCCTTCCGAAACCCAATTCTCCGTTACACCAGCATCAAACACAAGAGCGCGAGTGTGCCTCTCACTTTTTACTACAGCAGACCTGAAGTTCTAAAAAAACTAACAAACGAAAAAGAAAAAAAACCCGCAAATTAGAAACAAACAGCAACAGTACTAACAAAACCACAAAAATAAATATTAGAAAACAAAAGCAATAAAAAAAAAACTAAAACAAGTCAGACAACAGAACGAGTAATAGTACAGTGGCGACGCTGGTGTCCACGTCTTTTTTGGAACTAATTTGCATGTCTGAAATAACCTTACAATTATGCTTCAAACAGGAAGGAAGCTACCGAAGCTACTGTGACCTTGACCCTGGTGACCCTGTGTGGATTAATGCTGCATTGGACTGAATGAGACAACTTGTATTTCCCGGACATCCAACCTGAGGGGGAGGAAAGGAAAGGTACAGGGATGGCAAGGGGAGAGAAGGGCAAAAAAGAGAAGGAAGAAAATGAAAGTGAAAAAAACTCAAGCCAGAATTCCTACTTATGGACTCTAGATGGTGTCCTCAACCCCACATTCCTCCTGCTTCGGCATGACTAACTTAACCTTTCTTTTTGCAGCATCTGCATCAATGCTTTTTGATATTTATTTTAATTGTAGCTTGAACGCTTGGAGATCAACTTCACCGAGGACGTGGTCATGGGAGCTGATCACTGCCACTCCTGTCAATGCTTGCGATTCCACCAGGTGCACGTTTCAGAAAAGCAGCTTTCTGTTCCTCATCCACTAAAGATATGTCTCTACTCTATTTTCAAAGGATGCCACTTCTTCTGGAATGCTTCTGAAAGCTGTTCAACCCACCAATTAGGTAGTGCTTACCTCACAAATATTCATACTGAAGCCAAAAAGTCTCTTTTTTTTTTTTTTTTTTTTTTTTTTTAAACATTCCTGCTGGGGACAAAACAAAAATCTAGAGCTGCTGCTGGGAAGAGGAAGTGATGTCGACTTTGTCTGGAAGGAGGAAAACAAATGCTGGAAACACACCTAGGGTTAGACAGAATAAATAACTTCTGACTATAATAAGATCAGAAACATCACGTCGAGTTGTTTTCATTTACATGAACCAGATGTTAAACTATGCCATGTCGGACCGTCAACAAGCACATGATTGCTCAATAAGCCCCTCCTCGCATTCCTTGTTTTTCTGTTCTGTATTTGATTGTCCTGTTGCCCTTTTTTCGTTTGTTTCTTTCCTCCACACGATGCTCGTCAGTTAAGTGTTGCTACAGATGGACGTCATCGGTCGGCATTACACCAACATCTTTATCAGGGTTAAAAGCGCAGGGAGGACAAAACCATTTGATTCATTTCGTTACTCCTCATAAAAGGCATGCAGCACTGTGCCAATTCTCCACTGCGTTCTACCATGTCAGTGAGCCCAGTCATCTCAATGCCAGAGCATGGCCTGAGAACTTTAGCACCTGCATCTGGCAGCGACGAGAGGGTAAACATGGGGGAAGGATGGAAAAAAAAAAAAAACCCAGCCATACGAGTGAGGGATCGGATGGAGCCAGCAGATGTCTTCTACATAGCTTTTAAATAAAAGCTGCAATGGTTTTAAGATCATCTTTTTGGGCACAGAGTGACACGTAAGAGCACACAGTGACTAAACATAAGCTCTGGCTATTGAGTCCTTTTAGGGCTGCAACAACTAATCGATAAAATCGATAATTAACGATAATCAAATTCGTTGTCAACGAATGCCGTTATCGATTAGTTGGGCTGCTCACTTTACTGAGGAGCGCGACCACAAGATGCACAAATACACAAAGACACACACAGATACACAGTCGCTCGCTCTTCTGTAACGTAATGGCGGTTACAGAAGCATTTGCAGGAAAAAGCGCGCGGCCCAAGTCCTCCAAGGTATGGGAGCAATTTACATTAAACACCTCTTATCGGGCATTAAAATTGAGCGGTTTTCTGCCGTTCGTAGTGTCCGGTGAGCGCGGATGAAGCGCCGAGGGTTTTCTACACATGTGGGAGCCCCTAGTGACGGGGAGGAATTGGCCACGACTTAAAAAAAAAAAAAAAAAAAAAAAAAAAAAGGTTAGTGAGTGTGTTCACACGGGCTTTGGTGACGTGCGTTTGTCCGGTTGCGCTGTTATACGACGTAAAAAGAAAAAACGTTGCATGCAGCTTTTTCTTGGCTTTCAAATCCCAACAAACGCAAGGAAAACACTTCTAGTTCGTTTTCTTCGCGTTCATTTTACACTTCGGAGGACCGGATATATCCCATGATCCTACATGCTATACACAGGGAAATGCGGAAAAAAGGCAAAATAAAGAGAGTGAACCCAGTAGCCGGGTTTTTTCCCCTCTCCCTACGTCGCCGTATTACGGGAATGTTTAAAACAATAAGATTAATGTCTAGTGTAGCAAAATGGTCTATATATATAATTTTTTAAAATTATTATTATTGAGACAACAAAAAAAAGGATAAAATACACGAGAGGATCGAAATAATGTATAAAACGAAGTCTAGAAGTCTATTATTCTTCTTAAGTTGAATTAATTTAAGAGAATTTAAAATTGAGGTCATTCTTAATATCAATGTCAGTGTATTTTTTTAAAACTATATATAGACACAGTGAACTTGCCATCTGCAATTTTTGTTAAAAACAAAAATGTTGATTTACATAAAATAAGGTTTAAATGGCAAAATTAAAGATCATTAAACTCTATATGTGGCTTTTGCATTTTTTTAAAGTTTACTTTTATACATAAATAATACCCTGATTTATGGTTTTATATAGTTAAGCAAAACATCAAATTAAAGCGTTCAGCTTTATCCGATTAATCGAAGAAGAAAAAATTAATAATAATCGCCCAACTAATCGATTATCAAAATAATCGTTAGTTGCAGGTCCTTTAAAAGAGAGGAATCTGTTTTGCTCTGGGTCTCCAGTAAATTGTAGAAAGCAGGTTAGGTTCATTTTAATTCTAGGACTTTGGTCTAATACTGCAACAACACAATATAATTAAGCCATAAAACCAAATGTCATCTGATAATTGTAAATGAGAGCCTTGTAAAGGTCTCCAACAGCAACTAAACCTGGGTTTTGTCGTTCCTTGTTCAGCATGCGGGGGACTATTTTGTGAGCCAACAAACCCCAAAGCTTAAAGAGCTTTTTAAAAAAAAAAAAAAAAAAAAAAACAATAGTTTGCTCGTATTCCTATTGCCCTACCTAAACGGCACATCAAGAAGAACCTTCTCACATGTTAACCAAAGACTTAAGGTTCAGGAGAAATAACAGCTTAATTGATGCCCTGAGTGCATGAGGCTCAAAGTCAAGAATTTCAAAAGGCCCGCAGTACAACAACTCAAAGATAAAAGCGTGACTAATACGCAGCAGTTTGTCGGATAACTTCCCGTCAGACTGCGCCCACAAAACAAGGTAAGGGAAAGACCACAAAAACAAACATAGCAAACACTTCAGGCTGAACAAAAGCCACAGGAGGAGAGGTCGGGTAAGGACGCCACTCTGAGCTATTCAACGCTTCATTGATCGTTTCACTCTCAGGTGAAAGACTATCCTCCCCCCGCCCCACCAATTCCTCCATTCAAATCAAAGCAGCCTTTCAGTGATGCACTGATGCTACCATGATATTCTAGCAAGCTTTCAGTCCATCCCAGTAGAAACCGTTAAGACCAGATCATGGGTGGTATATCCTACGGATTCCCTCACAAACACCACAACTTCAAAACTAAAAAAAAACAAACTAAGTTTTGCTTAGTACCGACTAAGCGAAACTTTTTTTTTTTTTTTAGTTTTGAAGTCTACCCACTGTAGATGGAAATCGTAAATCCCATCTTCGCTTATCCTGCCTATTTACTGTAAGAGTATTTGATTTCTCATAAACTAAACTCAAAATTAGCATCTAGATTAGAAATCAATAACTAGCGGATCTAAGTTCAAATCAAGACCAAATAAAAGTTCTATCCAGACTCTAATGCTTTTCTGATTAAAGGAAGAAAAAAAATCAATATACCAGGAATCTAGCAATTTTTCTGTCATGGTGGCTGTGGCTAGAGTTGTAATCAGGCCTTAAAAGTTAGGCCCAACAGGGCCCGAGCCCAACAGATTTCGGCCCGAGCCCGACAAGTACATATTGATTGACAGCCTTTTAAAAGCCCGAACCCGACTTTACAGCCCGACATTATTCAAAAGTGCGCAAACACACGGCGCTTTTGCCTTTGGTCAAGAATGAGTCATTTATACACGTTTTAACATAAGTTATTTATGACTAATGAATAAACTACAGGCAACTTGTAAGTTGGAACAAAAAATAAACAAGCCCTCTGTAACATCTCAGCACTCAAATAAGTCCAGGCATACACTTACCCTATAAATAGGCCAACAATAGTCCCATAAAAATAAGTATTCCTTTACAAATTAAAATAAGTTAAATTCAAAATTAAGATGTGTTTTTGGCAATAACGAAATTAAAATAAAGGCTCCACGGGATTTGCTTCGCCACTTCCCTCCACAATCCGGCCTCAACGCGACGGTGAACTGCAGCTGAAATTTAATAAAAGAATAATGCCAACATTAGGGCTGCAACAACTAATCGATAAAATCGATAATTATCGATAATGAAATTCGTCGTCAACGAATGCCGTTATCGATTAGTTGGGCTGCTCACGTTATTGAGGCGCGCGACCACAAGATGCACAAATACACACACAGATACACAGCCGCTTGCGCAATGGAGGTTACAGAAGCGTTTGCAGGAAAAAGCGTGCCTCCCAAGTCCTCCAAGGTATGGGAGCAATTTACATTAAACACTTCTTATCGGGCGTTAAAACCGACAGTTTTTCTGCCGGTCGTAGTGTCCGGTGAGCGCGGATGAAGCGCTGAGGGTTTTCTACACATAGGAGTCAGTGAGAGAGTTAACACACGTCACCAAAGCCCGTGTGAACACACTCATCGGCTGCGCGGTTATACAGGGTAAAAATAAAAAATAAAAACGTTGCATGCAGTGCAGTTTTCTTCATGTTCATTTTACACTTCGGAGGACCGGATATATCCCATGATCCTACACGCTGTACAGAGGGGAAAAGGGCAAAATAAACAGAGTGGACCCAGTAGCGGCGAGTTTTTTTTCTCTCTCCCCACGTCGCCGTATTACGAGAATGTCTAGTATTTATTTTATTTTTTTTATTGAGGAAAAAAAGGATAAAATACACGAGAGGATCGAAATAATGTATAAACCGTGAAAAGGATGTAGTAGACACTTCAATTAAAAATATCATAATCTAGAAGTCTTCTTCTTATTAAGTTGAATTAATTTAAGAGAATTTAAAATTTAAGTCATTAACAACTGAATGTATTTTTGTTTTAAACTAATATATATACACACACACACACACACACTGTAAACTTGCCATCTGCAATTATTGTTAAAAACAAAAATGTTGATTTACATAAAATAAGGTTTAAATGTCAAAATTAAAGATAATTAAACTATGTGGCTATTGCATTTTTTAAAGTTTACTTTTATACATAATACCCTGATTTATGGTTTCATATAGTTAAGCAAAACATCAAATTAAAGTGTCTAGCTTTTATCCGATTTAATCGATATACATATAATGTATGTACAGTATGTATGTATGTATGTATGTATGTATGTATGTATGTATGTATGTATGTATGTATACAGATGGCAAGTTGACCATGTTTTATTTATATATATATAAATATATGTATACAGATGGCAAGTTGACTGTTATATCTATCTATCTATCTATCTATCTATCTATCTATCTATATATATATATATATATATATAGATAGATAGATATAACAGTCAACTTGCCATCATATATATAGATAGATAGATAGATATAACAGTCAACTTGCCATCTGCAATTATTGTTAAAAACAAAACAAATGTTGGTATGGTTTTATATATAATTATAAGCAAAACATCAAATGAAAGAAGCGCTTAGATTTATCCGATTAATCGAAACAATAATCGACCAACTAATCGATTATCAAAATAATCGTTAGTTGCAGCCCTAGCCAACATTAGCCTACATGGTCAAAACTTTCTCACACCGGAGACTTTGCTTTAGTCGCTGGTGCAACCAAGACGTAATCGCCAGTGGCAAGCCTCTGTTTAAACTCAGCATCCATTTTCGCATTTCTCTCGCGCTAATCAAAACGCATCACATGACCACGCAAGCCCGAGCCCGGCCCGAGCCCGTGTAAAATTATATTAATTAAGCCCGAACCCGACTGAACCATCGGGTTCAGGCAAAGATCTTCAGCGAGACTCGCGCTAATCAAAACGCATCACATGAACGCATGTTCCTGAAACCAAGGCAATAATAAAAGGCAGCAATGTCTTTGAGATAAAATACGGATGTTAGAGCAAACGTAAGATGCCTGAACTGAGAGCCCAGTATGACAGAGCAACCACAAACCTATACAATATTAAAAAATGTTGTTTGTATTCTATACAAAGATAAGGAAATATACAATGCCATAAAAGTTCAACTTGTCCACATGTTTAACATAGTTATTGAAAACTGACGATCAACATCATTAAAATCCTATGGAAATTTTATATTGCTCAATTTTAATAGGCTTACAAGAACTACTCAGCAACCAATGTTTTCAACCTCCCTGAAACCTGGCTCCCTGGCTTTATCCCAAATAAACTCCCACAGGTACGTGCAATTCAGAGAACGGACATCTGAGACAAACAAGGAAACTAAAAGAGGTGAAAACTGCTTTCCTGTAAACAAACACGGGTGTAATCATGTTAGTCAAATCTAAGATCGGTTTGTGTTGAGTATAAATTCTATTTCAACACTTCCTGTACCCATAAACAGCCTAGCAATCATATTTATAAATAAAAACAAATAAATAAATAAATAAATAAAAAGACTCACTATCATTTATGACATCCAGACAAAGTTCATACAATATATAACTTGTGTATATAATATAAAAAAATAAATAAAATAAAGAGAGAGAGAGAGAAGACCACTGAAATTTAGCAAACATGATGCACTGTCATTTATCTGCTCATTTAATCACCGTCCTGTTCACCTCATTTCCAAACAAGGGCAAAAACTTAAAACTAATATATCTGTTGTAAACAGCTGAACGAGTGAAGCCTTTGCAAAGTCACACAGCTGCTGGATGAATAAAGAGCCACCCATAAGTCATTTATCAGTTGTATTCATACTAAAATGCACCTCTGTAGACATGGTCTTTTCTAAATTAATGACTGAAACCCCGCCAAACAGGTCTGCTCATGATCATCAACTTGGACCTAGACTTTGTGCGAAAGCATCTTGGCGTGTTGTCCCGGATATGTTTATAATCTTCAGCTCGATTTTTAGCTCAATCTCTGCATAGCTCCTGCGAGTAAAGCTTAACCAATTGACTGTGCCAGATCCCATCTGTTAATTGATCACAGATTTCCTAACAGACAGGAGACAGCAGGTGTGACTGGGAAAGTACAAAAGTGTCTCGGCGCAACCTTCGGCGCAGAAGAACCTCAAGGTTGCATGCTCTCTTCAGGCTTTAAACCAGGGATGTACCTATAAGTAGAACATCAGCGGCTCGGTGCTCTCTAACATGGGGGTCAGTCACATTTCTGAACAATCGCTATATGAAGATCTCAGAGGTGCAAAGGCAAACCCAGCAGGGGACGTTCCTTCTGAGACAGATGAAAAAAAAATTAACCCGTCCACAAGGTCTAATGATTAAATTTTACACAAACTTTAGCGCTAGCCAAATGATTGGCCCTTTCACATCACAGGAATGAAGCAAACTTCGACAGATAATCAGGAAAGTATAAAGAATGGTGATCTGTCCTCCGACAAGCCTTCAGGACATCAATCATACCAGACTCCTCTCACCCGGGACATCTCATTCTCTCCAGCAGGAGACTCAGTGCTGTCATAGTGATCACAGAGTAGCAGAGACCTTCCCAACCTTTAGTGATGGAATTCCAAGATGATGATTGTTCAGTTTTTTTAATTTATCTTAATCTTAGTCAAAGGTCAGAAAAAGCACACAAAAAAAAACTACCTGATCTTGGTCATCTTGTGTAATAGGGTTATTCGAGGAAAGACATGAAAATATTAGACAATCCTTACCATCAGTAAATCTTTGTTAAAAATGTATTAATTTTATTGATGTTTGTTTGTTTTTTGGAAAATTCTTGCAAATTTAGACGTCCTTGTGTTTAAAATCATCACTCTAATGTGTGAGTAAAGCAGTAGAATCAGCATAGCCTGTGGTAGACATTACGTGGATGAACTCACTGTCCCATATCCTGAAGGGAGTGTTTCAAGTTAATTAGACCAGTTACTGTAAATTGAGGCATGCTGTATTCATGTGACGAGTAAATAAGGGATTACAAGACAGGCGCAAGTCTCAATACCACTGAAGCTGATTCATAAATTGATCTAAAAAACAGCATGTAGTGACGTCATACGACAGTTTAACCAATTCTGGATTTTTAAAGAATTTCCGGACGTCTATCCTGAAGGTAAACTTTCCTTTATAGCCGTCTTTCTGAAAGCATTTTCACATACAGTGCTGTGATTTTCTTTTCTTGCATATTTGTCACACTTAAAAAATAGTTTGATTTGAATCATTTATGTTATACAAAGACAAAACATTTTGAGTAAAAACAAAATGATGATTTCATTTACTAAAGGGGGGAGGAGCTGCCCAAACCTACCTGGCCCAATGTAAAAATTTGGGTGATGCAGCAGCACAATGATCTATAACACACTAGCAGGTCCAGCACTAAATATATTAAAAATAAATAAATAATAATTTAAAAAAAGGTTTTAGAATCCGGACTTAAATCCGATTGAAATCCTTAAACAGGCCGTTCATGCTCGAAGCCCCTCCAATATGGCTGAACTAAAACAATTCTGCAAAAAAAGAGTGGGCCAAAATTCAGCAATATGAAAGACTCATTGCCAGTTATCGCAAATGCTTGATTACTTGTTTACAAAAGGGCCAGGTAGGTTTGGTCCCTCAATAAATGAAATAATCAAAACCAGCAGCAGGTTATCCTTGTATCGTATTATTGTTTGTTTGATGATTTAAATCATTTAACATATATGAAAAAATATTTATCAGGAAGGGGCAAATATTTCTTCACAGTACTGTTCGAACTAGACCACGGCTTGAGAGAAATTTTAACAAGTTATTTAAATAAATAAATAAATAAATAAATAAATAAAAGGGAGTTGTACAGCGAAGATTTGTGGCCTCACAGACCAAGAAGGTAATGTGATCACACTGTCCTTGCTTTGATCTTTAGAGAGCTATAAATGTTGTTGGCTATAATATATAGCTGACGCTTCAATTACCTTTAATTAATCTCTTATCTTACCAGAGACAGTCAGGGCTCGGGATTTGATCACATCCACCTACCGGATTCTCCAGCTAGGCTAATCCCATCAATATAAATCTGTAAAAACGCCAAGTTGGTCGGTAATGCCTTGAGCGACAGGTTGCCGTGTGCTTCCTGCGCTGAAAGCAAACTGAAGCAGAATGTTGCTCAGATGTGTCTACATCATGAATCAAAGCCAGCAAGAGAGTGATTAAGTGGCAGACAAAATACCATCACAACTACACAACTTTATTTAAACTACTGACAGTTTTAACAAGTATGGACATATTTTAAAACAATAAATACTATTAATAGCAATGACAAGCAGCCAGTGGGATCACTAGAACACTAAGGGCATAGAGCTACAGCCAAGTTGTGATGTGTGCCAGGAGAGAGTGAGACAGCTTCACCAGTCAGCCAGTTGGAGCTACTCAATAAAGTGCTGACAAGCTTAACAAGACTCAAGTTCCATGTTCCTCTTCAACAGCGTTAAAATCCGGCTTTACACTTTACACAGGTGATGATTTTGTTGTCACAGACATAAATAATTCCTATCTTACAGTATGTTGCCATTTCAGTGTTACTTGCTTAGAACTACACAAGTTCTAAGCAATATCTTTACACGTATAACTTTATATCGACAAGGAGAACACAGCGTCTCTCAAACTGTTACAGTGGTTTGAAAAAGTATTCGGCCCCCTTGAACTTTTCCACATTTTGTCACATTACAGCCACAAACATGAATCAATTCTATTGGAATTCCACGTGAAAGACCAATACAAAGTGGTGTACACGTGAGAAGTGGAGCGAAAATCATACATGATTCCAAACATTTCTTACGAATAAAAAACTGAAAAGTGGTGTGTGCGTAATTATTTAGCCCCCGGAGTCAATACCCCTGCAATTACAGCTGCCAGTCTTTTAGGGTATGTCAGCTTTGCACATGCAGAGACTGAAATCCTTGCCCATTCTTCTTTGCAAAACAGCACCAGCTCAGTTAGATTAGATGGACAGCAGTTTTCAGATCTTTTGCCACAGATTCTTGATTGGATTTAGATCTGGACTTTGACTGGGCCATTCTAACACATGGATATGTTTTGTTTTAAACCATTCCATTGTTGCCCTGGCTTTATGTTTAGTGTCGTTGTCCTGCTGGAAGGTGAACCTCCGCCCCAGTCTCAAGTCTTTTGCAGACTCCAAGAGGTTTGCTTGCCCTGTATTTGGCTCCATCCATCTTCCCACCAACTCTGACCAGCTTCCCTGTCCCTGCTGAAGAGAAGCACCCCCAGAGCATGATGCTGCCACCACCATATTTGACAGTGGGGATGGTGTGTTCAGAGTGATGTGCAGTGTTAGTTTTCCTCCACACATAGCGTTTTGCATTTTGGCCAAAAAGTTCCATCTTGGTCTCATCTGACCAGAGCACCTTCTTCCACATGTTTGCTGTGTCCCCCACATGGCTTGTGGCCAACTGTAAACGGGACTTCTTACAGTATGGTTTGCTGTTAACAATGGCTTTCTTCTTGCCACTCTTCCATAAAGGCCAACTTTGTGCAGTGCACGACTAATAAGTTGTCCTATGGACAGATTCCCCCACCTGAGTTGTAGATCTCTGCAGCGCGTCCAGAGTCACCATGGGCCTCTTGGCTGCATTTCTGATCAGCGCTCTCCTTGTTCGGCCTGTGAGTTTAGGTGGACGGCCTTGTCTCGGTAGGTTTACAGTTGTGCCGTACTCCTTCCATTTCTGAATGATCGCTTGAACAGTGCTCCGTGGGATGTTCAAGGCTTTGGAAATCTTTTTGTAGACTAAGCCTGCTTTAAATTACTCAATAACTTTATCCCTGACCTGTCTGGTGTGTTCTTTGGACACAATTGGTGTTGTTGCTCCCAATATTCTCTTAGACAACCTCTGAGGCCGTCACAGAGCAGCTGTATTTGTACCGACATTAGATTACACACAGGTGCACTCTATTTAGTCATTAGCACTCATCAGGCAATGTCTATGGGCAACTGACTGCACTCAGACCAAAGGGGGCTTTATAATTACGCACACCCCACTTTGCAGTTATTTATTTGTAAAAAATGTTTGGCATCATGTATGATTTTCTTTCCACTTCTCACGTGTACACCACTTTGTATTGGTCTTTCGCGTGGAATTCCAATAAAATTGATTCATGTTTGTGGCTGTAATGTGACAAAATGTGGAAAAGTTCAAGGGGGCCGAATACTTTTGCAAGCCACTGTATATCCTGTTTACAAAGACGCGAAACTCCGTATGTCTACATGACGCTGTGTTAGTTTGAGTAATTGTATTAGCCGGAATTTTTAGTTTTTAACTTTTTTAATTAAAGGTGAACATGACTGATCTGGGGTAGTGTGAGATGGGAGCGGCGATGAATCTGGCACGTGCTAATGTTTTTTATTTTTTTTGGCCAACATGAGAGTGTTTACCCATTATTTCTCTTTTCGTTTGATGGACTTCAAAACAAGACAAAGAGGTTATACAGACAGTCAAGGGTGACAAGTCGCTCAGTGAGGCATTTAATTGGCGATCAGCCTAGTGATGGATGGTAATCCATAACCGATCATCAGTTTAAAGAAAATCAATTAATGATCAATTACTAATTGGTTCCTACACAGTCACTCAGTACCAGGCATTTTACACTTGTGTTTCCTGAAGTTCAAGATTACAGGCATGCATGTTCCTTCAAATTGTCTCGTACAAAGCAGTTGTCCTAGTGTGCAAACATGGTATGTTTTCATAATTTTTTTAACAATTAAATTTTCACAATCAATTGTTTAAAATTGATTGCATCAGAAGCAGTCCCTAGGGCCTAATCTTACCTACCCTGTTTTCTGTGCCTTTTCACAAAGTCCAGTTAATTTTGTCCAGTAAGAACACAATTGTTATGCGCTTGGGAACCGTACCCGAGTCCGCTTTAAGAGATGATCTCGAGAATGATATACAGTGGAACCTTGAATTACAAGCATAATTCGTTCCGGAAGCGGGCTCGTATTCCATGACACTCAGGATTTGGAAACCAAATCGATTTTGTCTCATAAGAAATAACGGAAACTCTAATTATTCGTTCCACAAAATATTAAGTAAAAATAAAACAAATTAACCAGCACTATACCTTTAAAAAGAATCGCGACAAAGCAGTATTTGTGTGTTGAGTGGCTCAAAAACCAAGTAGGTGTGTACCGCCACCTGCTGTATCGGAGAGTGTAAATACGCAAGCGTGGGTGGTGGGGGACACAATGTAAACACTGGCCAGCGGGGGTGTATACCGATCATTTAGGATCTCCCAATATGATAATGCACTTTGTATTGGCATTTGGTTAATAGAACAATGTTATAAATATCCTGACTGAGTTGTCTTGCCAAAATTTGTCCATGAGTGGGCCAGAGCTTCTGAAGGAGCACTGAAAGGGGGGGGGGGGGGTTTGCATTGATTCGCCTGGCTGTTGAGTTCCAATATCAACAATCTTCAACAATCACCAGCATCACTGACTCCTACTTTAAATGGACAGAATTGATTATTTTTATTTATTTTTTTTAATTCCTAAAGGAGGAGGAGATGTATGGTGCTAAGCTGTCTGTTTATCTGCTCCAAAACTGGGCTTAAATGCAAAGAGTTGGTGCATTTTGCTGTAAGGTCTAAGCGGGTAATTAAAGACACGCGGAGAAGAAAGGCCAGGCAGACTGACGGGGAAACCACCACAAGCCCTTCAAGAAACATCTGTGCCCAAGAAAAACAAGGTAATTACATAGAAGGCAAGAGGAACTGCTACATAGTTTTCTCCCCTCAGAGAGAGAGAGAGAAAGAAAAAGAGTGCTTGAGCGAGAGAGACGCACTACGTCTCCCATAGTAACATCCCATGATGCACTGAGGCAGAGACTGGCTGTATCTTTCAAACCTCTGTGAACCTGCTATGCTGCACATATATAACCATAATAACGAAATGCATTCATTCACTAGTGTTAACTTTCACACTGCCTTATTGTTCCTTATGACTAGAAAACACTTCACGCCACAGTTCTCTGAAAGAATTTTTCCTGCAGTTACTGTGTCACCCGCTGTAAATATATAATAAAAACCCAGTTTGAGGCAGTCTTGTGCACACACAGGCCTTTAAGTTCATAACTGATTGACCGTGATGGTACACCATTAAAATTCACTAGACTGCCAGTGATGTCAACAGTCTCGGGCATTATTCTAGCTTATCTTGCATCAGGCAGTGGTACATTCTCCATTAGTGGTGGACAAATGTTAAATTTATTAGCTATTGCACCAGGCAAGTAGAATCCCCAGGGTGCTGGCTAGAAACCCAAATGACTTGGCTATGAAGTGATAGCTAACGTAATGTAATAAAATATTGTGAGCTATTTAAGTTTAGTAACACAGATTAAGAGAAATGGACAACTATATAAGGTCCCGGGACTTGCATGAATTCACATAGTCTTGGTCTTAGTCCTCCTCTAAAAAGGAGGCAGTCTTTCTTTGAACATAGCACATTGTCTCCAAGTCACTGCAACATTTTAGCTATAAAATGGAAGAAGCATGTGGGAGTCTAGACCCTGTCTCAGACTGGTATCTGAGGTACAAAAGAGAGAGCTGTAGTGGATGGGAACCAGCAAGTGACCAAATTAGGAAGAAAACTGGAACATTAAAATAAAACAAACACACAAATAATATCATGAATGTACTTCAAAACTTGGTACTCATCATATAGTTGATTTAACAAAAACACGTACACACAAAAACAAAGAAGTGACTACATATTAATGCCAATAATACCTCCTGTACTCGCTTGGGTTTAATTCAATCCAATGTTCTATTGAACAAATATCTAATGAGGTAACTAAAAAGCCTGGTATATTTTTCAGCAGATAACGTAATCCGACATAATGGACAAATTATGATGTTAATTATTTCTAGGGCTGTACGAGATTAGGAAAATATGCGATATGTTGTTGAATATTGCGATAACGATATTTCTTGCGATATAACATTTCCCTAGAGAAATTTATTTATTATTATTGCCTATTTTTTTTAAAACATTTATATGTAATGATTATTTTAGTATGATCAGGTAATAGATATTCGTCTGATGTAATTGCATCTAATTCAGGCTAAAAAGAAATTATATGTTAAGGTAATTGCAAATATTTAGGCTGAATCCCATTTCTATTTTCTACCCCTTCCGCTACCCCTCGCCCCTTTCCCTTGTCCCTTGAAACGAAGTGGAAAGGGGAAGGGTTTAAATATTTCCCCTAAGAAATGGGACACCACTACAACACTGTTATACGTCATCATACGTTGTAACTAGTTCCTAATGTTACGTTAGAGGACATGCGCCGATGTTTATCACACATTGCAATAAGAGAGAGATTACTCACTCCCACTTAGTGTAAGCACCGTTCATTTACATGTACACATATGGCCGTAAGAAAAACAAACAATGCGTTATCAAATGCTCGGCCAACTGCCGTGCTACTGAACTTTCATATTTGTTTGTAGCATGCAGTAAAGTGTATGTGACATAAAAATATATATTTGTAATATCGTGCAATCGGTGCTATCAGCTAGCAAACTTTAGCGATTTTTTTGCAAACGTTTCTTTACAGAGCATCACCATAAACACAAACACAAGACTAGAGGTAATATACATATAATGAAAACTTGTCATAAAAATCTTTATTAATGGCAAAAATTTACATTTATGTCTCTGCTTGCTCGAGTGAGCAGCCATGTTGAAAATTTTGCTTAGCCCTTCATTTGAAGTGAGGTCCCGAAAAATCTTCGTTTGGAGGGCTATCTGACCCTTCCCCTTACCCCTCCAACCAAAAGAGAAATGAGACACCCCTACCCCTTCACGTGAAGGCGCCAAACGGAGGGGTAGGGCTATGTGTAGGGGGTAAGGGGTAGAAATGGGATTCAGCCTTAGACTTCAAAACAATATGAATGACTTAAAACCCTCAGGATATATTCTGATGTCTGGTTTACTGCCAAGACAATATGAATTACTTTCAAACATTACTTTTTATTAGTGTCAATAGTAGGGTTGGGTATCGAAAACCGGTGCCAATACGGCACCGGTACCTATAGAACCGGTATGTACCGGACCGAAACAGAACGCGAATTTCGGTGCCTCATTTCGGTGCCACTTAAATGCCTGAACTGTCGATTGAAATATTTGTTCTCTAGATTCATATATTTTTGTAGATTAATAGTTCATTAGATTAAATTAAAGAAATTAAAAGCACAAATCATCCGGAAATGAGAGACCATGCGCGTGAATGCAGCAACTAACGTTACACTCGCTCTGGTGGCAGGAAGCAGTCAACCGATAGCTTAGCATACTAAATTAAACAACTTTCGTTAAAATGCCTAAAACTAAACCGTCGAAAGTGTGGCTGTATTTCACAAGAAAGGATTCCGGCACCGCGACGTGCAGCAAATGTTTCACAGCAGTTGCGTGTAAAGTGGGAAACACGTTAAATCTAATGAAACATTCGAGGGCAGACGGAATAAAGTTAAAAGCAGAATAAATACACGGAATAAAGTTAAAAGCAGAGGGAGGCACCGTGTTTAACAGCTTGTGGACAACACCTGGCGCTATCAGTGTGGACGACCTCAGTCCCAGTTACACCAACTGTAGCAAAAAGGAGTCACCGATTATGATGACGACAGCAGCCTTTCCGCAGGTTAGTAGTAGGATAATGTTATGTTAATAGCAAAATGCAAATCTTGCATTCATGTCCCATGCAGGCCTGCAATAAGTCAGGAAATAAGTCGTAGTTTGACAGAAAAGGCAAATATGGTGAAATTTCTGCAAAAGAATTGCTAAAATTTGAAGCTTACATATTCATATATACTTTAAACTTTTAATATATTGTTAAATTTTAAGCATAAAATTTTTTGTTCAATAAAAATTAATTCTTGAGTCATCCACTATAATTTTGTGGCTTAAAGTATCGGTTCAGGCACCGTTTTGGCACCGGTACCGTTTTCAAAGTATCGATTTGGCACCGGTATCGAAAAAAAAAAAAAATACCCAACCCTAGTCAATAGTGTCTTAAAACAAGAGCATCTTTTAAACAAAATATTTCCCTTGGCTTGCCTGTATTTTTAAATAAAAATAAATAAAATAAATATTATTTGTCACACACACTCGCTCCGCGACCAGCACTAGGACCGGAAGTAGCACGGTCACAACACAGGAAGCATAAAAGGAAACAAGATGGCGCATCACATTGCTCAGTCATTGAGTTCGCCCATGTCGGTCCAGATTGTTCGTCATTTTGTGAGTACTCACCTTCTTGGGTTTACTTTCTGATTTGAGTGTGTCTATAGGACGCGGGTTAAATTTGTGTTTTTCCCTTGCTCCCCTTCTGTGAGAGTCCTTAGACTAATTTGCGTGGTTATCCTGCCTACTCGCTTGCTTCCGCGTTTAGGCGCGTTAAGGGCTAACCGCTAATCGCCAAGTCTTCTGATCATCATTCGCGACAGAATTAAGTATAAAGATATAAGTATAAAGATATAAGCGGGTATAAAGATAGTAAGGGCTCCTCTGATTGGTCAAATCTGGACACAAATGCTTGGCACATAAATTATATTTAATTTAATTTATCGCAACTCTTTGCGTTACAGATATCGCGTATACCATTATCGCGATAACAATAATTTTTCAATATTTCGTGCAGCCATAATCATTTCATCACTGTTAGTAATGTTTCAACTTTTATTTATTCATTATTATTATTATTATTATATATTTTGTAGGTGTTCTGGAGGGTGGCTTGTGTAAAAGGGATAAAAAATATTTTTAAATCAAGAGGAACATTGTTAACTATTTTTGCAATTCCGTTCTTCCTTCAAAAAAACATTTAAAATAAATAAATTTTTTTTAAAAATAAAAAAAAAAGAGAACTGAAGCCAAAAAACAACTTGCTTCCTTTACAGTAGGTTTCAACTGATGAGTGTGAACAGTTTATATGAATTTAAACACCACATCATTATCGCGGATATAACGCGAACAACGGCAAACTGGTGACAGGATCATGAGCGACTATCGCTCTGGAACCAAACACCACCCGGTGTGGTCCGATCCAATGTAAAAGTCAATGCAGAACAAAAAGTCATTGCTGGCCACAACAGAAAGGCACCAGAACACAGAGCACCACAGAGGACGAGGCACAGCAGACACAGAACACTCCAAGGCCTCGCTTGGATCCAGTCTCCAACCTCCCCAGTCAGATGGAGTGAAATCACCCATGGCAATTCAATCAACCACCCATGAAGATGCGCCGGACAAACAATGATTCACAAAGAAAAAACACAACACCCAAAGAATCCGCTTCTAAACGGAAAATAAAACCTAGGTGGTTTGAATGTTAATGATATGAATGTTATTTCTGATCAATGTGTATGCATTTGTGCAGCTCTTTCTTGCACTATTATGATTGATGGCTTGCATTACTTGTGGTTACGTTCCTTACATGATGTTCTTTTGCAAATTAAATGTTCAAGTTGTAAGACTGGAGCGCTTATACAAGATTAAGTTCTGAGGGTTAGCTCAGACAAATGCTGTGCCACAGAGAGAAGATGTTTATGTTTCTCTGTCACACTGGTTGTCATTTAGGGAGTGTCTGATATTACTTGATCATAATTTTTCATTGACAAAAAAAATAATTATTTTAGAACTGAAATTTTAAACAGGGAGAACAAAAAATCCTAAGCCATAGAGGGGGAGCTGTTGTAGCGATCAAGTTCAGCTTGACAGCAAGCTTAGAACAGCCCATCACATATAAACAAACATTTAACAAGCTTTTTAATTTGGTGATTGCCTTAAACAGACCCTATTAAAAAAAAGACCAGCTACTTAGAGCTCTTGTGCAGTCTCAACGTCATCTCATCTGCTTTGCCCAGCAATCAAGAAAACACGGGTGTTAAGCCAATCAGATGATTTGTAGCATTATGAATCTTTTGAAATACAGACTTTGTCTCTTAAATAATCTACACCATTTTAAGATCAAATACAAGGTGTTATATAGAAACCTCAGACAATTATTCATATCATACACTCAGACTAACCGGACATCACTGTAGAGAGTAATGAAGAGATCATGTGGGAATAAATAAATATGAAATATGCATAAACCTAGATTGTGTCTCATCTTCCGGTAGATCTCTTACCCTTTTTTCCTTGTGTAACACTTCCCTGTGTCTATTCTAGTAATCCACTCCCTATTTAGTACAAAAAGAGCATTATGGCTCTTCTGTATCAGCTGACGTAGATTGTTTGGACAATGACCCATTGCAGTGCTTTATGGAATTTCATAAGTGTGCTGGATATTCTCCACCGTGCTTTCAGACACGGCTTACAAAATGGCAAATCTCCAAAAATAGAGCACTGGAAAGTGCACAGGGTGTGGTTTCAGACATATGGTTAGTCCTGCTCCACTTTTTATCACCTCAGATCCTTTAACAGCCCTCGGGTTGTGTTCCACTTTGTTTGTAAGTCATGTTTGTCAACGAAGACGTATCTACATTAGCCAAAGAGACAAAAGGCTAGGTTTAATTAAGGCAGACACACAGGGATAGTCCTGAGCCAGGTGGAGCCATCTCGTCTCGTCTCCAATAAACCCGATAAAACCACTTAAAGAATAACCAAGAAAGAGGAATACTCGAGACAACAAAAGTGTGTAGAACACGATAAAACAATTATTCTGGGTTCGGATAGCAGTGGTTTACATGTAGCAGAAAGTGCGGGAAACTTACTGACAGTCCTGTCAGCTCTTACCTTTCTGGCAGTGGTTGGATGACCAGCAGCGGTAGTTTGAGTGATGACTGAAGTTGGTCTTGATGCACTGCGGATTATCCTCCACGAACCCTGGGCAAACGTCCGCGCACTCCTTGGCATTCTTGTTCCCAGCGATGAAGTTTAGGTCTGCGTTCATGATGAGAGACCAGTCGACAGAATTCAAGTAACAGAGCTCAGGATTCTTCTCGATACGCACGGCGCCGCGGGTGATGTTGTGCAGGCTGTGGAGGCCGATGTCTTTCAAGCCGTTCATCTCGAAGATGACCAGCGCATAGTTGTAGAAGAGATTGCGGCCTCGGATCACAGAGAGGTTCGGGAAGAGCGTGCTCAGGCTGTCCAGTCCGGGCACACGGAAGAGGAGCAGGTAGTCTGTGATCATTGTCAGCTTGGGGAAACTGAGCGTCCGGAAGAACTCATGATTGGCCGGCTTGTTTCCGATGAGAAGGATCTTCAGGTAGCCCTCCACCACCGTGCAGTTCTCCAACTTCTTGAAGTCGCTGATGCCATTTCCGATGTCAATGCCTGGACTACAGACTAGAGCAAGAAAGCAACACCTGTTAGATTATACTCAAGCAAAGAATGACAGTGCATCTACTTACAGTACAACTGTGGTGCATATAGGATTTACCGCAAACAATCTTAAACCACATTAAGACTGGTTGTATAATGGCATCTGGTAAATTTCAATAAACTGTTACCAATTTACACTCAGAATTTTATCTACAAACAATTTTAATTAAAGAATTCATGAAAATGATTTGCAAAACTGTTTTACATCAAAGCTTTTTGACTTTTGACTGCAACAACTCCCCAAACCAAACCACATTCAAACCAAAAGCAATTTATACTTCTAACCAAGGCGTAATCACACAAATGGATTGCTAAATTAAATAACCCTGTTATTTTATTAATTCTTATTTAAAAAGGACAGTAACTTTTATAATTCAGAACGTATTTATTGATAAGAACACGTCTGGATAGGGGAGTCTGCCAGCAATTTTTTGTGCTTTCTGGTTTCTTCATAACATTACAAGGATTGTTTTTGTTTTTTGTCGTCTTATTGACATTATGGGAGAAACTAAAACAGGCTATCTACTACTACTTCTATAACTGTTTACCATTAACTTGTCTTACGGGCCAAAAAATAAAATTCAAAGGTAAATTATAAAAAGATATAAATCTTCAAGTTGCAAATAGATAAATAAACTACAGGTACAAATTCTTGCCTCAGTGCAAGTGTAAACAGAGCTAATTGTTAAAAGCAAAAGCATGCGGTAGATCAATCCATCCAGTTATTTTACACACTCGTCTACTTCACACCACTATACAAACATGGCTGGCTTTATCACTTCGACTAAACTCCAAATCTCTTGTTTATATTAGATAACCCTCATCCTGTCCAGCTGCTGTTAGGTTTCACAGACAAGAGGCTACCAGCTCTTACACACACAAACACACAACCTCAATCATTGATCTAGATGTTTGGATCGAAAGAAAAAAAAAAGGAATGTTTAAATACCAGATAAGGCTTCTCTCTCTCTCTCTCTCTCATATATATACATATATATAAAAAGTCTTATTTTTTCAACCAAAACATTTATTGCACTCAACCCGACTTTTAACTCTCTATTAGTTAATTGTCTACATAGGGCACTGGTGGCTCAGTGGTAGGTGTTTCGCCTGCCATGCGGAAGGCCCAGGTTCGATTCCCAGCCAGTGCCCAAAACCCCCCAGCCACTGGATGAAGTGCCGGTCCCAAGCCCGGATACAATGGGAGGGTTGCGTCAGGAAGGGCATCCGGCGTAAAACCTGTGCCAAGTTGTAGTGCGGACTGGATATTCCGCTGTGGCGACCCCTTTGTCGGGAGCAGCCGAAAGACCAACAACAACATTAGTTAATTGTCTACGAGTTTCTGTATAATTCTCTGGTACTTTCGATCTGTTCTCAGTGTCTCTGTGTAACAGCCAGAATCAACGCGTCAGGTTTAATTAACTAATACAAGTTATATCGCAATTAGTATTCTACATGCCTGTCTCTGATCGTACAGTAGTATATATATTTTTTGTTTCGGGTGCGTGTGTATGTTTGAGGCTTTTACATTATACTGATAAAAATAAGGATATATACTAAATATATGAATGTATGAATAATACAATAAATATATAGCTGCTACATTATACTATATAACATTAGAAGAAAATGTAATGGTTTGACACACACATTGAGCCAATCAAACAGTTCATACGTCCCCCTGCAGCTTCTGATTGGCCTCCAAGTCATGTGGGTGAGCAGACTGCCATAAATAAGGAGATGAGAGATCAAGTTTTATGACTGAATAATGTCAAAATATTATTAATGTGATATATAGTATCTGGGA